>OX376306.1:27324853-27641529 GCA_947369205.1 Cantharis rufa | reverse complement strand
CTTTGTTTCCCTATTTAAAAATAACAACAATAATAATCGAGCATCAAAATTGAGTGGATCTTAACTAAGAGGCAATCAAAATAAAAGTTTTTGTCCTAAACTTACAGTGAATATTATTTTACGTTTTCGCACGTGTGTATTATTTTGAAACATCTGTAATTTGGCAACACTCTTTCTTTGGCCGGGGCACAATTGGGGAGTAAAAGTCCTAATCTTCCTCCAAATGTCTCTGTGACAACCAAAAGTATATTAGATCCCATGACCTCGGGCAGTCTCCCGTCCAGCATCCCCAACAGCGTGGGGCTGCAATCAATTGACAACAATAATGGCAATAATTCTTCTCAGGTTATGAATTCTATGCAAGGTAAGAATTGCGATGCTTAATTTTTTTATTTGTTTTTGAGATTTTGCAAAAATTGAATTTGAATTTTCTCTAGTGTCACTGGAAAAAGTTTTATATGTTTTTAAATTATTTTTGAAATCAATTTTTGCAATCTTAATTTTTTTGTTTTTCTGTTAGAGCTTTTAAATTAATTGAAACATTTTCCTCAGGCAATAGGACTATTTTGTTTTCTCCAGGTATGAATAACAGCGTTGCAGCACTTAGTGCAGGTGGTATGATTATGACTAACAGCAATATGGGAAGTATGGGTAATATGGACGGAGGTGGTTTAGTTGTTTCTAGTAGTTTAAACAAACCCCCAAACGCTGGAAACATGATGAGCTCAGGTCAACCGCATTTAGCAAGCAATCATAACGTACAACAGGTTTGTTTACTTTTTTAATTCTTAAAATTGTATATTCATTAGTTGTTTGCGTTTTAGAATTTACAAAATAGACCAATGATGCCTAATCGAACAGTCGGTATGCAACACATAAACGTCAGAGCACCGGGCCCTCACAATGTACAACATTCGATGGGCCCTAGGATGCAACAACCAGGAATGCTAGAAATGGGCAATGTCAATCAAGGTATGGCTGGAAATAATTATGCTTACTCCAACCCTAATTCTGCAGCTCGGCAAAATTTACAAGTTGGTAAGTACAGATATATTTCACTAGGTAAATATTGGAAATTCATAAAAAACCTTTGTTAAGGTGTAGTGGCGCCTCAAAAGCGTAGTAATAACATAAACATCCAACAACGGTTTGGACCTGCAGGACCTGGAGGATCTGCTCCAGGTGGAGAAGGAGGTATGGCTCAAACTCAACCTCCTGCTCCATCACCTGCTCAACCACAATCCGGCGCTCCTTCTAGTTCTCAGCCTACACCACAAACTGCCACACAAAATCAACTTGGAACAGGAGCTCCTGCTGCCTCGACAGGTACGGCACTTTTCTTGTGTTTCACTCACTGGTTTCAGAAAACTTTTGTGTAGACTAATTCAATTTTAAATATTATAAATAATAACCGAAGGCAATAAATAACATTATTAAAATTATGTTTTTCTAAAATCGGAAAAAAAAAGTTTTGTATTTACATTTGACTTTTTATTTTTCGGTTTTAAAATTTAGAAAAGCTAGAGATTGTTTCAAATCTGGTCATACATGTACAATTAGTTTTTAAATTAAAAATTATTCTCATAAAAATACAGAAAGATGAAGGTTTTTTAAACTATTTATTAGTTTTCAACCTCGGTGGAAGTTGTTTAATACAAAATTTGGGGACTAAAAGTATATTTCCTTTTTATTCATAATTATTTACAGAGGAAAATGTGTATTTTACTTTAAGTTACTTCAATATCTTTGTTTTATTAAATTTAACTAACATGTAATTACTTTTATAATTTAGATCCAAAAATGCTGAAATTAATTCAACAACAATTAGCCGCACTACTTCATGCTTATAAGTGCCAAAGACTAGAGGTACAAGCAAATGGAGAAATTTGGCAGTGTACTCTTCCATATTGCAAGACCATGAAAAACGTTTTAAATCATATGACCACATCATGTCAAGCCGGCAAAAGTTGCAATGTACCTCACTGCAGTTCTTCACGTCAAATAATTAGTCATTGGAAGCACTGCATTCATAACAACTGCCCTGTGTGCTTACCGTTAAAGCAAGCCATTAAAAATAGAAACAATGCGAATGGTACGAACTTGAAATTAAAACTCTTGAATGTTAAAAATTAATTTTATTTTTTTATAGCAACAGCAAATCCACCTCAAACTACTCAATCACCTAATCCATCTGCATATGATGTGAGAAGAGCCTACGATGCGTTAGGCATTCAGTGTCCTACAACAGGTGGTTCGGGACCAACACCTGCAGGACTTATACCCAATACTCAAGCTCGACCTAATCTAAGATTACCTATTCCTGGAGGAACAACAATACCAAATTTGACCACGACCATGGGCGGTGTTCGGGTGCTTGCACCTCAAAATCAAGTAGCTCCAAACGTCAGTTTGCCATTGAGAAGTGATCCTAGTTCAACAGCCTTGCCAAGTTCCGCCGCACAAGTTGCAGCAAACATACAGCAGAGTGTTTCTAATGTTCAACAATTGTTTAGTGTCGGATCTGCAGTTGATGGACAAGGCCAAAGTCTGGTAAGCGTCATGCTTTTGCCTTGGTAGAATTAAACTAACATTTTAAAATAAAAATTTAATGATGAAAAAATAAGTTGAATTGATTTTGTTAATATCTTGTTGTTTGTTGGAAGAGTTGTATTCTAACAAATGCAAATTATTTCAATTATGCATTTTAAAATGTTTTATTTTATTTCTTGGGGATTGATTTCTTTTCGGTTACAATTGTTGCTAATTAATTTCAGATTGAAAGTGACGGTCGTATTCAATTACCTACAGGCTTACAAGCAGGTCAGGTAACGGCCACCTCAGTTCAAGGTACAAAAGAATGGCATCAATCTGTAACCACAGATTTAAGAAAATGGGCCGTATGAATAAAAATTAAGCAAATGCTCGAAAGCAAAAGGTCGAATATAAGCAAATGCTTTAAGTAAAACATAAAAGTAAAAGCATATCCTTTGTTTGCCATGAATAATGATTACCTTATACTTATAAGGAAATGCTTTAAATAACAAGTAAATGGTGTAATATAAAAAATTGCTACCTGCCCTTTCGGGCAAACAGAAATTTTCTCTACACGCTGGAAGAAGAACCAGCTTTAAAATATAGTGTAGAAGCCCAAGATGTTACGACTAGCTGATTTGTGCCGGTAGCGAGGGGGTGGTTTTAAAGGTATTAATCAACCACTGCAGGAAAAATTCACCAACAAAGGAAGTCCAGCACGTAGATGGAAAAAAAAAGAAATTGTAGATACTTGTCTCTATATTATCCGTAATGGAGTAACATACAGATAACAAATAGTTTACACCCAAAGTATAATTAAAATAAAAAGTAAAAATAATTTACTTTATTAAATTAATTTAAAGGATCACGTTGGAAATGTTTGCCAGCAAGATAAAAATGCTATCGTTGAAGCGCTTGATAATACGGCCAGTCGATGGAAAATAAAATATAATATGCGAATTGAATTATTGCAAATAATTCTTTTTAACTGCTGCGAGTATTTAACAAAGCGAAAATAAATAAGAAAAAAAAATGTCTCCTAAAAATCAGTCCACTGGACCAAAACTCACCCAAAAATTTTTCTTGAGCACAGAAAACACTCACTCCCGTCTTTTTAAGCTCGAGTCCCTAACTCGACTGCCAATTTTCCATACCACCGCGCGCAACCACGTCTTATCCGCCCAGATAACAGGAGCGCCTCGTTGTGAAATGCAAAAAGAATACATAGGCGTACCTTTAAAAACAAATTCAATAAAATTTGTTACACGGCCCTCCCCTAAAATGTCTGACCGGGGTCAAGACGGCAATCTCGTTTAAACGACAAGTGCAGCTACCTTCAAACAACGGTTACTTCGTTAGAATCATTACCGCCACTACTGTAGATCAAAACCAAAAACTAGTCAAGCTAAAAATGTTATACATAGAAAAACTCAAAAAAACTAAACATAAAGTGAGTACTTATCTGATTACGACACGTAATCATAAATCCGCCTAAGCGTATTAAGCCTCAAAATGACTGAGTACATAGCACTTCCATAGTCACAAAAAAATAATAGTCAATCAAATTACGCCTAAACGCAAAAGATTGAATCCAAGTAAATACAGCACCGCATAGGATCTGTATTAAAAGATACAAAAAAACTCTAATAAACATTAGCCCAAAAAACAACCTATGGCAACTCTGCTCATAGTATTAGATAAAAATGGACCACATCGGACCCATTTTGCACCGCTCGCAAGTGTATCAAAAACACACCCAGCAGTAAAATCAGTCTCAGACCAAGGCAATCATTGTCCTTGGAACGTAGAAACATTCAAATTAAACTAAAATTAAATTCATAATCTCGATCGAATGATGATCGACAAATCTATTCTACAGCAGTATTGGCAACAACTCAGTAACAATGAGATCAAATCTCATGATGGCGCAAATTTAGAACTACGGTGTTCTGTTCCAAATTGAAAAAAAAACAGTCACAAACAAAAATGAGTCGAGTTAAGGCCGCAACGTAACCAGTTGCTACGCAACCTGACATGCTTACTAGATATTAACAATAAAAGCAAGTGTAATCGTCACAAAAACTAAACACGCGTCAAAAGTTTGGATTTGGTCCTTAACTATGACCGTGCTATCCAGTACCGCAAAAAAATATTCACTAATGTGAACACACAAAAAAAATCACTCAATGTGATACCAAAACTAAATCAGTACTGTGATAACAAGATCACGCAAAAATAGGAGACACCCTATACATAGAAAAGTTTCAAGTTGATAAACGAAATCAAACTTAATATTTGATAAACTTAATTTGCAATTTAAATAATTTATTCGCAAAATTACTCGAACAAGTCGCTTCAACTCTTGAAAATTAACTAACAATTCTCCAACAACGCTTCCTCTTGCTGCAAGTAATGACCACACCGGTGTCACACTAATTCCTGCAGGATTTAAGCCAAAATTTGGGCTCCACAATTGGGCGCCAGTGTAATAATAAATTTTTTCCTACCCTTTCGGGCAAACAGAATTTTTCTCTACACGCTGGAAGAAGAACCAGCTTTAAAATATTGTGTAGAAACCCAAGATGTTACAACTAGCTGATTTGTGCCGGTAGCGAGGGGGTGGTTTTAAAGGTATTAATCAACCACTGCAGGAAAAATTCACCAACAAAAGAAGTCCAGCACGTAGATGGAAAAAAAAATAAATTATAGATACTTGTCTCTATATTATCCGTAATGGAGTAACATACAGATAACAAATAGTCTACGCCCAAAGTATAATTAAAATAAAAAGTAAAAATAATTTACTTTATTAAATTAGTTTAAAGAATCACGTTGGAAATGTTGCCAGCAAGATAAAAATGCTATCGTTGAAGCGCTTGATAATACGGCCAGTCGATGGAAAATAAAATATAATATGCGAATTGAATTATTGCAAATAATTCTTTTTAACTGCGGCGAGTATTTAACAAAACGAAAATAAATAAGAAAAGATGTCTCCTAAAAATCAGTCCACTGAACCAAAACTCACCCAAAAATTTTTCTTGAGCACAGAAAACACTCACTCCCGTCTTTTTAAGCTCGAGTCCCTAACTCGACTGCCAATTTTCCATACAACCGCGCGCAACCCGTCTTATCCGCCCAGATAACAGGAGCGCCTCGTTGTGAAATGCAAAAAGAATACATAGGCGTACCTTTAAAAACAAATTCAATAAAATTTGTTACAAGACTCCCCCTCCCCAAATGTAACTCTTAATGTAAATCCCCTAAATGTAACCCAAGATGTTACAACTAGCTGATTTGTGCCGGTAGCGAGGGGGTGGTTTTAAAGGTATTAATCAACCACTGCAGGAAAAATTCACCAACAAAAGAAGTCCAGCACGTAGATGGAAAAAAAAATAAATTGTAGATACTTGTCTCTATATTATCCGTAATGGAGTAACATACAGATAACAAATAGTCTACGCCCAAAGTATAATTAAAATAAAAAGTAAAAATAATTTACTTTATTAAATTAGTTTAAAGAATCACGTTGGAAATGTTGCCAGCAAGATAAAAATGCTATCGTTGAAGCGCTTGATAATACGGCCAGTCGATGGAAAATAAAATATAATATGCGAATTGAATTATTGCAAATAATTCTTTTTAACTGCGGCGAGTATTTAACAAAACGAAAATAAATAAGAAAAGATGTCTCCTAAAAATCAGTCCACTGAACCAAAACTCACCCAAAAATTTTTCTTGAGCACAGAAAACACTCACTCCCGTCTTTTTAAGCTCGAGTCCCTAACTCGACTGCCAATTTTCCATACAACCGCGCGCAACCCGTCTTATCCGCCCAGATAACAGGAGCGCCTCGTTGTGAAATGCAAAAAGAATACATAGGCGTACCTTTAAAAACAAATTCAATAAAATTTGTTACAAGACTCCCCCTCCCCAAATGTAACTCTTTTTAATATCATCATCCGCATTACAAAATGGAGTCATGAGCCATGGCTCTATTCTGTAATGATCATCGCCAACAAGTACAGTGATGTGTAGTACATCGTAGTTTGGAATGTAGTTTCAAATCGTGCTGTGGTGTACAGAGCCAGGCCAACTAACGTCAACACTTGCGAACATGGATTTCGCATTACAAGTGGCTTATACATTCAATATAGGTCTACCTTTACGGTTAATATACTCTTCTTCGTGGATTTTGGGTTTTTCTATTCCAACAATCAATTGCACCAATTTCAGTTGGAAAGTGAAATTTATTTTGACATAGTTCTTTTGATTCCATAATGGCAACTAGTATAGTCGAAAATTTTATCCAGTAATTAGCTTGGGCAACTATTTCCTGGACAACATTTTTTAAAATTCGTGAAACCGTTGACTGTTCTACACCAACTTCCTCCTCTATGTCTTTCTGGAATCCCGGATCAGCTAAATATCTCAAACATATTATCATTCGTTGCTGATTGCAAAGCGCGCCACCTTGCGCTTCAGTATAATAGGACCTAAGAAAGTATTAGCCAACCATTCTAAATTGATCTCTTCGAATGGAAACAAACTTTTAAAGTAGAGGTACGAAGCTTATAATGCTTTACTTTTGTAACATACACTATTTCCGCCATTGAAAAACGATAAAACCAAAATTAAAATTAATTTTTAGTCGATGAGTCTACTACTGGCCAAACTCATATATTTTGAAGGATATGCTTATACTTTAAAAGCAAAGCTCTTTTTTATTCATACGAAATACTTGTAGTATGAGTAAAACCTTTTGCTTTAAAAGCATTTGCTTCGATTTTTTCGCATACTTATAAGTATGAGGTTTTGCTTTTAGGCTTCTATACAACGTATAGGAAGAAGCCTTATGATCTAGCTCCGTGTCCGTCTGTCCGTCTGTCCGCATAATTCAAAACCAATCAGAACGCACGTTCTTAAAACAATTTTACTTCATATAGAATATTTTTAGATTGGTATTAATTATTCAGATTATTTACATATATATTTTTTAATCCGATATTCTTATTTTGTATTTTTAGAGTAGGTATTTTACGTGTTTCTAATACGGTATTCGGTACGTGTTTCGGGTATTTTAATATTTCATTATGAATTGTGTTTTATTTGTGGTTTGTAAATTGCAAATATTTACCTATAAAGGTCGAAATAAAAAAAAAATATTAAAATGTTAGCGTTTTCCTTATATAGTAAAAAAATCTACCTAATTAAAAGATTAACGCATTAAAAATTGGAATAAAATAAAGCCCAAATAATTTAACCTACCGAAAAAGTAGATGTATAGAAGCCTAAGAACTGTCGCAAAAGCGAGTTCCACCTTGTTATTTTTATTCATACTGCTTGAAGGATTTGCTTCATATTTTGCAAGTATAAGGTTATGTTGGCTTTTATTCATACGGCCCAATAATATGATTCATTACTAAGGTTGTGAACTGGAGAGTTGTAATAACAAGGAAACGAGACCTGAATAACAATATAACGATAGAGAGGTGCAAGCCTTTTTTAAACACATTGACCGGGAGTCAATATAAATAGCCAAAAAATTATCAAAAGAAAAAAGCTAGAAAGAAAGAAAGCATTTTTTACAAAAGCAATTTTTGAAAGTTGTTCGTTCTAGGTTTATTCTATATTATGCAGATTGTTCCAACAAATTTTTTTACGAGTTGAGTTTTTCAAGTTGGTCCCACATTTGCAAAAAAATTAATTTTTTTTCGTTGTTCCATATTGTTTCAGAAAATCATTTTCATATATCCAAAAAATAAAGTCATGAGAGGAAGAGTCAGATGAACACAAAAAAAACTAGATCGAAAACTGAAAACTATAATATCTACGACTACTAATGGTTATTACAAGTGATAATTTCATATATTGTTAAATATTAAATAAAAAATTATAAATTTTAAATTAATCGATTTTAGACATATACTATTGTAAGCAACTTTTATAAAGAACAAAAATTTTAATTTACGAAATAAAAGAGAATTTAATGAAAATTTCACCTTTGAACCCCGATTCCCCAACAGCAGAAGCCATTTTTAAGGGTTTTATTGTGGTTTGAGCACTTCTTACTAATAAGGAAACTTACCATCTTTGACCTAAAGCCGCGTTCAGATAGAGATTCTTGTCTTGCCTTGCTTAGGCAGAAATTGGCAAGAGCCAATCAGATTAAGGTATTAAAGAAAATACTTGAATCTGATTGTGTGTAAGTATTCACAGAAGCATCCGTGTCCCGTGATTATCTGGGATAACTCGTATGAGATTCTTCCGTGTGTTCTGTTGTACCACTCGTCCAATCTGGGAATCAAACAGTGAGTCCATCTTCCACTCTCGCTTCTTAACCGCCATGTATGCAGCGACTCACTGCGGGGTTCCGCGTAGGATTTTGCAACCTTGTCGAATTTAGCCTTGCGCTCTACGGCCAGCAAGTCGGAGGGGACCATCGACGCCATCACCAAAAGAGCATCTGTGGAAGTTCTTCTGTAGGCTCTCGCGACTCTGAGGGCCATTCTTCTCTGTGCACGGATAAATTTTGCTGTGTAACAAATATGCTTTATTAGGTTGACCGCCCATATTGGTGCCCCGTAGAGAAGGACGGACTCCGCTACCGAATGCTGAGGTGAGCCATAAGGAGCCATGATATACATTTTAGATCTGAGACCTACAAACTCAGTCATAATTCTACCATTGTTCTTATCTTTCTTTAATCCCGGCACTTTATTATTTATAAGTGGAATACCATATTGATTATTTACAGCATAATCACTATAGTATCAAACCGTGAAATGTCTTTTTTCTGTCATATACATCGGAGCATCGAATTTCATATATTAGAGATTCGGTGTCACAGTAGAGCACTTTGGTTGGAAAGTTTTTTTGCATGTATTCGTAATGAAATTCATATAACTTGGTTTTAGATATATCTAATAGGGACACCGTCATTTAGGCGACGTCAAATAGGCGACGGTCAATTGGGCGCCGTCTTTTTAGGCGACGGGCTTATTAGGCGACCCCAACTAGGCGACCGGTCAAATAGGCGACGGTACCAATTAGGCGACGGGAAATTCAGTAAATCGCTTTGTACTGACGCGCATGCGCAAAAGAGATTCGGTTGGTAAATATATAAATTAATATTTGTCTGTATATAAGAGAAATCGAAATAGAATTTTAATATTAAAAATCGAAGTTAAAATAAAATCATACGCAATGGAAAGAATAGTAATTACAACTCAAAAAGGAAACGAAAAGTATTCTCGGGACGGATATCTTTATATCAAAGACAAAGTCAGTAAAGACGGTGTAATTCAATTCTGGCGTTGTGAAAACAAAAATATTGGATGCAATGCTCGAATATGGACGAATGTAGTAGACAAATCTTTCAATTGCATACGAAGAGAACACACATGTAGCACAGTAGGAAATGCAGCACATGTTGTAGTCCAACAAGTACAATCAACCGTAAGAAGATTAGCAGAAAGTACTCATGAAACCCCAGCTCAAATAAGGATGACCGCTACCCAAAATGCACCAGCTTCTGTGACAGGTGTTCTTCCAAGCCGCAGTGCTATGAACCGTAACATCCAAAGAAAGAGAATTAGAAATTTACAAGCTCCTAGCAATCCGCTAACTCGTGAGGAAATCGTTATACCAAAGGCGAATTCACAATACGAGTTTAGTCCAAATAATTTTGAGCGTTTCCTTCTAGCGGATTCGGGGAGTGAGCATCGCGACCCACAGCGCATTTTAATATTTGGAAGAGAATATCACTCTATGTGGAGTAGAAACATGCAAGAATTATTTATGCATGGCACGTTTTTACTATCTCCTCCTCTGTTTGCTCAAATTTTCGTAATATTAGCTAGAAAAGGCGAAAGAGCGGTTTTTCCTATATTATATTGTTTACTACCCGATAAAAAGAAGGAAACATACGCAAGATTGTTTACCATGATGTGCGAGCTGTGGCCTGAACTAAATCCAGAGACCATAAGTGTGGATTATGAACTTGGTATTCATCAAGCAATTAGGGAAGTTTTTCCAGAAGTGCGCATTAACGGTTGCTTTTTTCATCTTGTTAAAAATCTAAAAAAGCATTTGTCATCATGTAATCTTTTAGGAAGATACAGTACGGATGCTGATTTTGCAATGAATGCAAAAATGGTTACGTCTCTCGCATTTATTCCCGAAAACGACATTGACGATGCAATAATCAGTTTAGAAGATTATTTGCCAGAAGAACTAGAGCCAATTTTACAATGGTTTAGCAATAATTATGTAGGACGTATTCGACACAATGGCACCAGAGCAGCACCAACGTTTCCTTACGATCTTTGGTCTGTATACCAACGGACTGTAGATGGTACTGATCCGACAAATAATTTTGCGGAAGCTTGTCATAGGAAAATTCAATTGGGTTTTGGCACTGGTATTGCACATCCTAACTTGTTCATGTTTTTAGATAAGTTGAAGCAAATTCAAAAATCGTATGACATAGATTACGAAAGATTGATTGCCGGACATGAACCTAGTCGAAAGCGAGGCAAGTATGAAGAAGCTGATGAAAGAATTTTAAATAAGGTTCTCGAATACCCTAACTCACAAAATTTTATAGAATATTTTCGAGGTTTATCGTACAATTATAACATGGATTAGAAACTGTTTATTTTTTTATAATGTACATATTAGTAAATATTACAGTAATAAAATATTAAATCATAATAAAGAGAATATAATATAAGAATTTAAACACATGTTTTCAATTTAAAAATAATTATTATTAAATTAAATATTAGTTTTTTAATTACAAAAATTTACTGAATTTCCCGTCGCCTAATCGGTGCCGTCGCCTAATTTACCGTCGCCTATTTGACCGGTCGCCTAGTTGGGGTCGCCTAATAAGCCCGTCGCCTAAAAATACGGCGCCCAATTGAACGTCGCCTATTTGACGTCGCCTAACTGTCGTCGCCTAACTGTCGTCGCCTAACTGTCGTCGCCTAATTGACCGTCGCCCAATTGTCGTGTACCCGATTTTTAAGATTTTCATGCCATATTCGAGAGCTTGGTAATGAATCACGTAACGTTCTTTATTATGAAGAGATGTAAGATGTTTGTCTAGATTTGGGTGGTGCTCAATGCTCAGGGCATAGGGGCAGATCGTTGTGAACATCATGTAACGTATTTAGTGGAAAACCCTCTTGAGTATAGTATAAATATATTATATTCAAACACGTTCTCCAAGTAAATATTTACTTTATTTGGACTAGTTTCGACTAACAGTCTTCATCAACATTTCCATTATAAATTAAGTGAATATTTAAAAAATTTGATTGAAAGTTACTGACATATTATTGTCAATTATTTTGTAAACAAAAGTAGTTTATTATAGCCGTTAAACTCAACCACTACCCCATTCTTGAAAATCTTCCAATTGCATCCTTATATTATCTAGGATATTTGTACTACACCATTCCTTCAAATCTGTAGTCGAATCCACTATAGCATTAGAGGTACTGAAGTGTTTCATTTCCTTAATAATTTCTTCACCCGTTTGTTGGGAAAACTCACAGCATAAATCGGTATTAATTTTAAGTAACGATTGTGACTTTAACACATTTTTTACTCTGGTTACATAAAGAAATTGAGCATCTTCGAGAAATGTTATAGGGTCCATATGTTTTAAATTAATAATTAGGCCGGTTCTTATACGGTTCTTAAAAGCGGACTGAACACCTTCCCATTTAATTCAATCACTTCGACGCTATCCACTATTTACTACAGAGCCTCCACCCTTACGTAAATTTTTCATGTGAGTTATATAACCTTCAACAAAATAAAAATTATTTTTAAAAATGCATAAATAATAAATAAAATTCTTACCTTTGATCAATCTTAGATGATTTTCAATTTTTTTTCTACTGCCAATACTAAATTCAATAACGTTGAGAGCTGAATTATTTAATAGTCGTATATTTTTAAATCCTAATTTAACCCATTTTTCTAGTCTCCAAAGGTACGGGCTTATTTTCCTTCGTTCCAACTCTATGTAAATATTATCCCATTGGATCGAGTTGAAGGAATTTTTGACATCTAGGGCTACCACCAGGGCATACCGCCTGGTATTTCTCGTGCCGCTTTCCGCCCGCCGAACGATGTTGACTATTCGTTCAAGAGCATGCATTACTATCCATGCTTGGACTTAGAATTGGCTACTGACTTGTACTTTCTAAATGTGGAAATATTAAATCGACCATCGACATTTCGGAAAGCTTCCTCGACAAACCAAGGAGTTTTGAGAACCTTACGAACCAACACCAAATTTTCAGTTTTCAAAACCTCCAATAAGTTGTGAACTTTTTTGAAATAAATCAGTGTGTCGATTTTAAATTTTTCTTCTAAATGATTTTTAGCAAGCAGCAAAGAGAAGTCGACATCTAAATCGTTGGGATCGATTGAATTCAAAATTAAAAATAAATTTTTACGCCTTTCTCCGATGGTTGTTCCCGGCAAGGAGTGAAAACTTTGCGGAAAATTCCTGTTGTTATTGTCACCTCAAAATTCTGGAAACAAAAATTTATTGTAGAGCTTTTCCTTATTTATTATCAAATGCTTGTCACATCAAAAAGTAAGTTTGTAAGCTTAAATTTAGTTTTGTAAAAAAAAGCAGGAAATTTCAAAATTAAGTACAATATTACAATAAAATATTACCTATCTAATTATATAAATTCTTAACACTATTACCTATCGTACATATAAAATTGGGAAAATATCAACCTTAAATAATATCAATTTTTTGAATTTATAATTTTTTTCATTTTATGAAATCATAATTATGAAGCAGTGCTGACTCCTCAAGGTTGGCAGGGTAGGTACTGCCCACCCATTAATAATGCAATAAAGATGATTTATTTTATTTTTATTAATTCTTTCTGAACCGCCACTAATCAAAAGTAACAACAAACTAAAATAAGTTTTAAAAAATTATTCCTTTATATTTAAAAAAAATACAAATTAATTATAAGTAAACAATAATATTATTATCTATTATTAATATAGCAAACGTAACAAGTGCAAAACTAAAATCTACTTCTAAAATGCCATGAGTAAAATTTTATATCTATTAAAGGCAACAATCAGCAGAAAAGCCACATTATTAATAGTAATCTAATGTTGTTGAACCGTT
Source organism: Cantharis rufa (assembly GCA_947369205.1). Classification (NCBI taxonomy): domain Eukaryota; kingdom Metazoa; phylum Arthropoda; class Insecta; order Coleoptera; family Cantharidae; genus Cantharis; species Cantharis rufa. The sequence continues at coordinate 27,627,821 of OX376306.1, read as the reverse complement.
AAGATACGTAATATTGAAAACTTGCACAGTTTGATCAGGATTACTCTTGATAACGTCAAGGATTGAATTGTATCTTACAATCAAAGCTTCATCACTTGGTTCTCCACCAGCGGCAAGCATCGCAATAACTAATAATAAGCTTGAAGCAGAATGGTTCCAATCCAAGATACCTTCAATTAAATCCATTCTCTTTGCTTCTGTTTCATTGCCATCGTAGAAATATTTCAGGAAAAATTGGAGATATTTGTAAAACACTTGTACAATAGCAACTCCATAAGAATTAACAGACGCGTCATAGAGTTGAGAAATTTTTCGTCCCACTTCCACCAAAGACAACTTCTCCACGTAAATTAAAGTAAATTGTAAATGCAAATGTTCATGGAACGCCTGGTGTTGTTGAACAAACTTATTCCATAACTCAACAAACTTGTAGAGTATTGGTTTATCGGAGCAACCTTTCTCAATAAACTGCAAACAAAACTCTTTCAAAAAGTTTACTACGCAATTACGACGGTCGTTTTGCATATTACGATCATTACAAGAAGTTTTTGCAAATTTAGTCGCAATATTAAAATATTTAATCAAACGCTGCTCCTTTTCCAAATCAGGTTCACAATAAATAATAAACTGACAGGTAAAGGTCTGTATTCTTGATTGGTACATGGTTAAGGAACCGTCGTTGCAATTGAAAAAATATTTTGCGATGATACTTTCGCAAAATTCTTGGGGAAGATGTCTGATCACCAGTGGTGTAACCTTTCTCAGAAGACTTGTCTTTTCACCAAGATAAGTATCACCGTATTTATCCAGAAATTGCCACGTAAATACTATGTAATGCGGAACGTACGATACCGGGATTTTATCGACTTCCATCAAAACCGCTAAAGCTTCTGTGTCTTCAACGTCCACTTCACTCAAATTTAATTTCACCAATTCCCAAGACTTGTCATCTGGATTTTTGACAAAATAGTTGAATATACCCTTAAATAGGAACTTGCGAATCGAAGCATTCTTTTCAGTTTCCATAAACTTGCTCAGCACGCTGAAGACGTTGGCTTGTTCTAGAAGTCTGAACGTTAAATGCATTGCATGTTTTCGAACGGACACCGCGCTATCCGTAAACTTTGAAATAAATTCCGACAGTTTGTCCTCGTTTGTTGTATCCGATGCAGAATATAACGAACGAATGATTAGTTTCAAATAGTCGCCTTGACAAAATTTTAAGATACTTGGTAAAATTACAGATGCCGGTTGGACGTTGGCTAAATTTTTGGTAATTAATCGTTGGGTTTCATAAAGACTTCTGCCTTCTTCGGTTTTAGAATCCGCTTTTGGAGTGGTGGGATAATAAGGCGCAATGAAGTTTAAAAATTCGTCGTTACTCAGAAGATGAGATAAGCCTGCTACTGCACCATCGTGAGTTCGACTCTGTTGAATACATAACGGAATCATTCTTTGTGGTATATTCAAATGGGTGTAGTTCTTGCTGAATATCCAAAAGAAGTAATCTTCGTGCCAATAACTATTTGTTACGGCTACTTGGGTCAAATTTTCAATATGTTCAGATACAATTAACGGTCGAAATTTATATACAAAATTTAAAATACTTCCATTTACGGAAACAGTTGACATGGATAAGTAGCAATTTAATAGTGATATTGTTTCTTGGTGATCGGGTTGCTCACGTACCAAATACATCAACGTTTCGTCCAAATTCTTAATATAGTTTTTTTCTTTAATGCCTTTCTTAATAAACTCCAATAGAAACGGAAAAGAAAACAAAAGTATCATATCTTCAGGATGTCGAGAATTCCAATCAAACAACGAAGCAATAAAATTGTTATAGAAAAATGTTGCAACATGGGAGCTAGTCTCACTAGAAATGTCGTACAATTCTAATCCAATTTCGTAAGACAACAATAAACATTTTTTTTCATATTCTGGTTTATCTTTGAAAATATGAAAACTTCCATTATGGTCTTTTATTAATTCAGTAAGTTTTTCCCGAATAGGTAACTGATTCTCCAAACAGAAATAGATATATGCCACCAAAAATTCCTTAGCATAATTAAAATTTTCACCATTCAACGTAAATATTTGGATTAATTCCTGTATGCTGTCCCAATGGCGTTTTTCCAATTTTTTCAAATCAATTTCTTCTTCTATGATTCTAAAAAATTTACCTCGTACAGTCACGTGATCATTGCGGTGTCGCTTTACCATATATTCACATAATTGGGCCAGGGCTTCCATGTCATCATTCAAGCTGCACGTTTTAACCAAACAACCTATAAGTTCGCACCTCTTCGTCATTTCAGAAGTTAAAGAAATGCGTTTTTTCAAATAAGGAATTGAAATACTTGTTTTATAATAACAATACCAATCATCTTCCGAAATTTCTTTGGGTTTATTCTCAATTTTTAAAATTCCTTCCCGTTCGCTAATAGGAAGCCTAGTCAATACATCCGCAGTAATATATTCTGGATGACTCAATAAAGAAGTGCCGTAAACTTGCTCAAACATGTTTAGTATCAAATGGATATCTTGCATTTTTTTGGGTAAACTTTTAAAAACTGAAAATATAGACCGCTTTTGATACTGGTAATTATTGATGGTAGTTGGAAACAATTTTATAAAAACTCGGGAATAATCGTTCCCCAATGCTTTAACCGCGCGTTTCTTGTTAAACAGTTTGAAAAACTCTTCATGATTTTCAATAATCTCCTCTTTACGAGTTCGAACAACTTTTTCGGTTATACGCCAACCAACTTTTAACTGTAATTTATATTTTTCTCGTAGTTTACAGAAAAATAAAAAGTCGTTTCGAGAAAAATACTTAAATAATGCCACGTATTCGTCATTAAAATTTTCCGAATAACCTTTCATTATGTCCAAAATTTCTTCGGTATTTTCGGGATATTTTCGAATAATCTTCAAAATTTGACGATACGAAAATTTTATTTTGTTGGCCTTAATATTGACAAGAATTTTTTCTAAACTACACGATGAAAGCAATTTAGAAGCTAAATGTAATCCATATTTGCTCTTGATCGCTTCAAAATATTCGTCGGCACATTGAGTGTTTTCTAAAGTTGTACATAATTTATTTATGATTTTTAATTTAACTTTCAAAGAAACGTGAGGAAAAACAACCGACACTAATTCTTCACCACTAACGTTTTTGAACGCTTCCTCGATAAACCAAGAGTTGTTTTTCAAAACTCGACGGATTAGCTGTGGATTTTCACATTTCAAAACTTCCAGTAGATCAGGAACTCTTTTGAAGTAAATAAGAACGTCAATTTTAAATTTTTCCTCTAACGGTGTTTTGGGTTGCACCATGGTGAAGTCGACGTCCAAATCATTACGATCGACGTTTTTCAAATATATGAATAAATGTTTGCGTCGTTCTCCGATAGTTACTCCCGACAAATTATGAAAATTTGTCAAAAATTCTTCTGTTGTTAATGTCATCTCGAAAGGAATTCAAAATTCTAAAAATAAAGAGCAATTTTAAAGTCTAGAGATTCAGTTTATTGTCTTTCAAATATCATTACATGAAATATATAAATGAATATAATTATTATTATTATACACAATTAAAAGCTACAAACAAATTAAATTTGTCCAAAGCGTAACTTGCAGTATGATTAAGCTACCAAAAGCTCGATGAAATAAGCTACCAAACGTGCAATATTTTACAAGCTTCGTAGTAAGTAGTGGAGCTATGATCTTTCTGGTGCAATATTCATTCTCACATTCAAATGAGAGTTAGTTTTAACGATATGGTAAATTCGTAGTTTGCGTTTCAACATTAACAATATGCACTCCGCGGAGAGATTTTATGTATTTTATTTTTTAATATTCTGAGAAGTCTTGTGAATTTTCTTTGAGCTGAAAATTAAACAGATATAAAGCTTCCAAACCAGTACCCAATATCCAAATTTTATTTAGAGTAAATAAGACGTTTATTTGATTTACTTTATAATATTCGTCAATAGGTGAGCTATGCGTGAATATAATAATTTCAAGGAGGTAATCACTAAATGCAGTCTGTGGAATGAAAAAACTAAACCTGCATTAAATCTGTGTCAAGTCCGGTGGGATTTAGCAAAATCTTACGTGGTCTAGCGAAGTCTTACTTAAGTCTCCATAAAAATGATGAGTGATTACCTCTTATCGTGGCTTTATTTATGTATCATAGCCAAATTAACATTAAAATTTTTTTCAATTTTTCAGTTAACTTTAAGAAATTTTTCAACAAAAAACTTGCTTTTCTTCTTTCAAGTTTTATAATTCTGTATCTTAAGTTATAGTGACCACATGTTAAATGGTTTCTTGTCAGTATAGTAAATTTCGAACATGATATAAGAAAGATGCTGTTTTTACTCCAGTAAAACAAAGGCTAAAGATGAGGACAGATAATAGTATTTGTAATTATAGTATCAACCATAACTTATAATCGAAATTTACAATATTTATTATGGTAAGCCAGAAGTTAGAATGATAGATTACTACAGTGTTTTTCAAATAGGGTGCCGCGAGTCTCTCCCATAGGGATCCGCGAAATTTTTCGCAACAAAAAATTTATGAGATCTTTTAATTTTATTGGACAAATTGGAAGAAGTTACCTAAACATGGGATTTACATGGTGTGGTGATAAACGAAATATAGTCTATATGTGTTTATAAATTGTTATATTATTTTTTTCAAATACGTTTCATCCGTCATATCTCTGATTTTTTTTTTCGGAAAAAAAAGGGAAAGATAGAGGTGCCGTGAATTTTTTTTAATAACTTTAGGGTGCCACCAGACGAATACATTTGAGAACCACTGAACCACTGCAACTGACATGTTGCAATCATGGGTTCGATTCCCGATCAAGTATACCTTGCTATTTTGACCATGTTTCCCTCACAAAATTCTGACGATATCTTTTATAAGATATTTTATAACTTTTATAAAGATTGTAAATTTTTAATTTCAGGTCAACAGGTTTAATGAGATTATTGTTAAAGTTTTATTGGAATAATAATAATTTAAACAACATTTTAACTATCAACTAACACACTTTCGGTTGCTTAGTAACCTTAGTACTTTCCTCTTCTTTTTTTGGTTATATAAAATTATGACTTTGCAATATTATTTTAATAATGACAGTTAAATTTGACGTTAGTTTAATTTTGTTCTGTAAAATTAAATAAAAAAATCGCTAACGTTACTACGCAACCAAAAGTTTGTTAGTTGGTAGTTAGCTTAACTGGATGGTGTTGAGCAATAATGAGTTAAGCCAGTTAAGCTTCATAAAGAGATAATTAACTTTGAAGTTTAGCGTTCTGCAAGAACCCAATGCGAGATTGAGATAATTTTCCATCTTAGGTGGCAATATAATCGATAATTGCCAAAAATTCATAAAACAACTTTCTAACCTTTTGTAAAACATTTATGCCGAATACTATCTACGCCCATGCATTTTCTACAAAATGATAGAAATGTTTTTAAAATAATTTTAAATCAATTTAAAATATTGTATACCTGTTATAATTAATTTGTCAAATAAATATTTTATTTTTAAGTTTATTAGTATAACTACGATAAATTCAAATGAAATGTTCTGTGTTAATCACCAAATTTATGACATTAACCTTGAAAACTACTAAATACAAAAACCGTAAAAACACTTACTTAAAATATATTGTCTTCAATTTGTAATATTTCAATTTTTAAAAAAGGAATAATAAAGGCACTGGCAATAAACAAAAGGCCACCATTTGCGGAATTCCACAATATTAAGTTATTTGTTACTATGGTTTATGACGACACACCTCCCCGCAACAAACATGTGTGAAGTGTGAAGAAGTGAAACCAAATCGTAACAGCGGCGCACGTAATATTTTTATTTTGTAAAATAAGTAGTGTAACTAGAAGTTATGGGCCCTGCTTATGGTCCCATTTTTTCATGAGTTGTAATATCAAGGAATCGGGACCAAAATAACAATAACGAAAAAATACTCCTGAGCCAAAGACAATTGTCTATTCTGTGGCCAGAGATGTTAAGAAGAGTACAAGCACTTTTATATCCATATTGACCGAGAGGCAATAAATAGCAAAAAAATGTCAAAAGATAGCAGGGTTATAGAAAGCTCCCCTAGCAATGTATGAACTTAGCTCCGCATTGTTTACAAAGTAATTTTTGGAAGTTGTTCTAGGTTTGTTCTACATAATATGCATATTGTTCCAACATATTTTTTCACATGAGTTGAGTTTTTCAAGTTGGTCCCGCACTAGGATTGGAAGTGGAGAGCAGGCCGAAGCTTGCATGCATTCAGGCCACATATCGGGCCCATTATGCTACCTCCGATGTTGAAGCCACAACGTGTTGATGCACACCGGAAGACCGAGTTAAGAAATTTTCTGTAACTCGACCAGCGATCCCACCAATCCACGGCTGTGGCCTACACTATTTTTTAATTTTTTTGTTGTGGTTCATACATTCATACATCCAAAAAATGAAGTCGTGAGAGGAAGAGTCAGATGAAGACAAAAAACTAGATCAAGAACTGAAAACTATAGTTTTTTGGCCAAAAATCGTGATGTTATGAAGATCTCGGAAACCTGTACTTAGATGGACTAGAAAAATAATTTTTCATACCGCTACGTAAAATTTCATCTACTTTAAGTTTGATAACACCTATTTTGGGTATAGGATGTACAGGAAACGGCCAATTTGATATTTTCACAGATTTTTCCCTGTTCCCCTATGAATTTGTTACAGAAAACTCTGGGCCTTCTGTCCAATACTGAATTATAGGGTTTAAGCAAAAAAATTGACTATTTTAGCATTAAATATAATATAAAACATTGCCCGCTAGGAGATTCAAACCCGGAATTTCTCGAAAATGTAATGGTGATTTGTGTACACAGACCAAATAGGACCAAGGACGAATTGATATGCAATGTTGCCAATGCATGAGTAATTTGTGAGTAATTTAGAATAGTGAGAAATTTAAGAAAAAGTAAGAAAAATGTTTATGTAAATTTTAGTGTTTATTAATTAATAAATTGGTTCTAAATTATATACAAAATTGTCTAAAAATAGAGGAAAAGGCAAAAAAGATCTTACCTTAAGCATCGGACTAATAGATTTAAAAGCAATATATTGTTGAAGACTATGCTACCAAAGTATTGGCAACACTGATATTATATACATAGTAAGTACTAGAATTAGTACATACAAGATGAATATCTTGTCTAAATATTACACTATATAACTTACAGTGAGACCGCCAACTACACTACTTCCTCCACTTTTCGACCTAAATTGCCATTTTAGCTCAGTGGCTATTGTATTTATGTAAACAGACCGATTGGTCTGTTTATAGACAACTGGCAAATCGATACACCACATGATACGAGAACATCAGCCACTGATTAGCCACTAATTAGCCATCGGGGGCGAACTGGTATGTATGTACATATGTATTAATTCGTCTATCTGTTGCACTATTAGGGGTAAGGTCGCTACAATTGTATAAACTAAAGTTGTATTTAGGACGCAACTTGAGGGGGGGGGGGCACAAAATTAATTGACTTAAGCCAATGTTCGCAGGAAAAACTTCTAGTCAATGGATTCTATGACCGCTCAAAATTAACCCGATGAGAGCAGTTCATAGTGGATGATTCCTTTTCAATCGTACAAAACACACAACACAATAACCTTTCTGGTCGTCAATCCTAGCCAGGCCACAGTTTAAGCTGCTTCAGCGGGATTCGCCTACGATCGTTTGCAAACAGGATTATCATAGGTGATCCATTCCTCATCCCCAGTTACCATCCGTTTCTCTTTATGGAATAAATCGCAGATGGAAATGCGGTCCAGTCTGTGAACGGTTGCAGTGCTTAGCTAGAGCTCTTCCGTGGTACTTCGGATGGTCGCATGCCGGTCTTCGTGGATTCCTTTCCATGGTTGTCATTTCGGTCGTCTGTAAAACGCCAAAACCACTGTTTAGTGAGTCAAATCGATACAGCACCATCTCCCACAACACAAATAATTTTGAATTATTTGAATTCAAATTTCAATTATTCTTCTAGCGGTGTTGTTTCGGGTTGCATCATGGCGAACTTGACGTCCAAATCATTAGAATCAATGCTTTTTAACCTTGGAACTGCACACTGGGGTCTTGGAAATCCCAAGCGTCATGCAAGTTAAGGCCGCATACAGCAGTTGTGGCATTAGCTCATATAATATTATGCTTGGGGTTTTTAAAGGCCCCCTGTGTGCAGATCCAGGGTTAAATATATAAATAAATTTTTACGTAGTTCTCCAATAGTTACTCCGGACAAATCATAAAAATTTGTCAAAAATTCTTCTGTCGTTATTTTCATCTCGAAAGGAATTCAAAATTCTAAAAATAAAGAGCAGTTTTGAAGTCAAGAATTCAGTTTATTTAAGTCTTTCAAATAATATCATTACATAAACTATAATCGAACATATAATGAAATAATAAATATAAAAAGTAATTAAAATATAAAATTGAAAAAAGCTACAAAAATATTAAATTCGCCCAAGACGTAACTTTGAGTTCGATTAGGATACCAAAACTCGGGGAAATAAACTACAAAACTTGCCGTACTTTGCAAACTTGATCGTAAGTAGCGGAGGTATGATCGTTCTGGCGCAATTCACCCGTAAGAAATTCATTGGGTCAGCATTTTTTTATTAATTCTCACGTTCTTACCAGTAAACAGTGTCAGAACGATCAGAGCCACATTACTGTGTTATACTTCATGAAAACCAATAACCCAACGTAACAACACTACGTTTTCTTGTTAAGCTACTCGATTTGTACACACACAGTATATACGCAAATGAGCAGTTGGCAAACAAATTGCAGTATTCGATTAATTTAATTTTTAAACCACCAATGAGAAATACGCGATTTATTTATTGATTCTCAGTCAAATGGTCAATAATTAAGAAATCAGTTAAGAAGATAAATATGTCAAGTTCTTCATGAACAATTTTCACCATATTTATTCAAGTTCTGATTAAAATAATTACTTAAAAATGCAAGAACGGAAGCGTCCTGGGTCTGACTCAAAAAGTTTACAATTTCTGTATGTTTTGAATTATTCTTTGAAATTTCCGATGCAGAGAGTAACAACAACGAAGAGATAATAAGAGAAGCGCTGGACTCCCTTTTGTTTATTAACCCTTCTATCAACTCGTATCTCTTCTCTTCGTGATCCGCTTCAAAATAAAGATCATACACTAAAGAGTTAACGCGTTTGGCAATAAGTGTAACAGTTGCAATTCCGTATTTATCAGTAGTGGAATCGCAAAATTGAGATAGTTTCTGACCGACATCAAATGGGGATAAATTTCTAACAGAAATGTCGACGTAGAGTATACATAATTGTAACAGTAAATGTTGATCAAAACCTTCGGTAGGTTGTATTTGGTCATACCAAACATTAGCAAACATCTCTAAAATCTCTTTCGACGAACATTTTTGTCGAAAAAATTGCCAACAAAATAACTTCATAAAATCGTTTAACGCATATCTTGATTCTCCACTGCATGAGTATCGCGAAAAATATGGAACGAGTAAATTCAGATGTTCCCACACTTCTTCCTTTGAAACCGAATGTACAATAAATTTTATTGTAAAATTGTGGAGATATTCGTGCAAAGAAACGTCGTTAACAAGCAATTCAATCTTATGGACACAAAATTCCTTGGACAACACTTTTATAGCAGCAGATGGTAAGCTCTTCAAAAATTGATATTTTTGCTTGTCATCAGACAATTTTTCTAAATAATTGTACGTCATCAAAACGTATTCGTTCAGATAAGATTCACGGATACTATCAATTTGTGCTTTTAAACTTTTGGCAACTTCCAGATCCCCAATTTCGACATTTGATAAGGTTAATTTGAACAATTCCCACAAATAATCGTCAGGATCTTCAAGGAAACGTTTAAAACTTCCATTAAAAAGAAACTTCTTGATGGAAACATTTCTTTCCTGCTCTATGAGTTTCTTAATAATCATGTCGACTGATGAGCGGTCAAGCACTCGAAGAGCCAAATGAAACGCATGTTTGCGAATTGAGACCGCTCGTGTTGCAAGTTGATCCAAAAATTGTGAAACCTTATCCTCATTTGTATTGTCTATTATTGAATAAAGAGAACTTCGAATTAACTTGAGAAAATCCCCTTTACAAAAATTTAGCAAGGCTTCTAAAGCTAGAGAAGGTGGAATTATATTCTTGAGAGACTTGGCGTAATGTGATTGCAACGCAAAAAATTCCTTATCTTCGGCTGTGAACGAATTTGCTATTAATTCGGAAGGGTAATAACCGGAACCTCGTTGGAGATAGTTTTCTGCGTTCATTAGGTAGGATAAACCCACGATGGAACGATTCTGCTTCTTCAGGTTTTCCACACAATTTGTGTGTTCTCTATGCTTATCGGTTTTAAGTGTTTCGATCAACAACTTACCCAGTTTTTGTGGTAACTCAAGATGAGAATAGTTTTTCGAAAATTTCCAAAAATAAGTGAAGTTGTGTTTCAATGCTATATTCAATGCCACTTCACAATTTGAATGGATAACCGTTGGTTTATATCTCATCAACCACTCCACAATTTTTCTGCAATTAAAAAACGTTTTAAGAGATGAAAAACATAGATCTATTAAGTCCCCGTCAGTATAATCAACATCGTCTACTCTGGTTCTAAGAAAGTATTCGACAATGGATTGGTTAAAAGTATTCACATGGTCATTTTCTTCCAAATGCCTTTTGAAAGTGTCCAACATAATTTCATAATTCATTAATGGAATTTTATCTTGCGGGTGTCGTCTATTCCAATCTATCAACGTAACAAAAAACATCGAGTACCACCTTTTTTTATTTATGGGCGAAATCGTGCGTACATCGGGCAACAGATTTCCGATCAAGATTAAACAAGATTTTTCAAAATCAGGAGTCCTTTTGAAAGAATTTAATCCAATTTTGTTCAATTTTATGTAACTAACAATCAGTTCTTCTATTGGTTCGCCAATTAAAAAACGATGATGAATAAAAGACACCAGAAAATCTTCCGACGGACCAAAACCTTCACTGTTCAATTCAAAAATTTGTAAGAGCTCATTAATGTAGTTCCAATGAGCATTATCAAGTTTTTCCATTTCAAAACCATGCCTGATGGCAATCAAAAACTTCTTTCTAACCATAATGTGATCGTTCCGATGTTTTTCGACCACATACTTAAGCACCTCTTCCAAAGCTACTTTATCCTTATTCACACAACAAGTTTCGACCAAATTTAAAATGAGGTCGCTCCTAGTCTTATAATCTGAAGTTAACGAAATCGTTCTTTTTAATAACGGAATTGATTCTTCCACTTTTAAGTAACATAACCAACTCTCGTCGGCTAAAAAATCTGGTTTGGTTTTAATAGTACGAATTTTTTCCAGTGGAAGGAAATCTATTATTCTTTTGTTAAGATAAACCGGATTTTGCAATAATTCAGTGTTATACATTTTCCTGAAGCAATTTTCCAAAATTTTACATTTCTGTTCGCAATTTGAAATTTTGTCAATGTACTGCATTAGGTTGTTAAAGCAGCTTGGAAAATTTTCAACGTCGTTAGGGAACAAGTTCATATAAAACTTTTCGAAATCCCCTCTTAAACTCAAAATAGTTTGGCGTTTATGCAAAACTTTAAAATAAACGTCCGCCCTTTCGAGCACAACTTTGTCGTTATTTTGAATAAATTTATCGCTAGACCGCCAACCCAAACTCATAGATGGGTTAAATTTGTCGAACAAAATCAAAAATGATGCGTGGTGGTATTTAGCTAAATGGAGAAAAACTATTTTGTAAACAGAATTGATTTTATGCTTGGGCATGTAACTCAAAAGAGAACTGAAAATTGCATCGGTAATTTCTGGATTCTTCTTAACAATTCGTAGCAGTTCTTTTGAAGTTGGTTTCACACGCGAACTTTGGAACACTACCTGGATAAGACCGGCACTGCACGAGGGCAAAAGCTTGGTTGCTAAATACAAACCATATTGGGTTCGAATGATTCGAAAATACGAATCCAATTTTTTTTCATCTTTCACAAAAAGAGAAATTTTATGAAGAAGTTTGACCTTAACGCTAAACGAAATGTAAGGAAAAATTGAAGTGGAAAGCTGTTCGGCACTAATGTTTTCAAATGCTTGCCGAAGAAACCAGGTAGCTTTCAAAACTTTATTTATCAGAACCGGATTTTCACTTTTTAAAATTTCCAAAAGTTCGGGAACTTTCTTAAAATAAAGAAGGGCGTCCACTTTAAACACGTCTTCTAGATGAGTTTGAGGATGGAGGGATGAAAGGTCGATTTCGCGTCCTGCCAAATCTTTTAATAGCGCTTGGGTTCCGATCAGAAGAAGCTGTAAATTTTTACGTCGTTCTCCAATAGAAATTCCAGATAATGAATGAAAATTGGAAACGAATGCTTCTTCTATGGTTCCCATTTTAAAAATTAAAATGTAATCTGCAAAAAAGGCATTGTATGAAAATTGTTAACAGAAGAATTATTGATTATTTATAAAAAAAAACAACAATATTTATTTTAATTTAAATAATTTCATTATGTAATAAAAGAAACTGTTTATGATTTGTTGAGAACCAGATAGCAATCGTCTCATCCTCTTTTAATGGAATAAAAATCAAAAAGCCGAAAGAGAATTTAATTTTGTGATATCGAAACTACCTACGAGGCTGTGCTGAAAATATATGCTTCTAAATTAATTCCCAAAAATGAGAGAATTGAATCGAATGACATTATATATAATGGAATCAGGTGTGCGCCTGTTTGGCGGTGCCGAATAGTCCCTGTGACGAAACGGGTTACGCCGAATCGTCCTTGCACCGAATTACTTTGCGCCGGACTGGCTACACCGAACCGGGTGCGTCGAGCAGGCAGTGCCGAATAGGCTGCGTCAAGCTGGCAGCGCCAAAAAGGCCCATCCATTCGGCGCAAGGATGTTTCGACGCGAAAACTTAATTTTAAAATGAAATATTTTTTATAAACAATTTCTAACCGTTTCTAGACTTCTGACAGACACACTTTGTATTTTATTATAAAAATAATAACTGCATGTCCTGTGACCCTACGGTCAGAGAGAGGAGTGCAACCCTCTCTCCAAAATGTGGAATGGTGGATTTTGACTAATAAAATATCATCAAAAAAAAAAGCGAAAAATATAGATAAGAAGTGCTTTCCAAAACCAAACGTGTTTAGGGCACTAATAGCCAGTATTAATTATTATATTTTAATGCTTACCTTAATTAAGTACCTAGATAATATTCATTGATTTCAATAGAATAATTAGATGGTTAAATATTACTAGCCAATCTGAGCTCAACTCTGCTTTTTTTCACATTTTGTTTCAAAACAAGCCCAAATAAGAAGCACCTATTTCGTAAATAATAGATCTATACTTAGTTGAATAGAATAAGTTAGTGTAGTATCAACGTGGTCTGACCAAAATTCAAGTTAATTTTTTAAGAATTAAATGTTTGTAATTATTTGCGCCGAAAAGGGCTTTTCGTTCCGCGCCGAAGCGGCTGCGCAGGGCATGCTTAACAACTTCGTAATGTCGTTCTTCTAAAACTAAGCCGCGATTGATTCCTACACTTCCGATTTTCATCACTGTCAAAATGTCTGTAGCGAAGTTGTTCCTTAAATTTTTCCAAATTTTCTTCTTCGATGCTTTAAAGATTCCTCGTTAATAATTCGAGTTTGAATTTATTGATTGTAGTGCCCTTGAAGATAATTTCATATGAACCAGGTCTGTTTGGCATACCCGACTTTTCCATAAGAAAGTTAATTTTCGGAACGTCGTGTCCCATTTTCTCCTATAGTGTTTTCACACAGCTAGAAGATCTACTGTTTAACGAAAACTGTCAGAATAAAATTGATAATCGTACAGATTCGAACCGACGGCGACGATCTCCAGTCTATAACCAGCTTAACTTGGGTTAAGCAGTTGTAAATTTTTTATATTTTTTAATATTAGAAGCCCATTTAAATTTTGCATACGGTAAATGTATGAAATAGTGATTATCAGGGTATATTTTAGAATTTATTTCATTTTGGAAATAAGAAGAACTTATTAGAGGCATTACTGATTAGCACAGCCTCGTATAATAGATAACACAAAAAACCTCAAAATAAAATATTTTTTCGGTAAACGGTTATTAATTTATAATAAATTGCATTTTCAAGCTTTTATTCAACTTAAATATTTTTTAAAAACACTGTAAAAATGGTAAAGAATACGACAAAATTTCTAGAAAATTTAATTTCCTATTAAAAAGTCCGTGAGAGCATACATTTATCTTTAAAAGTTTATGCGCGAAAAGCATTCACAGTTGCACACTTTGAATTGTTATTTTTTTTTAATTTTCTAAATTTAGATTAAAATTTAAAAAATTAAATGCAAAAAAATCATAATAACAAAATTAGAGAACAAGCTTTCATACGTCCCCTTGAAAACATCCAAATAACAGCATTGAGAAACATGTCTGTATTAAATTAGTAGCCCCACGCTTTTAGTCAATTTGACGTTTTCATGGAAGTGTTTTCATATATAATCTATTAAGTGATGGTTTTGATTTCCGGACCAAAATAGTCAAATCTGATTGGTCTGAATATATAGTATGAGATTTTCAAGTAAATGTATAAAAGCTTCTTTACTAAATTTTTTATTGACGTATAATATTATGATGCAGTGTTAGTTTGAATATGCTCTTAATTTTTTATACGTGTACCACAGTAAAATAAATATTTAAAAATAATAGATAATATGAAAGTATGCCTTCTAAAGTCTAGTTCCAATTATTAGTCGAAAAAATTATTTAATTACAATTTTTGAGTTTATTTTTATAAATTTAAAAAACAAAGTAATAAAGCGCTTATAACACGTTAAATGGTTTCTTGCCAGTATAAATTTCAGTAAAGTAAGTATCCTGCATTTTGCTCACTTTCTCATTCCCTAAATTCTAGGGAATTTACCTAATTAAATACGGAAGAGAGGGCTATCCAGTCCTAATATCTATTATACCACACGTAATTTTGAGGTACAGTAAGGTATCCTCGTGCCTCGTATTTAATTAATAAATTTTATTTGATTGATTGATTTTATTTGAAGGGTTGCTCATGCGGGGAGAGGTAATAGAATTTGTCACATTAAAATTTAAAGAAACTCCTCATTTTATTGTTGGTAAGATGGACTCTTCACTTGACGTAAAAATTGAGTTTTACACGGTAATGACAATGACATGGTAAATTACAACCCACGCAAAACATTCCAAGCCCTTACTATCCTTAGTAATACTTTTCATAATTTCTCTATTTTTTTTTAATTTTACCTAAACTGATAAATAAATTTGTTAATTTTAACTTTCAATAATAATATATTAATTTGGTTAAGAAAATATTTTCATTTATAGAAAATCCCTAAATTAAGAAGTTCAAAAGATTAATATTCTACAATATCAAGTGTAGAACTTGTAAATATTAAATATCCAACAGCGAATTGGGTCGACGGTGTATGTCCTAGATCGGGGGTAGTTACCTCTATAACCTCCTTCTCCATTGTTACCCTGATAGCAAAGTTTACACAAAAAACAGATGTGTATTTAAACAAAAGAGTTAGGTTACATATTGTTAGCAACATATTGCATGTATTGAGTTCGAAATTCATACTGGTGAGAAACCATTTAATACATAGGTTGTGATAACCTAGAAGGGATACAGAACAGATTATAGAATACAAAAATATAGTATTTATTATTTCAGGTTGACAGTTAGAATGTTAGATTGCTATGTCGCAGTCGTGGGTTCACTTCTCGACCAAGTACACCTGGGTATTTCAACCGTGTTTCCCTCACAAGTTGCTGACAATATCTTTGAAGAAATTAAATGCCCCGAAAAAACCAAGTATTTTTCCAGTTAAAAGCTTTATAAAAATGAACTCAAAGGTAAAACCGAAATAATATTTTCTGAATTTCCTGAATTGAATTTTCTCATAAGCTTCCGACAATATTGATTGCTTTCTTCAGATGTGTATTGTGAAACATCCAGATTACAAGTCAAAACAAGGTTGCTATTTAATCGATTACAGATCATGCACACTAACATTCGGTCTCTGAAAATGAAGGATCTGGGGTGAATGGACTAACCCCCCGTAGTTGTAATCAAAAGTTGCAGCTCCGCGATCTTGGTTAATCACTTTTACATACCCCGATGCATACTGCAGCAACATGAAAGTATTTGTTTTAAAAGCCTCCTATTTAATAGAATCAGTTCAGTTTTTGAAACCGGACACTATGGAATCCCACCCAGGTTATCGACGATTTTGTCTCATGTATTTGTTTAAATATCAAAACTAAAACATCCAAAAAAAGCAATAAGACATTGTTTAAAACAAAATTTCTAAATTTAGTGTCCACACTACAACTTCTCTAAAGCATTTGTCGACTACTATCTACGCCCATGCATTTTATGATAAATAGAAATCTTTTGAATATTAGGTTAATTTAAAATGTTATAACTTGTTATGATTAATCTGTTAAATAAACATTTTATACTTTTATATTATGTTTATTAGTACAACAATAAATTCAAATTAAATGCTGTGTTAAGGTGTTAATCACCAGATTAATAACATTAACCTAGAAAACTACTAAATACAAAATACCGAAAAAATACTTACTTAAAAATATGGTCTTCAATTTTTAAAAAAGGAACTATAAAGGCACTGACAATAAATAAAAGGCCACCAGTTGTACGATTGCACAATATTTGGTTATTTGTTGTTATGGTTTACAACAGATGATGACACCTCCCGGCAACAAATGATGTGTGACAAGAAACAAAATTGTAACAGTGGCGTACATAATATTTTTATTTTAACTGAAATCAAACGTTTCTCAAATGTAAGCAAAAATTATGTGCCCTGCTCTTGGTCCAGATTTTTAAAATATCTTTTGTAGTGATAAAAGGGTTTGTAATGTAATAATGTGACTTATAATTAAATCCGGACACTTCTATGTTAACAATGAAAATTGTATGTTTTGGAGGCATTTTTGTCATATAAAAATCACCTTTACAGCAATACTTATTAGACATTTATTGCTGTAAATTTAATTCCCTTCGTTTTTGTTCATATACATTTTTCTATTTGGTCGCACCGTTTCTGTTTTTTTTTGTTTTACTTTTTAAGTCGCTAAAACTCAACAACGATGCGACAGATTAGAAAAATGTATATAAAGAAAAATGAAGGAAACGAAATTTGCAACAAAAAATGTCTAAAAAGAATTTCTGTAAAAGCGATTATTATACAACAAAAACTGTCCTTTTAAATTACAGAGAAGGATTACCCTGCTTGCGTCTAGCTTTCGAGGTCTGAAAATTTGAAACACTTTCTGAGGGTAAACTCAAATCTAAATTAGATGATATAGAATCTGGAACGTAATTTGACGGAATCCAAAACATTTGTTGAGTACAGAAAAATGTAACTTTACTTAGGATTATCAAATAATAATTTCATTTTAAAATTCTCGTAAAGTAAATTAGATGGAACAAAATTATATACTTGCCTGCAACGTAAGCTTTTCAATAATACTTCTCTTTCAGGTACAACCAAGGTTGAAGTCTGAAACTGCATAAAAACTCAAGTATCGTTTGGTTTAAAAAATACCAGCATTTAATTTTATTAGTTTTAATACATTTTAACAGCAAAATGTGTATAAATAGATGCACAAGCACAGTAAAAATGAGTAGCAAAATCATCCACAACCGCAACATTTACCTAAAAAATTTTTCAGAAATTATCCAACAGAAATAAAATTATTTCCGTTCGATAATTTTTGAAACACATTGTATAAATTGAAGAGCTAAATGGAAGAAGGCGGTATTATACAAACAGGGTTATCAGTTCTCATAAGATATTTTCAGACCAAAGACGAAGGCTAAAACGCCAGAGACTCGGGCTAAAAGCACCTTCGTGTAAAACCCTAGCGATTTTCTGCAACGGAACAAACCACCTTCGCCCTCTTAGTTCTTCAATAATTAATAATATCTAACCATTTAATTTTAAATCAATAACTCATTAATAAAATCTAACTTTTGATATAAAATAAATGCAATTGCATTATAAAGAATAACTTGGAATGTTATTTGGTGCGTGAAGAGCAAATAGTATGTTACTACAAAATTATTACTCTTGACGCCTCATTTAATGTAGTACTTATTGTTTACAGTTGCATTAATTGGATGAAAGGTTCAACTATGAGTTTATCTATTGATGATAAGCAAAAGGTTATTGCACACGATTGGCGAATAATTTGAAAGCATGTTGCTTTTGGAGCAATTTTCACGAAACTAGGAAATTTCAAACCTTTTGAATTTATTTTTGCATAATTATACGACACCGAATAAGCATACAGTAGATGGCATCAAAGAAGAAGAGTGAATTAAATTACATATTATGGATGAACCAGAAAAGGTGACAGTTCCATTCGATTCGCGATTCAAGATTCGGCAACATACTTAAAAACCTATTGTGTGCAATTGCCTTCGAGACATACAAACTGGTTCTTTACTAGCTCTAAAAAATTTTGATTTTAAAAGTAAGCATACTTCAATTTTCACTATCCAGCTGCTTATGTATATGTATAATTTTTGGTATAACGTAAATCACACTTTTTAAGTACATAAATAACTTTTCGAAATAAACATTTAATAAAAGTAGTCGTTTTTAAAAATTAGTAAAATATTGTATCACTAAATAATAATAATTTATAAAAAAATTTGATCATTGAATTTGAATACTCGATTTGGATATGACAGCATTCAATTGATTTTCGTTTTCTTTACTGAGCTCGCACTGCCAATTTGCGTTGTTCATTCTAAAAAAACAAATTATACACAAATCAGTCAAATAGCTTTTGTTGTTTAATGTAATTAAATTCGACTTATAAATTCATCTATGGTTCAAACCTGACGTTTTTGAAAATTGGAGGAATGAGAACTTCAAATATTTATCAAGCTAATAACTAAAGTGCTTTTTTACAATATTATTTAAGCAATGGTGGTAAATCTAGAGGAACCTCTTTCAAAATTCTAATTTTTAGCGTCTTCACAACCCTAAAATTGAGTTTTCTTGATAAAGAAATATCGAAGAAATATGTAATGTCATGTAACCAAGGGGTAGACTTTTAAGGCTACGATGAATAAATTTTAAATTTAAATTATAATTAAATTTTGGATAAAACAAAAATATTTCTAATTTAAGAAAATTTCGTTTGAGAAAATTAAATAAGAGTTTGTATTAAAACAAAGTGTTCAAAAATTAAAACTTACTGTGTATAATTATGAAAAATTAAAAATTTGGTGCTGGAAGAAGTAAGGTTGGCAACAGATAAGAAGGCAGAAAACGAAAAACGATCGAAAGGGGATTTTTTTGAAAAGTTTTGGAAGAAAATTAAAATCAGAGGTGGAGAAAAAAATTGTAAAAAAATATTGGATAAGGAAAGAAGGGATGAATAATGTTTGCAATATTCTATGGATATACTATTTTAAAATTTAAACTAAAATTTGGAAGATGTTCATCGATGAAGTCGGATTACTCGCAGTGTTTTTTATTTCAATATCTGGTTTTTGTCCTGGAAACAAATGAAGTAAAAATTTATTGTCTAATTAAATCCAGCCCGTAGCCAAGGAGGGCACATGCCCCCCACCCCCAAATGTTAAAAGAAACAACATTTGTTTGTAATAATAAAAGTCCCCGGAAAGGGATCCCCGAAAATGTTACTTTTTACAAGAAGCTTTTTATGAGTCCCCCCCCCCCCCGAAATGAAATCCTGGCTACGGGCCTGATTAAATCTCTTGATGGAAATTAGTCTAAAGGTGATTGATTAAATTGATCGTAAGATAGCATTTTTTGGTGATCCACCCAATCTTTTGCACTATCGTTGAAATAAACGTGCAATTACGTTTACGTGCAAGTAAACGTGATTGTTAACAAAGTCACGTTTGGAGAAAGTTGGAACTGGGAATGTGGAGTCAGTAGGCCAGTTGCTTTCTCATGTAATCACATCAATCACTGACGCGCATGATTATATTAACAAGATTTCGGTGCAAATTAAATTGCTTGAAATTTATTTAAGTCGTTTTAGATATACAACCTACGTAGTATTTTAAGCCCTTTTTAATAGAACCACTACAGCCTTTCCTACAAAATACTTTTAATTGCGCAAATAAATTCTACTTAAGATCATGAAATGACATTTGACATTAACATTAACACGAAGAAAACGATTGGAAATATTATAAATGGTAATATCGAAAAAAATTACCTTCATCCTCCATTCAGAAAAACACAAGCTGTTAGCAACTGACGGAAATTTAGCAAAAATTGTATCTACGATTCAGAGGACTTTTTGAACGAAAAATAATGAAAATATTCACTGAATCAATGAACTTTGCTTGAAATTCATCGTATTTAAAAAAGTTTTAGCACTAAATATTTTTCCATAATAAAATGTATGGCACTTATTCAGTTTGAGAGTATATTGCGGAGAGAAACCGCTAAGAAAATTTGGTATACAAATGAAAGAAAATCTGAGAAAATCCATAAAATCTTAGAAACACTAGAACCTAAAAGAAATCTTGACAATACAAGAGGAAATCCGGGAAAATCTTGAAATCTCGTTTTCCCTCGGTATATTTATTTAAATTATTTTTACCTCCAATCAAAAAAAAAATTTTTTTTTGGAGGTAAGATATAATCGAAAAAAAATTTCAATTTTTTTTTACATTTTCGAGATCATTGTGTTCATAAACGTAAAGATCTGCAAAAACTAAAATAAATTTTTCTGTGTCGGTCTGTCGTTACATTTTGTTTCTCGATTTATTCCGGAACCGTCCAACCAATCACGGCCAAATTTGGTACAGTAGTAGGGTTTATAGTAGAATAGAAAGGTGAAAATAAGGTTTTCGTCGCGATCTGTTAATCAGGAGTGCCACTACAATAAAATAACACAAGATTTTTAAAAACGATTTTGTCTTGTGATGGGTTATTTTAAAGACCTTGAAACTTCATCCAGAATAGGTGAAATTAAATTTCTATCTGCCATCTGTCAAAAATTATAAGCTGCCAAAGTTTAAACTTCAAGAGTGAATAACTCATGAAGTACTGAAAGGATCTCAACCAAATTTTGTACACAGGAACATTGCCCCCACAGAACTTGACAGCATATAGAACCATTTGATAAAAATCAAGAATTCAACATTAAAAAAAGATTACTTTTTTGCGAAAACTTGAAAAAAGTCCTTGTCCCTCAATTTTCTTCGGCATTTCTGCGTCGATGACAGTCAAACTTTTTGAACGTATTTCTGGTGGGCTCTAGTGGTGAAAATAAGGTTTCGGCAGAAAAATATTAACTGCACTCTTACGTTATCTATTTGTTTGGTCAAAATTTATTAGATGGCTTGTCATAATATGACGTGACATTCATTTCGTAAGTTTGTTTTCAAAGTCATTTGTATTATTTACATGTAAAGTGGTTAAATCTGACAGTTTACAATTTAATTTATTGTATAAAAATAATTAGGAGAAAAATATTTGTAAATTGAGAAAATTGTACACAAAAAAATCCTATTTTTAAACCACAATATTGAATTTTAAAAAAATTATAAAAAAGGAACTGCAGTAATTATCCGTGGTTCCCCTAAAGTCATAGTCGGTTTTCTATTTTTATTCTTTTTGTAGTCATTCTCACTTTCTCAGCATCTCAGGGGTAGGTTTTACATTTTTATCTCTTCGAGGAGTAAAAAAACGAACTTTATTATTAGCAACTGCCCGAATCCATGAAAGGATTAACAACGTTCTTCAAAATAACTGCAGTTAATCTCGTTAATCCATTCCTGCACATCTGTGGGAAGCAGATAGGTTAATATTCAAATATATTGTTACATAATATTTCTTTACTTCTTCCTACTATAGGAGCAACAAAATTAAATTTTTAATTTCGGTATAATTACACCAACTCAATTTTAAAGTTGTGATCCCATTTAAGAAAATGTTGATCAATAGTTTAAAAAACCAAACCAAATATGAATTATTTTGTGCGGTTTTTTCTGGGGTTCAAACATTCAAGCGAGATGAAATTGTCAATAATAATTTGATTGTTTGTTTGTAGTTGTTTCTTATTCTAATTGGTCTTTAGTAATGAATTTTAATTGCACTTCAGATTAGGATAAATTTCTTTCTTAAATAAAAAAGAGTTACAATACGAATATGACTGTTTCAATTTCTATATATAAGGAATTGCACAAAAGTTCTGTCTCCTCAAAACACAATCGCATTTAAATATTCTACTTTCTTCCACCTTCTCTAGATTATTTAAATAGTAACTTTATAAGCTTTGTGATAACATATTTGGGTTATCCAAAGTGCTTTATAATTAATACGCCCAATCACCTTAATTAATTACTCTAAATTAAATTAATTACTTACGGTCAAAAATAAACTCTTTTCGCTTATTTCGGCTTGTTTTGTTGAAAAAGTTGTTTAAAGACTGCTTAAACGTCGATTGCAACTTGACGATGGAATTAGTGGACCGAACCAGTGGCTGCTGTACTCACACACACTTTCTAATATTTTACATGTGCTCAAAAAAAACATGCTTTTCTAGTTGCAAATCTATTTTGTTAATAATTCTTTCTGTTCTCATCAATTGAACAACAGAATAATATTATGAAGATTCTAGTAAAACATGTTTTTTAAAATAAAATTTGTAAAGAAAACAGGTGCAAAAAAAGTGCTAACAGTGCATCAAATACCTAAAACACAAAAAGCAAACACTAGCAAGAATTCGTGCATGAAGCTCAAAACAAATCAAATAATTCTAATTTTAAAAACTTAAGCATGCACTTGAACTTATTAAGGCTTTCCAAAAGCATCAAGCGGGTGAACATGTTTGTGATTATAATAAAGAACATTAAGTGATTTGTCCCCAGCACACACTTGTGCCGAAATAAAAAAGCAGGCAATGTGTTAGCAGCTTTTATCAACTCCATTATGGTCCACACACAATTGAAAATTATTCTGCAGACCAACTAACAAATAAATAAATGAGAATGTTTGTGCAAGCAATTAAATTAGTCGGAAAACCAATTCATTAAAAAATAAAATAAACCCCTAATGTAAACTAAATTCTATTACTCTATTTATTTCTAAATCTGTCCTATCAAATTTGCATGCACTTTTTCCAAATTATAACAAAAACAATTTTATAGATAAACATATTTTTATTAGAAATAATAATTAACAAAGAATAAACTCATGTAAAGTTAACATGAAATTAAATAATTTATTATTATAATTATTATTGATTAGATTGTTAACTTTAGTCACACTCTTAAATAGTCAAAATTCTATTGCTTAGATATATTTTTTCAATTTTTGGCTAAGCAAGGTTCGTCCATTCGCGGGCGAATTCTCACTGCGACTGTTCGCCCCGAATAAACGCGCCTTTGAACAATTCTTCGATGTATTTAAAAAAAAGGCACAAAACACAGTTAAAAGAATTGATTTTAATTGACAATAATTTATTTTAAACACTAAAAATCTTTTTTTCAATAATTGTTTTTACGTATCTCTGATGCCAGACTGCCGAGCTCACATTTTACTCAACGTGAGCCCAACACGAGGCGGCTAATATTTAAAAATGGAAGCCTCAACTTAGATTAATAAAAAAGTAAACGTAGAAAATGAGAATCAGAAGTTTAATATTAAAATTTTTTTTTGCATTTTGGTTTTATATTTTTACAAATTTAAATTTTAGCGCAAATCATATCTTAGACTAATCACAACCTCCAATAAAAAATTTCGTTCTTAACTTCTGAGTTTTCCACAACATAAAAATAAAGAACAAAAAATTAACTGTTAAAACAATCAGTTAATTTTGCAAAACAAAAAAATAAATAAATAGGTAATCCGCAATCTACCAAATCATAAAATGATAAAAACATAGTGGAATGTAAAATAAGATCAAACAGCGTAAAAAATTAGTATAATATTATGCAGTCAGTAATGTTCAATATTAATTTTTAGAAAAATTAGTTTTTGAAATAACGAGAAGCAGCGGCGGACCCACAACAGAGCTCACTTGAGGGCGCCTCCAAAAGTTGGGCTCTAAAATTGGCAGTAATTTTTGAGTCCGCTACTGTTAAGATTAATTTCGCCAAAATTAACATTACTAAGTGCTAAAAAAAGCGATAAAAAACTGTTAAAGCAAGATTCATAATTTTTTCACTGGTTTTAAAATTAGCTAACAAATTAAAATATTATCTCTAGATTAATTAATATTAAGTAGCGTTAGACTACGAACTTGGCTTGTTGAGGGGTGAATTAATGCCTAAAGCATTAAACAATTTGGTTTTGAGTCCGGCTTTTTCTGTGTCCGGTGTCCGTGCGTTACTTGGCTGTTAAAAACAACACACCACACATCAGCATTTCTTGTCGTATTACAAATAATTTATCTAATCTACAATCTAATTGACATACAGGGTGATCTAATCTTAATATCATAAAAATTGAAATATAAATATATCGAAGTTTGTAATAACAACATTTAGGCCAATCAAATTATACCAATTTATAACTTGATCCAATGGACTTCTTAATTGTTTAATTTAATATTTAACACATTTAGTTATCTCCATGTGATTAAATTCAGACGAGTCAGCTGTTCTTGATGTAGCAGCAGCTCATATCTCGTAAAATTTATCCAGAATTTATTGAATTTATTACTGTTCGAAATCGATATTGCTGTGTTTTCTTTTATCGCATCTACCTTAGCCTGATGATGAAAAAATTGTATATTTGCGAACAGTGGCGCAACCAGGAATTTGTTATGGGGGGCTAAGAGATGCGAGCTGCGCCTGGGCGTGCGCCGCAGGCAAACATTTTTCGGAAAAAGGGGCGTGGTCATCTTATTTTCGAGTATAATTATTGTGTTACCACTGTTACCTACCTTAAATTAAAATTCAAACACAATAATTTTTTTTGTTTAAAAAATTTTTCATTGCACCGGTAAAAAAGCGACTATGATTATTAAAAAAGATTATCATAAAAAAAAAGTGTCTGGGGGGGGGCTAGGTTTTTGATATTAAATTTAACAATTAAAAAGTCCGTTGCGCGAAAATGCGCGACTTGGTCCTGAATATCATATAACTACTATTAATAAATTTCAAAGCAGTCTCTATTTTTTTTCCATATAATGATGTAAGTTTTCAGAGCTAAAAAAAATGTCGATATTGATTGGCCTATTCGTTTTTAATTAAATAAAATTACAAATCACAAATTTTGATTATTACGTATTTGTACAAGTTCCTAATGCTAGATTATTTCATTTTCTAACGTTATTTAAAAACATTAAAATCAGAAGCATGTTATGTGAACCCAAATAATCGAATAAAAAAAGCTAAAAACACCAATGGAGTTGATAAAACGCCTTAAAGAAAATCAACTCATTTCCTCTCTTGCAATAAAAAAAATCGTGATGTACTTAACAAAAAAGGCGCCTTTCTTTTTCTTTGTCCAAAATCTTCCTCGACAAAAAAAGAAGAACACCTTTTCGGCCACCAAAAAAGCAAATAGTGAATACATACTTGAATTGACGAAGATCTGCCCAGCGACCTTTGCAAACTTACCCACATCGAGCAACAAAACATCACAAAATTGATGTTGAAAATTATTAAGTGTTTACGTTCTCAAAAGCAAACGCAATCACTTTAGCTTAGTAATTAAGTTTGTTAACAAAATTCTTTGTCTTAAATCTTACCTCTTCTCCATCGAAAGACATCTCGAGGGATTCCCGAGAACCACGTCGTGATTTTTCTTTTCCCGAATTTGGTCTGCGTCTGTCACTCGTTGCATCGCCCAAAATACTTGCCACTTTGGCCTGTTTTACAATGTCTAAAGCCTACATAAACAAAAATATGATTTATTTTCGACAAAAATCAAAGGCAATCGAATGAGTTAGAATTAGAAAGACAGTTCCGTACTTACTTGTTGTACATGCTGCAGCATTTAAAAAAACAAAATGTGTTATTCGTGTTAAAATAAAGCAGACCAGAAAGAAAGAAAATAGTTACCTCTTTTCGGCTCCTTAAAGCGCAATCTTCCAAAGTCTCGGCGGCTTCGTATTTGCCCTGGCGACGATACAAAGCTCCTAAATTTTTAAGTGTGGTTGTAACGGTGGGCGAATCAACTTTGGCGGCTTTATGCCATCCACCATATTCACCGTAAGGTGCGTTTTCCCTATTGCGCGCCTTATTTTCTTCGCGCTCTTCCGCCACTTGCCATATTGGTTTGTTATCTCCTGTAATAAACATTAATTTACGTGTCACATCTTCACTTGGCTATAATTGGAAAATCTTGCTCTTTCAAAAAAGTGGTGTTTGTTTTTCGCATCTTATGTTATACAGGGTGTTTTATTTAATTGCATGCAGGAAAATAATCGGGAGAGGTGACTGAAATAAAACAAGTCATGCATAAAAGCTGTATATTTACAAGCACAATGTACAAACTGTAAATTTACAGATGCCAAAATAAAAGCCGTTAAAATAAATTTAAAAACACACTGTATAACTATTAACAATAATATTTATTGCAAAATGCAATATAGGTGCCTTGAGAATTAAAAATTTGCAAGTTTGGTTCGTTCCCCCCTTCCCTTCTTCTATTTCCTATTTTTCACGAAAATTCGAAATAATAATTTACATTGGAATGTATTTTTTTTATTTATAATCCCTCCCAACCCTGTCCACTTAAATCCGTATCAATTTTTAATGAAAATAGGAAAATGTTTAAAATAATACTAGCTTTAGTCTGCACATAGATTACCAGAAATTCCATTTAATAAACAGCAACAACTAATTAATGGCTTAAGGTCTCTAAACCTATTTTAGTTAGAATGTGTTTTAAGACTTAGAGAGCGTTTTAACTTTTATTCATTCATAAACGGTTTCTAAACCTATTTTAACTAGAATGGTGTTAAAATACCGATTCTAGTGAATTTGGTGTAATTGAGTTGGTGTCTTCGAATTATATGAACTACTTCACTGAATAGTGAACTAAAGTATAACCTAAAAGTTGTTTTATTGTATGTATAGCACGGGTAGGCAACTCCTGTATAAAATTTGTGGCGACACGCCACCTGGTGTTACATTTTGTATATTTGAATATTTTGAATATTTCTATTTAGAAGGTTGTAGCAACAACTAAATGTGTCTTCATTATTTATATAGTGTCAACTTTCCTTAAAATAGGTTTAAAATTGGTTTAAAGGCACCATCCATTTTTAAATAATGTCAAGTTAAAATACTGTTAGCGAAGGTTTGTTAAGCTAAAATACGTTTATGAATAGTGTTTTTTGACGTTTACACTAAAATAGGTTTAGAGAGTGTTTTAAGTCTATTCTAAGTTTTTATTCAAAATGTACGTAAGACATAAGAAATACATAAAACATAAGAATTACAAATGCAAATTAGATCTTAATCGAATATTGAATAATGCAGAGGATATTTTGATATATTTTGATATTTTGATATATATCAAAAGAACATTTCACGTAGTGTAGTTTAAAATTTTAATATTATTTGATACGAGTATTCCATAATACTACGAATTTTTAGGCTTTGCGGTGGAAACTCTAGGTACATGGTCATCGGACTCAAAAAAATTTGTCGATGAAATTGGTAAAATTTTAATTGAAAAATCCGGTGACCGTCGTGCCAAGTCGTTCTTCATTCAACGCATAGGCTTGGAAATTCAGAGGGGTAATGCCGCCAGTATATTAGGAACTTTTGGAAATCTGGCCGAGTTTGACGAAATTTTTTATTTGTAGTTATTATTTTATTAGTTATTACTTTATTAATTGTTATTATTTTATTAGTTGTTATTATTTTATTAGTTGTTATTACTTTATTAGTTGTTATTACCTTATTAGTTGTTATTATTTTAAGTTCATTTTATTATGTTGTTTAATTATGTTAATTAAGTGTTCGTAATTTGATAATTGAAGTATTCCATTAAGCTCTTATTGGTATTTATATTTTTAAGCCTTATGTATGTCTTATGTACATTGTAAACAAGCACTAACTCTCTCTGTCAAGGTTTAAAAAAATCTTCTGCTTTTTTCCAAAAGTGAAGTAATTATTGAAGAAAATTATAGGGTGTTCCCGGGTATGAGACAGCACCAGGTATTGAGACCTTTATGTCTGGTATGACATGGTATGAGATCATTATATAATTAGTCTAGTCAATGAGGGCAAAAATTGGGATTACCTCCGAATTCTTTCCTAAAGCATCGATTTTGATGAAATTTTGGGAATAGGCTCTACTTACCTCCCAGTTCAAAGTCTACCCTATGCCGATATATGCTTACCCCTGTATTCATAAAAATTTTAGAAAGTTAAAATAGCTTTATAAATCCTTTATAATGCAGGTGTCATAAAACACCAATCACAAACGTTCATTTGTCAACATTGTAAGGTTTTCATTCCTTGTTTAACTTTAATGAGCGTTTTAGTTAAAATAGGTTTACAACAGGCCCATAGTCAAGGGGGGGGGCACCTGGGGCAAGTTTTACCCCCCTGAAATGTTAAAAAAACAACATTTTTTTGAAATAATAAAAATCCCCGGAAGGGGATCCCCGAAAATGTTACTTTTTACAAAAGGCTGTTTATGAGTGCCCCCCCCCCAAAATGAAATCTAAAAGGGGTCTAAAAATCTAAAAAAAAAAAAAGGGTAAAAACTACCCCTTATTGCCAAAATTGAATAAAACTTGTTATAACGTAAATCAAAGCAATTTTTAGGCTTTAATAACGTTTGAATAAGTTAAATAAAGATCTTCCTATACTTTAAGGCATTATTATTAGATGGCTGAATAATTTAACTCTTATAAACACCCCTTTTATAATAAAATGTGTAAAAAACGTAATTTATTAATATTTTTTTATTAATCTAATTTAAATTAATTTTATATCTGTATTTTGGGTCAACATTATTATTATTTTTTTCTATTTCTCAACCCTTAAAAACATCTTCAACTCTTATAAACTACCCCCTTTTATAAAAAAAAGTGTAAAAACTGTAAAAAGTGTAAATAATTTAATATATATTTTAAATTAATTTTGTACCTGTTTTACATTATCAGTTCTTTTTTTCAATTTTTCAACCCTTAAAAGCATCTCATTTATCACTTTATTTACATGAACTTGAAATGTTTTTTGTCATTTACAATAAAAATATTTGCATCTGCATTCAGATCTGCTCTAAAATTCGTATATATGCTTCGAAATTGAAAAAAAAAATTGTTTGTTTTTTTTACAATAACTTCCTTCATTTTAAAGATACCGTATCCATTCAAAAACCATTTTAAAGGAAATTTCAAGAGCTACAAAGTCATGTTAATTACATTATTTCAAAACCTTCAGTTTTTAAAAGGTAAAGGGTTAAAGGGCGCAAGAAAGGTGGTACTCACGCTATCTACCCAACTAAAAGTGTCGATATCTCCGTCAGTTTTTATGCTACAGAAATAAAACAAAAAAACAAAAATTTTGGTTAAGAAAAGCACTACATTTTTGTACTGAATAATTTTTTACGTATCTTTTATCATTTTTGAGTTACACGAAGAAAAAGGCAGATTTTTCAGAAAATTGAAAAATGCTAAAAATACTTTGATCGTATTTTTTTCAAAACGTGTGTGGTATTTTAAACCAGTCAAACTTTTTCAGCATATACATAACACTAAAATAAAAGGTACTGTAGATGGAAAACAATGTATTTCATTTTTTATTTAAAAATTTGAGAGGTCAGTCTGCTTTGAATTGTATCTCTCGCTTAGTTTAAACGCAATCGACTTTAAGCAAAGCTCATTTTAAAGGTTTTTTTAAGTACTACAAAAAATATTCTTAGCATTATATCCGTACAATCGGTCGCTTTTCCGTTATTTTAAGTTGAATGCATCGATTTAAGCATTCACAAAAAATAAAGTCTCCTTTCGTCAACCATATCTCGCTTTGTATAGTACCTAGAATATTTCTAAAAAAAAACGAATCTCTTTGTTTTTTTATAAGCTACAATTATATTTCTAACACTTTTTTCATTAGACGCATATTTTTTGAGTTATTCGTAAAAAACCGTTTTAAAAAGTGTCATTTTTCAATGAAAATGGTAAGATTTCAATCTTAAATAACTAAAACAGTATTGAGTTTCGAAAAAACTTTTTTGCTTAAAATTAGATCCTTTATCGACTCCCGGGGTTATTTTGAAATAAAATTTTCCACCCCCAAGAAGGGTTGGTAACCACCCCCAAGATTATTAAAAACATGCAATATCTGCATAGGGTAGACTTTGCTTCTTGAGCTATTTCCTATCTACTGTGAAAACTTCAAGTAAATCGATACTTTAGGACAGAATTCGGAGCCAAATACCCTCATTAACTGGACTATAAACTACCTGAACACATCAGCACCTAAAAGTCAATCGCACCAATGTCGGTTAAGAATTTTATTTAATAAAACTTGAAAATTTTCATTTAATTAAAAAGTTTTATACTCCGATCTGATTTCATGATAAATTTTAAGTTTCATTTTAAATGTCTCTAGTCCAGGCTATAAAAGGTTTCTAGAGAAAAATTGTTGAGATTCCAATTTTTGACTTTGGGAGTTGTGTTTGAATTAGTTAGCAAGTAAACATACTATACTAAGAGTTCCCAAACACGAAGAAGGTCCTAAATATGGTTTTATTGCAACCCGCATCAAGCTAGCGCCGCCACTTTTGCAAAACCTAAAAAAAATTATATGGGAATTTGTGGCTAATTTGTGGCTAATTAGTTGCCGCAATCGCGAATTTATCGCTCTAACCGTTCGCTAATTACAGCCGTTTGAGAGGTGGCGGCGCTAGCTTGACATCAAGCCAGCGCCGCCACCACTAAAAACTTACTAAAACCAAAAAATAATTATATAGGAATTTGTGGCTAATTTGTGGCTAATTAGTTGCCGCAATCGCGAATTTATCGCTCTAACCGTTCGCTAATTACAGCCGTTTGAGAGGTGGCGGCGCTAGCTTGACATCAAGCCAGCGCCGCCACCACTAAAAACTTACTAAAACCAAAAAATAATTATATAGGAATTTGTGGCTAATTTGTGGCTAATTAGTTGCCGCAATCGCGAATTTATCGCTCTAACCGTTCGCTAATTACAGCCGTTTGAGAGGTGGCGGCGCTAGCTTGACATCAAGCCAGCGCCGCCACCACTAAAAACTTACTAAAACCAAAAAATAATTATATAGGAATTTGTGGCTAATTTGTGGCTAATTAGTTGCCGCAATCGCGAATTTATCGCTCTAACCGTTCGCTAATTACAGCCGTTTGAGAGGTGGCGGCGCTAGCTTGACATCAAGCCAGCGCCGCCACCACTAAAAACTTACTAAAACCAAAAAATAATTATATAGGAATTTGTGGCAAATTAGTTGCCGCAATCGCGAATTTATCGCTCTAACCGTTCGCTAATTACAGCCGTTTGAGAGGTGGCGGCGCTAGCTTGATATCAAGCCAGCGCCGCCACCATTAAAAACTTACTAAAAACAAAAAATAATTATATGAGAATTTGTGGCTAATTTGTGGCTAATTAGTTGCCGCAATCGTGAATTTGTTGCTCTCACCCTTCGGGAATTACAGCAATTTGAGAAGTGGCAGAAGAGAAGAATCTTGGCATCAAGTCAGCATCGCCACCACTAAAAACTTACTAAAAAAATAAAAGTATATACGAATTTGTGGCTAGTTTGTGGCTAATTAGTTATCCACAGTTATTATTTAGCTTGCTGGCAATTAGCTGCAATGACGCGCTAATAACTCCGAATGATAGCTTGCTGGCAGCCAATTATATAACTTGCTTTATAGTTGTCTCATAGTTGCTGTTTAAGCTAATTATGCAAAATATTATGTTTTCATAAATTTTTTATATATAATTAGGACGTTCAAAGTTCAAGTGTATCACGTAAGTAAATTTTTAGTAGACCCCCCCTCATCAAATAAAAAAATTGTAATTTGCCTCTTCTTTCAAATGTTAAGACGTAAGAATTTTTAAAGTAATTGTAATGATTTAAACAATCAATATATTTTTGAAAACATTTTCATTATTTTGTAGTTTTTTTTCTTACGTAAGATTTATAATCCATTCCCCGGCTTTCTTTGTCAGCAAAAGTATAAAAAAGTAACCCAGTGGCGTAGCCAGGAGGGGGGGCTCGGGATGCCCGAGCCCCCCATGAAATAATTTTTTATTGTAATTTTCTAACTTTTAATTAAGCGTTTGACCTTGAAAATTTGAAAAATTTTTGTCTGAGACGCTATTACAAGACTCGCTTTGCTCGTGGGCCCCCCGAACTAAATTCCTAGCTATGCCACTGAAGTAACCCCCAAAGTCCTGTAATAATTTTGTAACCTCTTTGTTATAACAATTTTTGTTTTTTATAATTTTATAGTTTTGTGGACAATTTTTGAACGAAGTAAACAGGGTTGGCTTTTGTACCACGTTTTTAACAAAGGAATAGAGTGGCACAAAATATTTTGAATAAAATTAAAAATCCTTTATCAGGTATTGGACTATGGGAAAATAAAAACCTTTAACTTTTCTGCCGACGTTTCGAGTCTAGTATATTCGTCTTCAGGACTTTAGCATTAGGTTAAGCAAAAAAAAAATACAGTCGGCATTCTAAACCATACGTCATCTCTCATGCGTTTACAAAATTAAAATTACATTTTTTTTTTCGATTTAACCTAAATCGAATGGTAAGCCGCAAAAGCTCATCAAATTAAAGATTTTATTCAAAATATTTTGTTCAAATCTGTATTCCTTTGGTACAAATGCGAACCCTGTTTACTTTGTTCAAAAATTGTCCACAAAATTATAAAATTAGAAAAACCAAAAATTGTTATGACAACAAAATATTTTTTATTCTATGAAAAAATCATAAAATTTATGATTACAAAATTTTTACAGGGCTTTGGTAGGGGGGGGGGGTTACTTTTGCTGACAAAGTGAGCGGAGGGGGGAGATTATAAAGCTACCAAAGGATGAACATGTTTTCAAAAACGTATTGATTGTTTAAGTCACTACAATTATTTACTTTAAAAATACTTACTTCTTATCTTCTTTGAGAGAAGGGGGAGGGTTCTTATCCAGCAATAAGAATTGCTGCATAGGTCTACTTTACACTGAAGCTCCTAGGCTTATTGTACCCCATTTTTCCATTTAATTGTTAAGAAAAGTTATAAGTATTTCGATTCACAGCTTAATATTCACCAGAGGGCTGAGCTAAGAAATTCTGCCGAGTCCGGGGTTTCAACCCAGAATTTGCGGTCATAACTTCAACTAGCGATCACATCAAGTCACCTCTGCTGTGGTCTTGGGGGGGGGGCTACAATTTTTTTATTTGAGAAGGGGAGTCTGAAATTACTAAGTGTTTTGTAATGGCGGCGCTGACTTGATGTCAAGTCATAAAGCGATAAATTCGCGATTGCGGCAACTAATTAGCCACAAATTAGCCACAAATTCCTATATAATTATTTTTTAGTTTTAGTAAGTTTTTAGTGGTGGCGGCGCTAGCTTGACATCAAGCCAGCGCCGCCACCACTCAAACGGTTGTAATTAGCGAACGGTTAGAGCGATAAATTCGCGATTGCGGCAACTAATTAGCCACAAATTAGCCACAAATGCCCATATAATTTTTTTTAGGTTTTGCAAAAGTGGC
This sequence comes from Cantharis rufa, assembly GCA_947369205.1. NCBI lineage: Eukaryota > Metazoa > Arthropoda > Insecta > Coleoptera > Cantharidae > Cantharis > Cantharis rufa. Next base: position 27,593,931 of record OX376306.1, on the reverse strand, counting down.
GGCGCTAGCTTGATGCGGGTTTTATTGCAAACACTTGAATAATATTCTAGTAGGGTTCTAATCTCACTAGCATAGTTCATAGATCGAACTTGGACTTTAGATCACAGCAGTGTAGTCGACGCGACTATATTTTGTTAGGGCTAACCATGTTCAAGATATAAAAAACAAAACCAAAATTTAGGACCGTCTTCTGCACTCCACGCACCACCTAAATTCAACATTGACATTTCTCTCTAGACCCCTGTTTTAGCATTTATTGCCTAGACTACTATTAAATTCTTAAAATAAAAATCCGTAAAATAGCTGCAAGAATAAAAACTTATTCCCAAAATCTTGGTCAATTAAAATCTACAATAAATAACAAAAACTGTTGGCTTCATAATCCTACCAAAACCACCAAAACTAACTTGCAAATTTTTAAAGATGCTAAAATTTATATAAAAAGCTCATTTATAAAAATTAAGACCATGACACATAACTGCGGTTTCTTTTGCCAAGTTCTAAATTATTGCACTTTAAAAATTGTAATTGGCAAAAAGAAGTCTAAAATCGTCATCTATCATCGTCCCAAGTTTACATGAACATAAAGCTGCTAATAATACAATTACTCATGCATACAACTGCATCCGTAAATAATTAAGTAAAAAAATCGTTTTCGAATACTATGATACAAAGAAAATTTAATCTAAACTTTAAAAGTGCAAAAATGCTATGTAGATTTATTTAATTTGCTACTCTGCTCACCGTCAATAGTTCCAAACTCGCGTTCGTGGGCCCTATTCAAAATTTGTTTGTAAAGCACTTCTGCCTCCCTATATTTTCCTTGTTTCAAGTAACAAGAGGCTAGATTATTTTTTGTTTTGGCCACATTCGGATCGTCGGGTCCAAGTCTTTGTTCATAAATTTCCAATGCCCTTTGGTAATATCGTTCAACTTCCTCGTACTTCCCCTGTTTAAAAAACAAACCAATTAGACTGCTAAATTCAACGTCAACATTTCTGTACCAACCTGATTTTGACAGAGCAATGCGAGATTGTTCAGCTGTTTAGCAACGTCAGGATGTTCGCGACCCAAAACTTTTTCTCTAATTTCAAGTGCACGTTTGCAAAGTGGTTCGGCCTCTTTATACTTTCCTCTTTTTCCATACAAAACCGCTAAATTGTTAAGTGTTGCAGCTACTGCCGGATGATTTTCACCCAAAGTTTTTTCGCGAATTGCCAAAGCGTCGTTTAGTAAATTTGCTGCTTCTTTATATTTATTTTGGTCTCTGCAAAAAAAAGTTCCAAATTTTAAAAGATATTAACAAAACATTTAGAAATTAAAAGGAAAAGTTATTAAATTGTGATGATTGATTATTACAAGTTTAAGAAATGAAAGCTGGAGAAAAGAAGATGTATAATTAATAAAAAGAAAATTTCAAATAAATATTCTTTAAAATAAATTGAAAGTAGTTTTGAATATTGAAAAAAAATTTTTCAAATCTCCTAATGATGCAAAAGGGTAAATCCCAAGAGTACCTCCTAACATTAGATTTTCACTACAAGCCTGCAGGGAAATAGATGATAATTTAAAAAACGAAAAAGTAAGTTACATACCTATAAACTAATGCCAATATATTAAGCATGGTAGCGACATCTGGATGATCGTGCCCGCTGGTTTTTTCTAAATCTTCTAACGCTTGTTTGCATAAAGGAACCGCAACTTCGTAACGTCCTTGAGACGCATATTGAATAACCAAATTGTGTAAAGTTCTAAGACGCGCTGGGATTTCGTATCCTGCATTGACTTGCTGGGCAAGTTGACTGGGAGGAGTCGGCGACATATCTGCAAATAAAAATTAAAAGAAAAAAATTAATTTACCCAGAACCGTACCTTCAAACCAGTAATCCATCTTTGCCATGATTTATAAGACGACTACTACAGAGAGCGTTTTGTTAATTGATACCCAATGCAAAGGTTAGCAACGATAAGATAATTTCTTATAAATCAACAACAAGAAAAAACGTAATTGTTTATAAATTTTAATAAATAATTACATTATTATTAGTTAATATAAAACTTTACACAAAGGATGGTTAAAAGCAAGAAGTACTCACTAGGTCTGTCATCGCTATCATCATCTGGAAATAAATCCACCACTGGGTCTGGTTTTTCGGACCGCGAATGTTCCGAAGCATTGTCTTCGTTTAAATCTTGATCGTAACGACTCACTGACGCCATAAAATCAAGATGCCTCTTTTCTTCTTCCAATTGTGCAACAGCCTGTTCGCTGGCTTGTAAGCGTTGTTGAGTCGAAGCCAATTCGTCTCGCAACCAAGCGTTTTCTTGACATAACCGACGTACTTGTGTGCGTAACTTTTGCTTTTCTGCCTCGACCATTTGTAAATGTGACGCTAATGCCATAATTACCTAACAGAAACATTGCAAGTATAAAACGAAAGTTTGAAAAGATGAAATGTAATATTGTGGTAAAACTCGTTTAAAATTTGCCAAGTTAAGAAAATGTAAATTTATAACGGAAACACGCAAGGAATTCAAAATTAGGATGACTAGAAAGAAATAATTGGTGGAAAAAAGAGATGGGAATTTAAAATTAGGATGAAGAGAAAGAAATAATCGTCGAAGAAAGAGAGCGGAACGTTAGGCCGCCCGTCTGGCCTTTCCATTGATCGACCTCGCGATGACTCATATCTTACTCGGGGGTATTCTCGTATTATTTACAAAAGCAAACTGGAAGTAAAACGATCTCGTTACTATTTCATTATTAACCAGATGGTTTGACCTTATCGATTAATTTACGTCCAGTTTACCTTGATGTTTACAGGATGGTCGGAAAGTACAAACCTGTGCTTCCCCTAATCCTAGTTCTATCATGTCGGCGCTTTGTTGAACAAGTCCAGCCCTCTCCGATGCAATTGGATCGGGTGCATCGTGAAGTCCGTGAAGAATACCTGCATGTTCCGAGCGTAGAGCTTCTAAACCTTGAGCTACCGTACGAACGGCAGATACGATGTCTTCTTGAGTCATGGCGGTCATTTTTCCGAAACTTTCTATTTTCTTACTGAAACAATATAAAGTAACTTTTAGTTGCGGCCAAAAATGTTCACGATTTTAAAGCTTAATAATGGAGACATGCAAACCATTGTGAGTGTGGATAAACAACCACGACGATTCCAAAAATGTCCTGTTAATTAATTCTCATTTGCACGAAAGAATTTGCAAATAAACATGAGCATTATTTAGAAAACTATTTTTGGTATTTCAAAAAAACATGCGTTTCAAAAATTTTAATGTGATTTGACCATTAGCCTGCATTGAAGAAGCAAATTCCATAAATAACTGTACTAAAGCGCACCGTACAAAAAAAAACAAAAAGCAACAAATTTTTTTTTTCAAAAACTTACATTCGATACGCGTTGATCGTTTTAGACATGATTGGTATTATCTTCGACAATATAAAACTTGAGCAGCTGATTCATCACCTTCAAAAAGAACGTTTGAGCGAAAGGGAACAAAGCGCAAAAATATTAGTCTTTTCACTTTTGATTATTAGATTGCCATTATTAAAAATACTTTTACTTTTCTTTTAGAAAAAATAGCGTTTTTGAATATTTTTGATTGTTAGCAAAATCACCCTGTGTGCATAAAAAGCGATTTGGAATAGTAATTAAATTCGGGAATTTGATCACGTGGATCCTTAATCTATTTTGATTTCAAGAACTTTAACATTGTGTACTGCAAAACAAATATATTTTCATAATTTGAAATTCTGTAAAAATGCGCACCACCAAACTATCATTAGAGTACTAAATAATGAAATCAATAGTTTATTTTAAAATTAAGTGGTGCAACCCCTAACAGTAGAAAATTAGAAAGTTAATCTGAAATGGGGGGAAAGGTTCGCGATTTCCCTTAAAATTGCTGGAACGTGACTGTTCCAAAAGCAATCAGATCAAAACTTAATTTTGAAAATTGCAATGGCACTACTATGATTACCAAGATAAGGTGAACAGCGTACACGATTTTATAAATAAAACGTAAAATATTTTCGAGTCGCACTTTACAATTATGAAAAAAAAACGAGAGAGGGAATTAAGGTGAACAAAATTAATTAATAATTTGCATGCAATCAGCACTTAATTGATTTTCGATTACATGTTTGAAGGGCCAAGGTTATAAAAACAAAACCGAAATGCGCGACGTGTGCCCCACAATAGAATTCCAAAATTACTAATAAGAACGACGTCGGTAGTCGTCACGACGCCTGCAATACTACCCCACTGCGGTTACCACCCGTACTTCTGCACATGCGCGATATAAAATTTATTCCCTACCAAAACGACTTCAATATATTGATTTTTATGTTTTGTTAGTAAAAACTAAAAAGCCAGTTGGCTTCCGAACACGGCAATTATTAAATACCAACGCTAGGTCCATTAAGCATATTAAACTCTAACAAAAAGTTCTTTCCGAAAATTGCACAAAACACGATTGCGAATACTGGCGGCACATTACATCACGTTCTCCTCCAGCCAAACAACATCCACGATATCAAACGCATTTGCATGACTCACACAATCAAATGCCCAATTTAACGAATTAGTACGACGAAAAGTACTATAATATTGTAAAATTAAATCGATCATTTTTCATTGTTAAAAACAAAATTAGTGAACAAATTATAATATCGTGTCTGAAGGATAAAAATAATGGAGCATTATGTAACAATATCAAATAATAATTGAACAATTTTTTGGTGCTCGAGCAAATTGAAATGTTGCTGGCTATAAAAAGAACAAAAAAACATAAAGCTTCCAGGGGAGCTTGCTTCATTATTCATTCATTAAAATGCAGCATAGGAGACACATCATTAAAATTAGCGAGAGAGTGTTTTGTCATACTTGTGTGTAGTATGAAATCATCGGACACTCAACTGAGATTGAATTCTTAAGAAAAATGCCTTGATGAATCTATATTTAGACGAGAAAAATTACTTAATCAAGAAATGATGTTGAGCAATTTTGAGTTTGAAATCGATGTACGGTAAGCGAGGTCTATGGAAAATCAGATATGTGAAATTATGCATCTCAACCGCCACTTGGTTGACACATTTTCAAGCATGTGAGTGTGGAACTTACTCAAGCACATAAAAGTTAAGTGTTAAAAATCAATAAGTCTAAACCACATCATAAAACATTAAATTTTGGATAATAATTATTGTCGCCCTCGCAATGATTACGCCAAGCAACGAATTCGTTTTGATTACTGCAAATTGCAATTACTTCAGAAATGACCTTCACGAGAAACGAAAACAATAATTTTAGTTAAAAATAAAAATTATTATTGTAGCTAAAATTATCAAAAATTAAAAAGTAAAATAGGCAGAACGGGAGCATAACGTCATACTACCAGTAGTAGTTTACGAAAGCGGATACAAGGGGCTAACAACCCCCCCCCCCCACGACTGTTCAAAAACCAACAAAATCTTCTAAATTTTGTTAAAATTTGAAAAATATACCTCCATTTTTATAAAAATATATTTATTTGTCCCCCTCCCCCACAATCCTCATTTAGCCCCTCCGCGAACTTTCGTCTTGTTCCACCTTTGGTAATAAAATGCCGTTCCTCAGCTTTCTAGCAAAAAGCATACTGTTCATAATAGAGAGCGTTCTAATCCACTTCAAGTTTTACATCAGAATAAATAAAATAAGTCAAGATATCTGAGCCACCCTCGCACGACTTTAATAAACTTTTATCAAAAAGGTTGTGTGATTCCCCCAAACGTATGAAGTTAATTGCAGAATATAAACCAGTGATCGCCATTATAAAGCCCGTGGATACCTAAGTGCCGCAAAACATTTTGCTAGTGCTGGCTGCTAACTTGGTCAAATAATATTTATAGCCTACTTAAATTGATAATTTGCAGTAGTTATTTTTAAATTGAGAAAATAATCGCTTCTTAAAGGGAAAATAGTACGCAAAGTGGTCCCACGAATTAAAAAAATGTTCTAAAGAAATTATAGCAGTTAAAAGCGTAAAAGATCATTCAAAATTTCGAGTAAAAAATATTAAATAAATTTAATTGGCTGTTACAATAAGGTTAGCCCCACCCATGACGTCATGACGTATCTTTAGATTAGAGATGTTATACAAGTGTTTTTATATCATAATTTGCCCAATTATACGTTACTACTGAAACTGTTACGGCGAAAAACATTCGCTCAAAATAACAGATTTAAAAAATAACAACAGTTAAGACGAATGAAGATCTGACCCTGCGCTCTTAATAAAAACATCCCCGAAGGTGACCGAAGTCGAAAAACACGGATCTAGAATGGCAGGAATCTGATTTTAATTTCAATCTGGCTGTAATTAACAAAACTATCGTCATCTTGGCTTTTTGCAGAGTACCGGGTCTTGTAAGAAAGGTACAACAATTAATCGTCCGGGACTCCGGGTGTTCTAAATAGAACGAGAACAGCTACTGTAAGATATTATCCGCAGTAGTGTCTTGTCGTTTTCGAAAACCTCGTACATGGCGAGTCATTGATCGTCAAATTCAGGCTGCACCCCCCTCGCACCCGTAACCTAGCAAAATCACTCATAGTAGTTGGTCCCATCATTGTTAACCAGTGTTGCCAGATTTTATTCCACACTGGTCGCCTATACCGAGAACAGATGTCGCCACCGCACTGTTATGTTATAAAATTTTCACGCATCGGGAGGGATAACGCATAAAAAAATTTTTTTTTAATAATAATTTAATACCCAAATGCATTGATATAATTATATAGCACAAAAAATCATGCTTAGGTTGGCACCACAAGTAAAGAATTCAAATTTCAGTTCAGGGGCGTCTCAGGCAGTGAACATTTAAAAAAAAAATGTAAATTCAAATTAAAATTGAGGTTCAAATATGAAGTCGCCCATTTCGTCGCAAGTCGCCAATACGAAATTTTCAGTCGCATGGACAGTGCTCAAGTCGCCCAAACTGGCAACACTGTTGTTAACGCGGAATACCACCTGCTGCACGAACCCGGATTCGAACCTGGATACCTCTATTCAACATATGCAAAGTTCTCACCCGGTAAGCTTGAGCTAACCGACGTTGCTCTAAAATTAGCGAAATCCAATTTAAAATAAATTTATGTTGTGATGTTATGATGTTAACAGTGGTACTTCTAGAAGACAACTGCGGCCGAGCCTACCGCTTAAAAACTTTACCGTAACTATTTACGTCGAGTACACGTACTGTCAACAGATGGGACTCTCTGGAGAAACCAGATGTTTCTTACGTGCTAAATGAAACTTTAAAATCGATTATTTCCTGAATTAATCGAAAATTTCAGTTCATTCATAGTTTAATCGCTGCAATAGTGCAATTTAATATCATCTATCAAATTATACACAATTTTTTCTTGTACATATCTATAAAAAGCTGTGAAATCACTTGGCGTACTATACCTACTGCGTTCGTTTTCGAGAAATTGAAAGTTGAAGTTGTAGTTACTACTGCTCATATCTCTTCAGGTTCAATACATAAAAAATGAGCAAATACTAGCCTAGTTGAATTAATAATAACGTAAATAATCTAACCACTCACAGTTTTAACTATTTATATTTATTGACTACTAGCTGGATACCCGGCTTAGCCCGGGACCTCACGAAAAATAAAATAATTTGCCTTTGTAGGAAATACAGAGCTTTATAAAATTAATCCTATAAATTAAACACAAAATTTTAAAATTTTTGACATTTATGCACGTAGCGCCATCTATCGGAATAGAAATGAAGTAAGCTGTCAAACGACATTTGCGCACGTGGCGCCATCTATCAGAATAGAAATGAAGTAACTTTAGTTTTTCTCAGATTTTTCTATTTTCCGGACAACTTTTCAAAGTTTTTTTTTCGTAAAAACCTTACTCGGACCCTAATGAACATTAGAAGAAAAAAAAATTGGCCAAATCGGTCAGCCGTTCTCGAGTTATGAGCTTAGCAACGAACAGCATTTCTTGATAGATGAAAGATAGAAGCTAGTTTCTATGGAAAATCCACCATTTTCACAATTCAAAATGTAAATGTAAAAATATAATTTTAACCTTGTATTTTACTTTTACTTTTTCTTAACTAGCCCAATGTTTAGGATCAAAACATAATGACAATGCTTTTAATCTGACCGTCTATTATTATATGAGACAAATGAACAATGGCCTAGTTGATACCAACAGAATAGGTACCAACCTATACCTCAAATTCGACTTAAAAAATTTAGGTCGTATTCGGGTCGTATGATGACAAGACGAGCTAGCCGACCTACATATCTATATAAACTAACCTAGAATAAATCGGTCTCAGGAACTGAACGTCAGAAGGAATGAGTGTTAACCGTTCATCCAACCGATGAACCCATCAGGAGAAAGGAAAAATACTGATTTTGCAGAATATAATATTTTATTCGAAAACCTCAGCAAAGTTTTGCATAGTACTTTTATTAATAACTGCTATCAAGTCAAAGACCTTCCACCAAGGATCCTCCCAGGCCTTACACACAAAGCAGAATCAGTTACCTATCAAAGTTGATGTTGTAATGAACAGAATATCGTCTAATAGCAGATGAACCGAAAGTTAACAAGAACAATGGTGAAGATCATGGGAAGACAAAGTTGAAAATCTATAATAAATTGCAAATTGTCTACCGATTAAAAGCGGTGGCGTTCCTTATTACATGTTTATCTCAAAAGATCAGAGCCGGATAAGCACGGTCAAAGTGCCCTCAACAATATTTTGCCGATTTTTGTCAAAATAGTAAAGCCTGCAGAAGTTCTTTTCCCCTTTTTTGTCAAAGAAAATGTTGCAACTACAAATACCACTTTGAAAATGCTAAATAATTTTTTTTTGCTTAGTTTATATTAAAATAATAATTTAAAAAAATTAAAAAGTATATTTTATTCAAAACTCATTCAATTTATCTATCTGGGAATTTTACTCTTATAATACGAAAAATCTTTAATAAAAAAAGTGTAAGCTATGTAACTTCTTGTTGTTATTTAAAAAAAAAAGAATTTTCAGGTGTTATTAATTTTTTCCATAACGAGGCACCAAAAGAAAGGAGGTATAATAATACCAAGAAGGTTCTAAGGTGCGAAAAACAATATTTCTGTGATTGTCGCCAAAAATTATCATAATTAAAAAATAGTACATTATGCACCAAAGACATAAAGTGATATTTTTTGACGTGAGGGTAAAGTACTGTTTGCACGAGGCGTTAGCCGAGGAAAAATGACCAGAAGTTCAAGTTCCTACTTGACTTCCTGGAATTGCAAAAAAAACACTCGACAAAATTAAGAAATCTTCCTAAAACAGCCTTAATCACACGATTCCGTCTATACCGAGAAATAAACTTTCATTGAATTGCTACTATTTATTTATTTTCCTGAAAACTAAGAGCGACCAAGGTACAATGCAGAATCTTAGATTGTCGACATGTACCGATTGTGAATTTTTTAATAAAATCTCGGTCGGGGACACTTGGACCATACTTATCCGGCTATGACCTTTGTAAGAATTAGACTTGTAGGTTTCCAGTTCCTTTGTTAATTTTTATTTGTAATTCTTTTAATTCAAAACACCGAAAAAATATATTATAAAAATAGGTTAAGACTTGGTGAATTATTATAACGAATAACTATATTTTTCCAATTTGAAGTTGATCAGCTGCTCGAAGTTTTTGGGTTGTTTTGGAACTAGATTTAACTATAATAGCCAATACAACATTTCTGTTAGCACTAACAGACCAATAGAAATCATCCGTTAGGTTTAACGGCTCGTTTCAAGTTTTATTAAATCGAGGGTAAGTCTGCAACTTAGTACTACTAACGAATTTTAAAATATTGCCACTCCAAATGTTTTACTTGAACGCAATTCTTTAATTTCACGATAATTTAATTGTTATTATCCTACACCTACATCATATTTCCCCCTTGGTTGAGATGAAGCCTGAGTGTTTTAAGAACCTACAAACGTTTTACGAAATATTTAAGACTGAGTAGTTACATCTCAAGCTATCTAACACGTGTACCGTCATCTACTGTTAGGCAATTGACAGATGTGATAGAACTTAGTTTTCAATGCAACTCAATTAAACCGAGGGGGGGCAATTAGATCCAATACTGAACATAAAATATATCAAATACAGAAATACAAAGGTAGGTAGGCACTACCTAACTGTTATAGAGCAGAAATTCCGGGTTCCAAAATTGAATTTTTCAAAATTTCTGAACTCAGTTCTTCGGTACAGAGGAACACTGTCTCGAGGCAAATAAAAGGAAAAAATGTGTCCACGTCTAAGGAATATTGAAAATACCAAAATAACCAACTTAGATTACCCAATGACCGTTTGAATCCCGGATGAATCCACTTCTTTGGTACAGTGATTCTTAATCAGGGGTCAATCATCTGAGTGGGTTTAAATCCACAATTCAATTTCGTCTCGCAATAGAATTGCAGTAACTACGTTGTTAATAATAATAATTCCAACAAATACTAAAGTTGGGAATATTTCATAACTTTGAGCTAAGTTATGCATAATATAAACCCCTTAAAATCTACAATTTAAGGTGGATTCTTTCGACTCCAGGTTCAGATTTCAAGCTTCCTATTACAATGAAAATTACTGCCATTAAAACGAAGAGAGAATCGCTGGAAAAATCTAGCGTACAAGGAAAATTTGAGAAAATACCAGGAAATCCAAGGAAGACTTAAGAACATTTCATTCTTTTTTAAAAGAAAATCTTTAGGCAATCCAAGAAGAAATCTTACAAAAATCGAGTGTACCAAAATCTACCTTTGTCACTCACCCCCCGATGCAATTCCAATTACAAAACCAGACTTCTGAACGTCATCACTATAAGATGATTCGAAAAGCTTGTTAATTTTTAATTATGTCCTTAGAATTAGAATGTCATTTTAATAGAAACTTTAAATAAATTAACATTGCATGCTTTGCATGAAGGTTTTTAACAGTTTCGTCGCACGTTAAGCCAGATATTTGAAACCTTGACAGCCGCAATTGAAAATAGATTGCCCCGACTAAAATTTCACATTAAACTGATTTTTTCGATCAATTCAACCATGAACCTGAATTATCTAAGATTGAACGGAAATGCAAATGTGGCTGCCATTTTTAGTGGAATGACCTTTTACAAGAATGTAAAATTAATTTTTAAAAAATATAACCTTTTACCCCAGGGTTTAAAAATCAATAAATGTAACTGCCGCTCTCTGGGTAACCTGAGTATAGCATTTATTATCCCGTTTGGCGTACACCTGCTACACATAATACTGTTAGATTTTTTTTATATTACCAGGGGTCGAAAGATTAAAGGGTTCAATATTATAAATAAATCTAGTCAAGCTCAACTTGAAAAGAAACAGAAATATTTTAACATTGACGTTCCTAAGTATATATTAAAAATAACAGCCGTTAAAATGTGCGGTCAAGAATTTCCACGGTTAACAATTTTTACAACAAATAATTTATTGATTTACAATATTACAATACATTTGAACAATTATTCTAGACAAGAACAAGTAAAAAATTATTAGGTACTTACTGCGTGGTGGTCTCATCCATGCCCTATTCGGCAGAAACTGTAAAACCCACTAGCCGTTAACTTTAGATCACAATTTCACCTGGAATTAAAAACAATTGAATCATTACAATTGTTTCTCACCGAAATTAGATCGAGTGCAGAATTTAATAAATTCCGAAATTTATTAAGGTTACTCGACTTACACTCAAGCACACGCCCAATAATTATGCTAAAACTTACATGTAATGAATGAAAAGAACAATTTGACGTATAAATTTAAATGCAAAAGCAAATTGTATGGTAAAATTATCTCTCGGAAGCTATGGCGGATGAAATCACTGACGACAGCGGAAAACGATAGTGGGAGTGACAAGTGCTTTTCGTGTTGGTAACACCATCTGTGCGACGCCTATGTCAACAGAAAATGAGCGATCGAGTAGAAATGTACAGGGTGGGCGAAAAATGGTTGGAATTTTTAGTAGTCGATAAAAACGAAATTTTTCTTAAAATGCATTTATTCACAATCAAAATATATTTAAAAATTCGAACATAGTATCAATATCATATTTCAATAATGAATATAAATCAACTTGAACCTAATTAATTATAGAGGAGAATAAATACAATTAATATGTATTTTATAAAGTTCCATCTATGCTATTTATATTTATGGGATAATAAAAAGGTATATAATAATTATTCTATTGAGGATTTCGTTCATTAATTGGGATATAAATCTAATTTTGCCAAACATTGTAAAACAGTAATAAAAAAAAGTTAACAACATTCTCCAGCAGAAAAATTCAAATGGATTTTTCAGTAACGACCCAAGTGCACCCCCCCCCCAACCAATCTGGACCATCATTTAAAACAGCACCTATTCCTTTTTTTGGATATTAAACACATGTGAAATTACAGTTAAAAACAACAAACATCAATACAATGAAGAAGACAGCATTTTTTGATGGTCAAAAAACCATGCAGTTTTTAGTTACCAAACATGAGAAGAGAAAAACATTTATTAAAACTACAAATCTATTTTCAAAATTTTTCACCAACAAAATTGGATATGCTAAAAACTCCATGACCTTTCGACAACAAATAGAAGATTGGAAACATTAGATGGCATCAATATCGACGTCGATTTCGTCGTCATCAGAAGGTTTTTCCACTTGAGCAATCGTCGGCTTGAGAGGAGTGTGTGAAATGCGATCGCTGTACTCGATTTCAACATCGTCTTTGTCACTCTCTTCCTCTTCTTCCGAAGACTCTTCTTCTTCGGCTTCTTGCAGCCACTTCACAAAAGGGCCAGCCTTGTTGTGGATTTCTTGAGAAACATCTTTGGAAACGTATTTTTTCGACACCTATAATTAATTAAATTTAAAACTAAAGAGAAACAAAAACAGACTGTGTATCTCTCACCTTTTCGGACCACTCCATGATGGCCGGTTCGCTCAAAATATCCAAATCATAAAAACCTTTAAGCAATCCAGGAACTTTATTCATCAAAGTATCGCGATGCATTGCAATAATTTGTTCCAATCCACCGATGAGATACTTCTGGGCCTTCTTGTCGTCCAACGTAAACCGTAAAAACAAGTGGCGATGTTTTTTCATTTGCACCAAAATATTTTCATTAAACAATAATTCCGCAAGTATTAAAGGTACTTTAGATTTAATTTCAAGACGGGTTGCCTCGCCGACCAGTTCCTTTTGAGTTTGCGTCGAATCAAGAATGCCAGCGTCTCGTTTCGATTTAATCTTTTCGTAAAGTATGTCAATGCGCTCCTTTTCAGACTTTTCTACATCGTTACTAATTGTTATGCTCTTTGCGCCGTCTGTCAAATCTTGCATTCTAGCTCTAACGGCCTCTTCGGATACGTCCACTGCCCATTCGGTGCCGTCATCATCATCAACCTGAAAAATTCAATACAAATAAGCCTAAAGCCTAAATTTTAGAAAAGAAAAAACTGTTAACAAGAAAATCAACTCATCTGTTCATGACAAAGATCTAATCTAAATTTTAGGTTAACTTACAATGTTTTAGGTTAACTACAATGACTTAAGAATCAGTGACTGAATTCATAGACCAGCAGTGTGGTGTAAAGCTTAAATCGACAGGTTACAAAGTGGGAAACCACTGTTCAATGCCTGGTCGCACCGATTACACTGCTGTGATCTCAAGTCCAAGTGCCATCTATGGGCTAGACATTTAGTGAGATTGACGCCCTACTAGAGTTCGTGCCAAAAAGAAATAGAACCGTCAATCATAATAGTTGGTAACAATATCGCTAATATGAGATGAAAAGATGGTTAAAATTAATATGGTCAACTGTGTTTAAAAAGATAACACATACAAACATCATCATTGGCATAGTAAAATAAAATTATTTTACTTATTTTAAAATCATATTTTAGTCTTTCCGCGTAGTTATAAGACGTATTTGTTTATTTAGATAATTTGATAATTTTAATCTTTGCTTTCAGAACTAAATATTAATTCACTTTCGAAAGAATCAAATAAATTGAAATTTAACCAAAAGCCAGGAGATTTCCCTGTATGCAAAATTTGCTAGCATTTAAAATACTAATGGAGGACATTTCGGAAGAATATAGAAACATCCCGTATTAAGACTAATTAAAAAGCACCAAAACCACTCGAGTACTTACCTTCTTTTTTACAATTTCGCCATTATCGCCAAAAGTTTCGGAATCGCCGTCTTGCATATCGCCGTTGGTAGAATCGCCGTTGGATCTTTTACTGCGTTTTGTTCGTTTGCCTTCGGTTAGAGAGGAACCCTGCACCGCCGGATTGATGTTAGGTGGATTTTTCAAAATGTAAGTGTTTAATTTGTGGTTATATTCCAAAGGGCCATGAAAACCGCACGCCTTGCAAGTTTGAGCGATGGTACCTCGCTTGGCAGAAACAATCAAATCGGTTTCAGGATTGTCACACTCGGGACATAATACAAACCTAACAAAAGGTGAATTAAAATTTTGCCAATTTAAATATTAAAAAAAAAAACATACTTGCGTATAAATCCGTCAAGTAAATCTTGTAGTTTAATCGCATCGTGAGAGCCATTGACGATAAAGCGTTCGTTTTTGTGGTCGCATTGAATTTGGGCACCCAATTCGCAGCCAAAATATTTTGTTGGATAAGTGGGTGGTCTACTCAAAGCCTTTGCTACTTCCATCATGTTGACGATTACGGTTTTGATGCCATTACCTTTGCCTTCAACCTAGATTTTTTTCAAATTAAAAACGGTTTGAACTAGGGCTGTGCAAAACTTACCTTGGCCATCAAACGAGGCATTTTGTAGCGATAAAAAGCATCGCTGACGCTACGGTTAACGTTGACGCTTCCCATGATGTTGGATGACGATGTTCTTGGTGGGCCAATGTACGGAGATGATGTTTAATGTCCTAGATTGCTGCCAGTCACGTTTCTCTAAAGGGTTGCAGTTTCCGATGCCTATTAGATGAAAATTTTGTTGTCCTACACATACAAACGTGTTTTCGTCAAGTGCCGAAATTTTAATATCATTTAGGAAATTTTTGATAATCTAACCTATAACAGTTAGGCTCCTGTCGCTGCGAAGTCATGCACCTTAAGTGCCAGGGCCTTAAACTCCTAACTATGCGTCTGCTGGTTAATGATGTTTCTGAAATGGAAAAAAAATCATCAAACCCTCGCCGGTGCACAATGAAGCCTAGGAAAATTTTTTAAAAACCTACAAATTTAAAAAACATTCCATAAAATTCTCAACTTAAGAAATGCATTTATTTTGCAATGCTAAAAGAACAAATCTTTGTTCGCGTCCACAATTTTTTGCTAAATTTTGCGCAAGGTTCAGCATTGACATGTTACAGTTGCAAAAAAATAATTGCACTGACGATTGAAAAAACAACAAAATCCACGCACGCTAATAAAAAAAATTAAATTCTAAACGAACTAATTTCACGAAACGTACCAAGAAATCAATTTGTGTATATTAAGGACATGCATTACAATTTAGCAGCTCTATACGAGACCATTCGAAATAATCACCATTTATGATAGCATAAAATAAAGTGTCTAGGTGTAGTTTTACTTGCACTAATTGTCATTCTTTAATATGTTTCCCATTCTACTACGCTACCATTTGGTTTTGACACTTTCTTTTGCTTGCGCATTTGGTGATAATATACAATTACAGGCTACATTTAAAAAATTTAAAAACTGACACGCGAAAAACAAAAATAATTGTTTCCACCTACGGCCACTACAACATTTCGTGTTTCTGCTTAAAAATATTACCGAAATTCGCGTCAAATTAAGAAAAAGTGACACGTGCCCCAGCTCAAGATGTGCAGCAGACAGTGGTATTCTTCGTCGTCCACTTGCAATTAAATTAACCAGAACCGAAATTTACAAGTTTGCAATATTTAACCAAGTCAATAGACCACCGTGACCTTAAATATTGTTCAAATAGACGAGAGATTTATACATACCCAGACACGCATAAAAGTTTAGTCGCTAATCTAAACATAAAGCGAATATTTAAAAAGTTCTTTTGTCTGCCACTCCAGCTGCCTTAATTAAGGGTAGAGAGAAACAAATGAAAAGGATTTAAAAAAATGCCAAAAGAAAGATTTCTCTCATAAAAGTTTCCCTATTGACTTTCTTTCTCTAGATTAATTCGAAATAATTTATTAAATCGGCCTTTTCGTTTTCGCTTGTAACGATACCTCGGATTCCAAAATTATATTTCGAATAGTGCGATGTCGAAAGCAAAAAATCTTTATAAGGTTTCGGGCATCGTAAAAAATAGATTACTAAAAATAATACCAGAAATTATCAAATCTTCGACGCCTCTAACGTAAACAATTGTTATTATAAAACTTCAAGGAACATAAAAGTCGATGAATAATAATAAAATTCAAGTTATATGATCAATTAAAAATGCGCAATTCACCCGAAAATATTAAAGCTATAAATAGAAAATTTAATTAGTAAGAAAGAGCGTTCGCATACTTTCGATCACCTTATATTGTTCGATTTAAAGTTAGTAACAGTGAACTTGAAACTCATATTATTTTCACGGTAATTTTCCGTGAATGTGAATTAATGAGATACCAAAAAAAATGGCGTAGATAATTTAGTCTCCAGAACGTATAAATCTAATACAACCTTAATACGGACATGGATAGATAATCTCACCATAGTTTTCGGGCGGCAGCATGGAGGCGACCAGGCGCCCCAAATCAGCTGCAGCAAGGAAGGCTATGATGGCGATCGTCACTGCACCAAGAGACTAACAGATTTTGAACACGTAGACATGGGTGTCAGACACGGCAACGGGTCGATCAAATGGGACACGCGCAAAAAGTAGACAAATTATCGATTTCGTACAACTTGTACATCATCACCTACTCGCAAATTTAAGGTAATCGCTTTGATCCAGAGACACACAATTGGAATCGTCCTGAACCTTTCATATTTTAACGAATCCAAAAACGTAAAACATTGCTTCGCAGGATGAAACGATAAACGACCATTTTATTTGTTTCAAATAAAAATAAGAAACATAAAGTACCTATCCGAGATAGATATTTGGATGGCATGGTAACAGTGATATCGAAATTATTCAAGTGGTGTGAATAATCGGGAATCGCGCCACCCATCGCGCAACCAGAAACAAAATTTTTTTTAATAAAAGAAATTGAAATTTGTTTTGTTTGAATTGAATTTATCTGATAATAGCAACAACCCATAGCTGAAAACCTACGTAAACATCATTCATAATGGAAGTTTTAACATCGTGCAAGTGCGTATTAATCAGTCAAAATGAATGGCAGCTTAATTTTCCAAACAGCATTAATCGTAAAGTGGAAATCCGTATAAAAACAAAAATTGAAATCATTTGACATTTACTTTTTGCTTATTCAGCCAGATACATTGTGTACAGACCGATAATAACCGGATGCTTAAGTGCACGGGCGTAGCCAGGGGGAGGGTTTTGGGGGTTCAAACCCCCCCCGAAAAGTTCCATTCCAGAAGTTTTCTCTGAATCTGTTTATTACATATTAAATATTGTTCTTATGAATAAACGGCTATTTTATGTATTTTTAATCGTTTTATTTTCTTGAACCCCCCCCGATTCTAAAACCTGGCTACGCCCGTGCTTAAGTGGACCCTCGAAGGATATTTTATTATAATTAATTATTACCAACAGATTCTGTGCATTCTATGCTAATGGGGGATGGGTGATTTTTTTACGTAAAATTGCAGAATACCCCGATAAAAATAATATAATAGTAATAATTGAAAGTATTCTTCACCATTTTATCCAATTAAGCAATCCAGGCAGCAACTTTACCTCACAAGTGTGGGAAATAAATCGTTGTGTAATAGAAACTACTTTTATTATGATCATAAGTCACTTTAAATTCGATTTTTGATACTCGAAAAGACGACTTTTCCCATGAAATCAAACACTACTATTAAAAAAATTATTAACGGAATTTCTATTATCAATAATTATAATCAATTCTATTATCGGCACTAAAGTGGTACTTTAGCGCCGCCCGTCGCCGGCACCAGAATAAAACAATTGTTTTCACAGAAAGTTTAATCGTTTATGGTACCTACTACTTGTTTGACAAATTTTTATATCGTTTTCAGGAAAACCCACTTGTTCAGGTTTATTTATGTCACGATAAAATGTATGTTTTTACATATTCCCTGCGGTAACATTTTTTAGCATACAATATGCTGCATACAGTGATGTAGGCGTGACTGTCAACTCGTTATTTTTGAACAGTTCTTAATATGTAAATAAAAAAACTTATTAATTTTGAGAAAGCAAGTGTCACTTTTCGTTCTACAACTCAAAACAGCAAAATAGGAAAGGAAAAGATTTCTAGAAATTAATTTTTATCTTTCTAAATTGTCGTTCTCCTTTAAAGACTTTGTATTATTTGTTAAAACAACTTGGTATTAACTTAATCAATTTTTTAATTTTGTTTTTGACGCAGTAACAGGATTAAGAAGTTTAATCCATTTTGTTTTAAACATACAGTCGAGTTTCGAAAACCGTGAATAGCGAAAACCATGAAAAAAAAAAAGAAAATCAAATATTTTTATATATAGCATAAGAAAGAGAAAAGAAATTATGATTTTCAAACTTGATTTTCTCTGTTCACTGTTTCGGCACTCTATTTCTGTATTTGTATTGCACTGTATTTCAAATGTATTTAAATCAGATGTTTAATTCATTTTGAAAAAAATTATTGAAAAAGAAAAATAAAATATTAATGTAAAACATTAGACAAAAAAATATTTCTGTTTGATTTACAGTACTATGTGCACAAGCGCAGATACAAGGAAGAAGGGCGTACAGCGCCGGGCCTAGCCCGTGATCAGGGTGCCCTTTAGTTGACGCTTTCACATCACATAAATATTGTATTTCAGTTTATGTTAAATTGTTTTCTCATTTGGCATTTTAGTGCCCCTTGCCACCTAGAGCAACCGCTCCTCTCGCTCTACCCCAGTGCCCTTTTTTACTTTTTTTAATTCTTATGACAAAACTTTCATTCATTTAGTGGAAACTGAAATTATTTGTTAAATTTAGTTGCAATTATTCATTAAAATCGGGTGCTCTGTTGGATACTTCTGTTACACAAAGTCTGATGAGGTTGGATTGTAGACAAGAAAGATTAATAATGACAAGTTACCTAGGTGATTTAGTAGTGAATTCTGATTAAATTGTCGGTTGGCAAGCCTACATCAGGCCTACACTACCCAACATCAGGGCACCTGATGTTCAAGGACACCTGACCAGAGATTGTTACAATTAAAACGTCAAAAAGCCTGACAAAAGTAAAAAGACGTCGTCGATGTATAAATAGTATATTACATTACTAGTGGAGAAACCGAAAGATTCGCTCACGCATTTGCGAGTTTTGCACGCGAGCCGTTAGGCGAGTGTGCAGACGCAAATAAAGACTAAAGAAACGTTTAATCAATTCCTATCTGACCAGAATTATAGCTCCTCAATTTTCAAAATAAATTTTGTGACATTTTCCTCAGACTAAAATTAAAGATTTTCCTTGTCTTTTCAAACTACAATTAAATTCTAGAAATTGTAAATTTTAATAATTTACGTAAATAAAAAATGTAATCTATTTTTCAAGCTTTCAAAAAATTGTGTCTGGCACAATTCATACAATTTTAAATTCCATGACTTTTTCAGGTATTTCAGACGACTGGGAACCCCCCAAATGCACTTAAAAGAGTAAAAATGCTTTTAAAAAAAGATTTAAAAAAAACCGACAGAGCTTTTCAAACACAATTAGACATTACATGATAGCCCCCCCCCCCCCAATTAGTTACGAAGTAATAAAACTCCCTGACCAAAACCCCCGTCTAAACGCAAAATTTCAAATTACCCATTCGCTCTTATTGAATGATAAAATAGATATTCTAGTATTTTCTGCTATTTGCTATTCAAAACTCTTCAAGAGCTAAATGAAAAAATTACACCCCCCTCATTGGCTTTGACCGGATCCGACCTTGAGACCGCCGACATTCTGTTAATTAAAGTAAAGGTAGCAATTGTATCAAACAAATTCAGAAAAAAGAAAATAATTAACGAAAGTGAAACCCAGAAAAGGAAAGTTTGAGAACCGCTACGTTACTGATACCATTATCGCCATTGCTCAATTAAAAGCAACCAATTTATGGTTTTTATATGACCATAACAATATAATTAACCACATAATGATCATAAAATGACGTTTGTTGACATTTTCGTTTAAAAATTTTCCAACCAATAATAATATGACAAAAATTTTTCAAGTTGAAACTTGTGCACCACCCTGTTAGCCATTTAAATGCACGACTGTCAACTGCATTGCTACATTAGTCAATTGAGACTGCAGGCTATAGTTTAATGGACAGAATAATAGATAATTATGGTAAATAAATTAAATACACAGACGAAAAAAATTACTTAAAAACAATAACAACCTTGGATAAAAATAAGTTCCAATTATCATGCACTAGAAATGAAAAGCAAACAATCCATTATGATAACACAATCCATCCTTTGGAGTTTAAAATCACGGGAAAATAAAGAAAAACTTACCTTTGAGGTTTTCTAAAGTCATATAAATTGGTAGCGCCCTTTTGGACGATTCCCAGATTCACCAAAAAAAAAGAAAATCGAAATACACAAATTTCCTTATCGACCGACCGGATAAAACCTGCAACAAAATGAAAATTGTACGCCGACATAGTCACATAATTTCATAATAATATAATAATT
This sequence comes from Cantharis rufa, assembly GCA_947369205.1. Lineage (NCBI taxonomy): Eukaryota > Metazoa > Arthropoda > Insecta > Coleoptera > Cantharidae > Cantharis > Cantharis rufa. Next base: position 27,573,029 of record OX376306.1, on the reverse strand, counting down.
TAGATAGAAAGATATTAATAGAATTTATAGAACGTGTTCATTTTTACGTACCAACTTGATTAAATATTCCACCTACTGCAACCTAATTAGTGCAAGCTTTCGTCTAAATTAAAAAATTTAAAACGAAAATAAATCACTAAAATTTGAACTACGCACAATTTTACGCAATATAAATTGTAAAAATACTTTTTTCAACTATAAAATATTGATATTAAATGATGCAATATATTACCACGTTTCACAAATTCGCCATATGTAATGAATTTATTTATAAACTTTGTAGAGATTACTGATTTAGCGCCATCTGTGCTTGATTACACAAACCAGCCATTTAAAAAAAGTAAAGAGTTTTACATCTCAGTAATTTCAAATACAAAGGCGGACTGGCATCAAAACATTAATGTAAAAACCAAATAAAATAATTGGGGGGAGGGATATCAAATCCGAGAATCTCCATTTTATTTATAAAATAATTAATTATTAATGTCAAAATATTTATGTGATTAAACTTTGTATTTTACACTAAAATTCAAAAAGGCAAAAAGTCAATGGCGCATACAAGGATGGCAAAAATCTACTACATTTTGCACATTTTGTTAAAATTTCAATAATATACATAAATGGTACTTACAATTTTTTTCTTGCTTTTACTAATTTGGATTTTAAACTGATTTTCAGTGCTGATTTTTCATACCCAAATGCTACTAATTTTAATTAATTTTAAAAAATTTTACTAATTTGGATCAAGTCGCCCAAACTGACAACACTGCCTTTACAGTTGTTTCACAACTCCACATTAAAGCTAGAGGGGGGGCTAAAATAACGGTGGCTTCTCTCCCGTTAATATTTTGACTCCAAAAGGTAGCTCTCTAATCTATAATATATTTAGCTCGCACTCAAATATTAGAGCCATCACCGTTACAGTTTCTTCACAAATCCACATTGAAAATAGGGGGGGGGGGAAGACTAAAGTAACATTAGCTCCCTTAAGTACACATTAAATTTTAGACGTCCACTTGGGGTGACCTGCGATCTTACTATGTAAATAAAATGGTGAATGCAATTCGTCAGCAGAGTCTTCTTCAATATCAGTGTTAATAGTAGTACATATTACTTTTACTGTTAGTACTGTTATTACCGATAGAAAGTTCTTCTATGTTTTTTTTTCTTCTAAAATTTTCTTCTAAAATAAAACTCGGTAGATCGTTCGAAAGTAAAAATTCGATAATTTTCATAATATTTTCGGTAATTTATTATTTTAGGGTGGGGGAATCAAAAGTACCCCTTTTTTCTAGCTCCTTACGTCTTGTTTTCTCAACTTTGTTGTAGTATAAAACAAAACAAAGCAAAATTGGTGAATCAACGGAAAAATCGATAGATCTATAGAAAATTTTTTAAAATACAACAGAATTAAGGTGTTAAATGTAGGATCAGAGGAAGTGCCCAATATCGCAAAAAAAAAGAAATAGAAAACGCTCTAAGAAGCTCTAAAAACCAAAAAACGCACCAGGAAGTGATGGAAGTGGAACTGATGGAGTTGTATAATGCTTGCTTGCAAGAACAGGCAATCCCAACATCATAGGAGGAAGCAGAAGTAGTATTGCTAAACATAAAAAAGTCGATATAAGTGACTTGGGAAATTATCGACTTATAAGTCTGCTGTCACAATTATACCAGCTGTTTACCAGAATAATAAGCTACAGAATAACTGCAAAAATAGATTTTTTACCAGCCGAGAGAACAAGCCGGATTCCGAAGTGGATATAACACATGCGAATCTCGGTCTACGACGTTTCGGCGCAGCCGGTTCGGCGCAAAGACGTTTCGGCGCGAAGACGTTTCGGCGCGAAGACGTTTCGGCGCGAAGACGTTTCGGCGCGAAGACGGTTCGGCGCAAAGACGGTTCGGCGCGAGCCGGTTCGGCGCGAGCCGATTCGGCGCAAAGACTTTTCGGCGCGAGAATAAAATATTTTAAAAAGAAATAAAAAGAAAAATAATGTGGAAAAATGTAAACATTAATAGATAAATAATATATTGCCATGTTCAAAATAATTATAATAATGATGGTTGTTTAAATTTTGTAAATGGGTTTTGTGTTGTAAATTTTAATCGTCCTGTATATTTTTAATTGTTAATAATTTTAAGTTGATATTATTTATTGTTAAGTTTGATTATTGAAAAATGTGCATGCAGGCTTTTTGATAGCCGACTGCGATCAAAAGAAAAATCTCAATTTTTTAAATATTTTTTTACTTACTTTAATTCATAACTCGAAAGCCAATAAAATTAAATAAAATGAATTGGTAACACAGTAGTTACATTAACCTATTTTCTATACATGTATATTATAGTTTTAATAAATTTATTATTTATATTATTTATTGTATTAATGTATCAATTTAAAGTAGATCAAATATTTTAAAATATTTTATTCTCGCGCCGAAAAGTCTTCGCGCCGAATCGGCTCGCGCCGAACCGTCTTCGCGCCGAAACGTCTTCGCGCCGAAACGTCCTCGCGCCGAAACGTCCTCGCGCCGAAACGTCTTCGCGCCGAAACGTCTTCGCGCCGAAACGTCTTCGCGCCGTACCGGCTGCGCCGAACCGGCTGCGCCGAAACGTCCCATCCCGTGCGAATCTATTAGCCAAACAAATCTTATTGCTGTTACCTGATATAAAAGTAGCGGTACTTGGTCCGCAAAGGTAAACGTTTAAAATTATATTAGTTAATTTGCGTTTCCGGCTTTAAAACCATCTTTAAAATAGCCGCTTTCCAAAAAAAATTTTTGTTTTTAGTAAATGACGTACTATTTTAATTTATCAAAGTTGTTACGCCACTGACCTTAAACTTTGTGCAGGAACATTCTTAAACTATAAAGAGGAAGAAGCTCCTGTGGAGGTTGGATAGGTAACAATTGCACATTTCCACCATTACAGAACATTCCACATGTTTCGTTTTCCCATTTAAGAGCTCCACAGTATTGGCATTCAGATTTCAGTAAACCTATTATGCTAATACATACCTGGATCCAGGGCCATTGAGAGAAAATCGGGTCCCGGGGATAGAGTTAGTCACCTACAAAAATATAAACTTGACCCGGGTTTCAGGATTTTGATTGAAATCCGGGAAATAGGGAAAATTCCCTTACCTCTCTCCGCGGGCCTGTTATGGATCTGTTTTACAATTGATTTTTACTTTATACTCTATTGCTGTACGAATTTTTATTTTCTATTGACGTTTCTGTATCTCCAGGTCTATTTGGTTCATAAGGATTTTGAGCTGCTCTATGAACCTCAATATTTTGCTGCTGCTTCCTACGAACTTCAGGATGATTCTGATGGTAATTAGTATTATCAACCCGACGCGCAAACCAAAATTGCTTTTATAGCCGATTTTAGTTGCTGTTTGCATCATGTTGCATTACTATACCACCTTGTACGTTGCTATTTAACTAGCTCTCGGAAGGTGAATTTATGTTTTGACATAAATAAACGGATTTGTCCGTTTTTGTATTAAATAGTTCTTAAAATAAAAAAAACTGCGAGTCCGTTGATAAAATATTTATAGCACTCCACTGTTTGATAGTATCTAATTAAATTTGAATGTTGAAACTCGTTTTTTGTTGATTGATAATGAGAGGGGCGGCGGGAAGCGATTTTACTACAAATTCTTTAGCTGTTATTAATTCGAATTACCCTATATTATAAAATATCAAAATACGTCGTAGAAGTGAGAAACCTTACGTTTTAGTTCAACCGAGCGGTAGTTTTAATACACTACCTTTTTGTTCTTTGTACTTTGACATTTGTGATAAGTGACTCAAGACCAAAACAAGTTTACTAATATTGTTAAAAAATCAGGTAATTGATTTAATTTTTTTTAAATTTGACTTATCACAGTGACAATTTCTAGGTTCACGTATTTACAATGGTCAATCCCGACGTCGAAGAAATTATCACTGAATTGCATCAAAAATTGAAAAGAGAGGAGGGTTTCTCAATTTTTAAAAGAGAAATCAATAAAGAAAACGTCATCGTCGTCTTGGGTTGTACACGAAGTGGTAAGAGTACCCTCATCAATTACCTCATAGGAACACCGTTGGTCAGTGAACAAAATACGCCACGCACATATAGAATAGTGAAACGTAATGAAAATGACCAAGGGCCTAAAATTGGAGTTGGTGTTGTATCTTGCACTCAAATTCCAAAGGTATATCCATTTGAAGAATCCTTCTTAATCGATTTGCCTGGTTTCGATGACAACCGAAGTCAAATTCAAGACATTATAAATTCCGTTTACATTTCTCACGTAAAATATGCAGCAAAGATAAAATTCGTGTTGGTTTATGACTTAAATTTACTTTTAAATGACAACGTAAATCAGTTTATCGACTTTCTCGACCAAATTCACACTTTATTCAAAAACTTTGAACAACTCAAACATTCAGTAATTATGGTTTTTTCTAAAGATGGCCAGAATTTGTCTCTTGATGATGTTGTTAGAATTTTACGTTTAAAATTGCTTTCGGTTGAAGGTTTAACGGCCAACTTGGATTTGATCAGTCATTTAGTTGACAACATTTCAAACCTTGCGATTTTCAAAGCACCTGAAGGTTTGGGCGACATAACAACCCCAATTGATTATAATATTAAAGATGCAATTTTGAAAAGTCCCTGGTCAATTGTAGGCACCACGGACATTGATGTTTCAGTTTCTCTTCAGTCTCGTGAACTTCTTCAAAGAATTTATAATGAATATTTAAGCGAAGATTTCTTTTATGAACAAGTTGAAAAAGAAGTCGATAAATTTAAAGATTTGTTCATTATAAGCGATTACATATTTGCATCTACTACTATTGAATTACGAGAATATCTAAATTCCATCAATTCTATTCTTCGTCAATGCAGATTGCAGAAGATCTCTAATTATTCTAATTTACACGATCTTGCAGTTGCAATTAAAAAGATTTTGAATCCTATAAATCCAGAATTTAAGAGACGGTTGGAAGTCCTAGCAGATTTGGACAATTTATTTTTGATGAATAATATTCTTCGACAAAAATTTATTGATTACTATAAGAAGGGTTTAGCGAGAGCAATTAAGACATTCGATACATTAATTACGAGAATCAATGCTGAACAGAATACAAGAGCAGAAGATAAAAAATCTCTTGTACTGTATGCATCAGCAACTGGCAGTGCAGGTGTTGCAACTGCAGTAGGTATTGGATTACGTCTTGCATCTATACATCCAGTGGCATCACTAATTGGTACAATTATATCCAGTACCGTCACTGCTGGCTTTGCTGTTCCAACGTATATGCAAGTTACAAGAATAAAAGAAACAAATGAAAAAAGAATCTCGACAAGACGACTACAAAACCGTAGTACCGTTAGTGAAAATACGTTTGATTAAGCTTCTATATTTTTGTTTATTTAATTATTTACTAGAAAATTAATATAATATGTATTTCTGCTATTTGATATCTATAATCCGAAATAATTTTGAATAAAATTTAGTTTTACTATAATTTTTCTTTAAATATAAAATCAGAGATCAGAGGTAAGCAATTTCAAGGTGGAATCTTGAAAAAAAATTACTACTTTACCTGTGGTAATTGGAGTATCACAGAATATATTTTAATGATAACTCTTAAAAATAAAACGTACATTATTATATTTTACTAAAGTAACGTCCATAAAGTTTTTCGTTTGCAGTTACGCGATACAATTCTTTTTTCCTCTGCTCTAAATTGTTCAATTCATTTAAACGTTTTTCTACTCTTGACAAACTAGTCATTAATATTCTAGGACACAAAATTATATGTTCCGTTGTAAACCCACGGGAAAATAAAGTATTGATAAGAGCGTCAATTAATTCTACATCTTTCTTGTACACCGAAGGTGTACAAATCACGAGACTATCTACTTGTTCTGGTGCAAGTTTCAACTTTTTCATCAAGTACTCCCGAGTGGTACCACCACCTGTTAGTAGTTTTTCTCGAAATATTTTCTGAAACCTATGCTCAGGTTTACATAACATTGCAGAATCACAGTTCTTAATTCCATGTTGTTTAAATTTATCGAGACGCTGTGTCAACAAATTCACATCCATTTTGAGTATGTCGAAATCTTTATTTATTTCTTCCGAATTCATCCCATAACTTTTTAATAACATCAATCTTTTCTCGAAAGTTTGCAGATCCATTTTATTAAAAGGAGTTTTTAACAACAGATTGCATACTTCTAGAACTGGAAGCTAAAACGTAAATTAAATTAGTATTTAGTTTTAAATCTGCTAAGTATTTACCTCAAGATTTCTGGAAATAAACTCGATCCGATGAGCCACATCTTCGGTTAAAAGTCTTTTAATCACCGAAGTCCTTAAGCTTAGCAGTGGAAACAAATCGTTAATATTATAGGGGAGCTGTTTTATCAATTCCACCTTTTCACTTAAATTTGGAACCGAAAGAACTTTGATATACCTAAGTATTCTATCAACGGTAACGTTTTCTTCTTTTAAGACCTGACAATTTTTTGATAACTTTGTAAGTGGTAATAATTTTATAAAATCAAACGACTTCAAAGTTTTTTCAGATTTGTTGAAGTCGATTTCGTAGAAATCATTCAAGTTTTGCATTACAATTTTTTTTGGATGTCTGTAAATCTTAGACAAGTCTTTATATTGCAATGCACTATGCGATTTGGCTTTTGCTACATTACTGTAGAATTTCGTTTCAGTTACTTTAAACCATTGTTGAGTGTTTATAATTGAAAATATTTCAGTTTTTATGACATTAGAACTAACACGAAACATATTTATGTACTAACTAACTATTGAAGCCGAAAAGTAAATCACAATTTTACATCAACAGTTTGAGGTTAAAATATATATAATAAATTTTTTGCAGTGGTGCCAAATAAAAACCCTTTTCCCCATTTTCAACAAATGAACTAAAATTCACTATATTCTCAGTCTGAGAAGTTATTGTGATCGTGCAGAAAAAAAGTTGAGATTTTGATGAATTTAGACATTTTGGAGTCCCAGAAGAGGAAAATCGTCATTTCTAAAAAATGTCTGAATGTATGTACAAGGTGGGGCAAAAGTAATCACCCGATGCTCTTTTGCTCTAATTTTTTTTATAACGAAAAACTTTGGTTCTACTTGTGAAATTTGTTTATTTCGTCCAGTGGTGGGCAAACTTTTTTCATTAGGGGCCAAAAAAAACCTAAAAAATTTTACTGGGGGGTCTGAATTCCAAAAAAGAAATACAACTTGTTTATTTTCGTAGACGGCTAAGCTGCGAACCTTGAGTTGTTAAATTATTTTGATAATTGTTCCCGAATTAAAACAATCGATTTCTCAGTATATTACCTATATTCTTAATAATAAAGAATAAAAAAAGAATAGAAATAGATAAAAAGTTAAAATTTTGGTTTGAAACTCATAAGCTCAAAAAGCCATTTTCTTTTTAGAACACATTAATTTATAAAGCTAGGCTTTCCAAACCGGGGGGTCTGGGAGGTATAGAATACCCCTCAGCACATAAGTGATTGTGTTCAAAAAAAGAATTGTATTATTGAAATTCAAATCAGAAATCTTAAATTTTTAGAAATTAGATTTTCGGTTTGCAACTTATAGGGTCAAAAACACTTTTTTGCGCACAATCTCTGGCAAACTGGGAGGTATTCCATACCCTCCAGCCTCCCGGTTTGAAAGACCTAGTTTTGTGTGCGTATTGTGTTTATATTGTGTACGGTTATTAAAATTTTATTGGGAATTGTTATTTTAATTCGGAAATATTCAGCGATGCAATTTCCATAGCTGCTACTAGATATGTAAATATTATATTTATAATAATTACTATCAAGCAAACAGGGCACCATATCAAACAGGGCCTAGGGGGCAGACGACCCTAAATCCGCCACTGCCTGTTTGTGCCTACGAGGCTGTTAAAATATATTTCCGAAGACCATAAACTGGTACTTTAAGCGCGTATTACATTATCACATTTTGGTCACATTTTCGTTCAACTTTCTTGTCAAATGTTTGACGAAAAGTTGAACCTATGGAGGGTAGAGGTAAGGAGGACAATCTCTGTGTTACAAAAGTGTCCCTCAAATAGTAGTAATTAACGTTTCAAAAAGTGTCCAGAATGGCGCTGGTGTACCAAGAGGGTATGGTTTGAAAATTTTTTGTTTGGTTCAGTGCGGTTAAAAATTATTGTTAAGGTCTAAAATCTATATTCGATAAACCCTGTATTCGACTATATTTAATTATGGCAAAGTTGTCTGCTGTTAAGAATTGTTCAAGTGATCGTAAAAATAAAAATGACATATCGCCGTCATTGTCTTTTTTCCAGGCCAGGGTTTGAAAGGGTTTGAAAGATTAATAAAAATGTTCAATTTATATTTTATTAAACTTTAATAAACAATTTTGTAGTATTTTAATTTATTGCTTTTTACATAATCTTGATAAATGGAAATTTTTATGTCAAGCGACGAATTTATATTTATTATTTAAGTTTAATTCTCAGGTAATGCAATATAGAGTCCTCTACCTTTCATAGTTCAAACCATACCCTCTCGGTACGCCAGCGCCATTTTGACCGTTTTCTGAAACCTTATTTAGTGCTTTTCAGTGGCCACTTTTAGAATAAAACAGCCATATGAGATTGTCCTCCTTACCTCTACCCTCCATAGTTGAACCAAAGTTTGATGAAAATTTTTGGGTGGGGATATGTTTGTGGTGAAACTGGCAACTAAACCTAGAAATACTTCACGCAATTTGTGTAGCCAACCTTTGTAACCAACTAAAAAAAAATTAGAATTAAAATTTTAAAAACATTCTCAATATTTTTATTATGAGTAGGTTAAAAAGGAAATTAAAAAAGATTGCAAAGGTATTTCAAGTAGTGGAAGCTTACATGGAAGCTTACCATTTATACCTACTAGTAATAACTCTAATAATAATTTAGGTTGGCACAAGCGTAGCTTTGCAGCAATGCGCATGATTATTCAAAAGTTTGATGGAAAAGTTGAACGAAAGTGTGACACGCGCTACTTTTTGTTTGACCAAAGTTTGACAGAAGTTTGACGAAAATGTGATAATGTAATACAGCTTAATTTTTTTCGTCAAACATTTGACAAGAAAGTTGAACGAAAATGTGACCAAAATGTGATAATGTAATACACGCTTTAGAATGGACATTGGCGAGCCGCGCCGAATTAAAACTCTTTGGAGGCCGGAGATGGCCCGCAGGCCGTACTTTGCCCATCCCTGATTTTAATCCATTAGAATTTATTTCATCAAGTTCAGAAAATGATATCGGCCAAGTGGCCGCCGCCAGAGTTGATGACCATACGGGCCCGTTTTAAGCAGGCGCGGATCTAGATTTTTGGAAATTTATTTATTTACATTATTTATTTTATTTTATTTATAGATTTATTCACAGGTAGTGGATAATTATTAGGCCTGAATAAATATGCGTGGTAGTTAGACCACGTCAGCAAAATGCGCCGCAGGCGATTTTTTTATTGTCCTAGAAGCACGTATGTGAAAAGTTAGGATTTTCATGGATATTATCAGTTTTTTTAATTTAAATATTAAATTAAATATAAATACTTTTTACACTTTAGAAAAGCTCGTATTTTGCCGCAATTATGGATTCAAGGGGGGGGGTCATAACCCCCATGACCCTCCCCCTGGATCCGCCACTGGTTTTAGGGCATTTCTCACCACTCTTGCCAGAACATCGGGCAACAGGTTCTCGCATGTGTAGCGGTATATAAGTCAATTTACGCTACATAATATTTATTAATTTCAATAAAACAATTTAAACCTTAAATCTATTGCTCTTCCTGTATATAACACAAAAATATTGATAATACCAAAATTGAAACGAGGAAAGATAAGAATATATATGGCGTTGAAGACGATAAGAACGAAAAATAATTCGGTTTTGAATAAAATTGGTTTTGTTAATATTTTAAAAATAAATGGTACCTATGGATATGAAATTTGGATTGAATTAATTGAATCGTTAATACTGGATAATATATTACAAATTATTACTAATTATAGTTAGTGATTATTGATCGATATAAAATACCAACGTACGATAAATGAAAAAAAAGATCCTTGAAGAAATGAAATTTGTTACAAATAATTAAATTACAATTTTGGAAAAACCATTAAATTTACTTATACGAGGTGGATTATATTATCAGCTGGTCAATTATATATTTTACGTTGAATGATAAAAGAAGAAGGACATCTATCTTATTGATCAAAGGAAACCAACCGTTCCGAAATAGGATTCAATTCGTATCAACCTTTTCATGGACATTCGCAATAATTTAAATTGATAACATTTATTTATATAAAATTTCTTAGATATTGATTTAAATTGTTTCACTAGTTTTTTTTTTGATTAATGGTGAGTTGCATGCGATTGTCAGTTGAACTGTTCATTAGTAGATTTTCATCTTGGCCAAAATTTTGCAAAGGCTAGGGCAGTTGATTATTTTGTTTTCTTGTGTTGTGGTAATTTTGTGCTTTTAGTTAGTCATCAAAGAATACAGCCTTATACGAAAACCAGGATATTCCAGAAAACGGTAAAACGAATTCGTGACTGCTGTGGAGGAACCTGCTTGGTTAATCGAAGGTATTGATTAGTATTCTCTTTAATTCACAACATCCTTTGGAGGATTGGTAAGTGCAGAATTATCATATTACTTGAGATCAATTTAATTAACACGCTCATATTTTAATACGTGAGATTCCTAAATCGAATAATCGATTATTTGAAGGAATGGTTCAATTAGATAGTCGAATGTAGACCATAATTTTGAATAGTTAAAAATACAAATTTAAAGTTTATGTTAGGCCTTTCGGCATTAGAATAAATTATAGATAACACATTGTTAGATTATTAAATAAAATCACATCTCTATCTTTACTTCTTTTTATTTATCTTTAATTTCAATAAATCTTTACTTCATTCTTCAGGGATTTATTGAAGTTTGGCGCCCACCAGTTAAGTTGTTTCAAAAAAAAATACAATAAAAAAAAAAAAGAACCTACCCCCATTATCACTATATTAAAGCTAGTCTGCCTGCCATAACAATCGCAGGTCATCGAGGCAAAATTATCAATAAAAGAAAAACATAATTATTGGTACATTTTAATTGGCGCCCAACGTGGGGCCAATTAAATTAATGTATTAATTTTTAAATGTATTTCCTTTCCAAAGAAAGGAAATACATTTTTATTAGTAATATCTGATTGGTTTACAAAATTCGTAACTGTGCATCCATTGAGACAAGCCACGGCTAGTTCAATTGTGCGCCATTTAGAAGAAACATTCTTGCTTTTCGGTGTACCGCAGATTGTCATGTGCGACAATGGGACACAATTTACAGGGAAATTATTTAAAGATTTAATGTCCCAATATAAAGTGCAAAAAATATGGTACAGCGCAAATTATCATCCTCAAGCTAATTACGTAGAACGTACAAATCGGGTTATAGGTACTTGTATAAGGTCATTTGTTGAAGAAGATCATCGCACATGGGATCTGCATATTTACAAAATAGCTCATGCTATTCGAAACGCTGTGCACGAAGTCACTGGATATACACCATCACTTCTAAATTTCGGTCGATCTGTACCTAATAGTGGTGACTATTACGGAAGGTTAAACCACGCTGAACTGGAAGAATATAAATCGAATGACCTTGAACGCATAGTTTCGGATGTAAATAATTTAAGCGAGCTCCACCAAAAAGTTATTGAAAGATTAAAAGCCGCATACCAACGATATAAGGCTAGGTATGACTTTCGAAAACGACCTCTTAGTTTCAAAAAGGGTGACATAGTTTGGAAAAGAAATTTTGCATTATCAAGCGCAACAGATAACTTTGCGCGTAAATTAGCGCCAAAATACATAAAATGTAAGGTTGCAGAAGTAACCGGTACTTTAACGTATAGATTAAAAAACGAGCGTGGCAAAGATTTGGGTATATTCCACGTAAAAGATTTGAAAGCCGCCCCTGATTAATAAGCATTTCGTATATATCGAATTTATTTTTATATGTTAAAATTTTCTTTCTATGGGATTTTTGGGGATTTTAGGATCCAAATAAGTTGATTCCGTAGAGTGGATATTGTTTAATATTTTGAGTACCAGCTCCCACTCACAATTTTGTTTAAGTTTTTTTTTATAGTTCTTAAACAAGAACACAATTTGTAGCTGTGTTCGGCGTCTGGGTACGGATTTAGTTGTAAATAGTTTAGTTTTTTAAGTTTTGTATATAGCCTTTTTCCAATGCTATGCCGAACCAGTTATGTCTTCGATGCATTTTATCGAAGAGTAAATTAATTTAATCAGCTGAAATATTTCTGATTTACGCGAATACCGATTTAAAGGAACTGGAATATTCCTAGGTTTAAAAATGGGTTTATCTTTTGTTGGGATATGAAAGAACTTGATTCAGGTTTTTATGAAACTCAAAAATATAAATATAAATATATTTTCGCTTTGAGTTCATCTGAAAGTATTTTAATAATTACTTCTAAATTGGACAGAAAATGTATATGTTTGGAATCAAATTTCCCGATAGTTAATTAAGTCATATTATTTTTCATTAATTTTTACGTGTTGTCTTATTATTTTATTAATGAAGTGGTGGGAAAAGTGATGCTAAAATGCCCACATTACGTTTCCGTAATAACTATAGGTTTCATAACACTAAAGAACTACACTTGTATTCTGAGAAATTAATTTTTAAAGTGCTAACTTTAATACATTTACTTCATAATTTCCATCGATAAAGAATAACTAGGGTTTACCTCGGTCAATTAAATAAACATCTGTTTTGGCAAATCAATTTTATATCTAAACAAAATGAACTATGATCACATATATTTTTTTGCGCACTTTCAACACTTTTGAATGTCTTATTATCATGTCATAACCGATTGCGGTTATTGTTTTGGCAAGGGGGGTGTGTAGCGGTATATAAGTCAATTTACGCTACATAATATTTATTAATTTCAATAAAACAATTTAAACCTTAAATCTATTGCTCTTCCTGTATATAACACAAAAATATTGATAATACCAAAATTGAAACGAGGAAAGATAAGAATATATATGGCGTTGAAGACGATAAGAACGAAAAATAATTCGGTTTTGAATAAAATTGGTTTTGTTAATATTTTAAAAATAAATGGTACCTATGGATATGAAATTTGGATTGAATTAATTGAATCGTTAATACTGGATAATATATTACAAATTATTACTAATTATAGTTAGTGATTATTGATCGATATAAAATACCAACGTACGATAAATGAAAAAAAAGATCCTTGAAGAAATGAAATTTGTTACAAATAATTAAATTACAATTTTGGAAAAACCATTAAATTTACTTATACGAGGTGGATTATATTATCAGCTGGTCAATTATATATTTTACGTTGAATGATAAAAGAAGAAGGACATCTATCTTATTGATCAAAGGAAACCAACCGTTCCGAAATAGGATTCAATTCGTATCAACCTTTTCATGGACATTCGCAATAATTTAAATTGATAACATTTATTTATATAAAATTTCTTAGATATTGATTTAAATTGTTTCACTAGTTTTTTTTTTGATTAATGGTGAGTTGCATGCGATTGTCAGTTGAACTGTTCATTAGTAGATTTTCATCTTGGCCAAAATTTTGCAAAGGCTAGGGCAGTTGATTATTTTGTTTTCTTGTGTTGTGGTAATTTTGTGCTTTTAGTTAGTCATCAAAGAATACAGCCTTATACGAAAACCAGGATATTCCAGAAAACGGTAAAACGAATTCGTGACTGCTGTGGAGGAACCTGCTTGGTTAATCGAAGGTATTGATTAGTATTCTCTTTAATTCACAACATCCTTTGGAGGATTGGTAAGTGCAGAATTATCATATTACTTGAGATCAATTTAATTAACACGCTCATATTTTAATACGTGAGATTCCTAAATCGAATAATCGATTATTTGAAGGAATGGTTCAATTAGATAGTCGAATGTAGACCATAATTTTGAATAGTTAAAAATACAAATTTAAAGTTTATGTTAGGCCTTTCGGCATTAGAATAAATTATAGATAACACATTGTTAGATTATTAAATAAAATCACATCTCTATCTTTACTTCTTTTTATTTATCTTTAATTTCAATAAATCTTTACTTCATTCTTCAGGGATTTATTGAAGTTTGGCGCCCACCAGTTAAGTTGTTTCAAAAAAAAATACAATAAAAAAAAAAAAGAACCTACCCCCATTATCACTATATTAAAGCTAGTCTGCCTGCCATAACAATCGCAGGTCATCGAGGCAAAATTATCAATAAAAGAAAAACATAATTATTGGTACATTTTAATTGGCGCCCAACGTGGGGCCAATTAAATTAATGTATTAATTTTTAAATGTATTTCCTTTCCAAAGAAAGGAAATACATTTTTATTAGTAATATCTGATTGGTTTACAAAATTCGTAACTGTGCATCCATTGAGACAAGCCACGGCTAGTTCAATTGTGCGCCATTTAGAAGAAACATTCTTGCTTTTCGGTGTACCGCAGATTGTCATGTGCGACAATGGGACACAATTTACAGGGAAATTATTTAAAGATTTAATGTCCCAATATAAAGTGCAAAAAATATGGTACAGCGCAAATTATCATCCTCAAGCTAATTACGTAGAACGTACAAATCGGGTTATAGGTACTTGTATAAGGTCATTTGTTGAAGAAGATCATCGCACATGGGATCTGCATATTTACAAAATAGCTCATGCTATTCGAAACGCTGTGCACGAAGTCACTGGATATACACCATCACTTCTAAATTTCGGTCGATCTGTACCTAATAGTGGTGACTATTACGGAAGGTTAAACCACGCTGAACTGGAAGAATATAAATCGAATGACCTTGAACGCATAGTTTCGGATGTAAATAATTTAAGCGAGCTCCACCAAAAAGTTATTGAAAGATTAAAAGCCGCATACCAACGATATAAGGCTAGGTATGACTTTCGAAAACGACCTCTTAGTTTCAAAAAGGGTGACATAGTTTGGAAAAGAAATTTTGCATTATCAAGCGCAACAGATAACTTTGCGCGTAAATTAGCGCCAAAATACATAAAATGTAAGGTTGCAGAAGTAACCGGTACTTTAACGTATAGATTAAAAAACGAGCGTGGCAAAGATTTGGGTATATTCCACGTAAAAGATTTGAAAGCCGCCCCTGATTAATAAGCATTTCGTATATATCGAATTTATTTTTATATGTTAAAATTTTCTTTCTATGGGATTTTTGGGGATTTTAGGATCCAAATAAGTTGATTCCGTAGAGTGGATATTGTTTAATATTTTGAGTACCAGCTCCCACTCACAATTTTGTTTAAGTTTTTTTTTATAGTTCTTAAACAAGAACACAATTTGTAGCTGTGTTCGGCGTCTGGGTACGGATTTAGTTGTAAATAGTTTAGTTTTTTAAGTTTTGTATATAGCCTTTTTCCAATGCTATGCCGAACCAGTTATGTCTTCGATGCATTTTATCGAAGAGTAAATTAATTTAATCAGCTGAAATATTTCTGATTTACGCGAATACCGATTTAAAGGAACTGGAATATTCCTAGGTTTAAAAATGGGTTTATCTTTTGTTGGGATATGAAAGAACTTGATTCAGGTTTTTATGAAACTCAAAAATATAAATATAAATATATTTTCGCTTTGAGTTCATCTGAAAGTATTTTAATAATTACTTCTAAATTGGACAGAAAATGTATATGTTTGGAATCAAATTTCCCGATAGTTAATTAAGTCATATTATTTTTCATTAATTTTTACGTGTTGTCTTATTATTTTATTAATGAAGTGGTGGGAAAAGTGATGCTAAAATGCCCACATTACGTTTCCGTAATAACTATAGGTTTCATAACACTAAAGAACTACACTTGTATTCTGAGAAATTAATTTTTAAAGTGCTAACTTTAATACATTTACTTCATAATTTCCATCGATAAAGAATAACTAGGGTTTACCTCGGTCAATTAAATAAACATCTGTTTTGGCAAATCAATTTTATATCTAAACAAAATGAACTATGATCACATATATTTTTTTGCGCACTTTCAACACTTTTGAATGTCTTATTATCATGTCATAACCGATTGCGGTTATTGTTTTGGCAAGGGGGGTGTGTAGCGGTATATAAGTCAATTTACGCTACATAATATTTATTAATTTCAATAAAACAATTTAAACCTTAAATCTATTGCTCTTCCTGTATATAACACAAAAATATTGATAATACCAAAATTGAAACGAGGAAAGATAAGAATATATATGGCGTTGAAGACGATAAGAACGAAAAATAATTCGGTTTTGAATAAAATTGGTTTTGTTAATATTTTAAAAATAAATGGTACCTATGGATATGAAATTTGGATTGAATTAATTGAATCGTTAATACTGGATAATATATTACAAATTATTACTAATTATAGTTAGTGATTATTGATCGATATAAAATACCAACGTACGATAAATGAAAAAAAAGATCCTTGAAGAAATGAAATTTGTTACAAATAATTAAATTACAATTTTGGAAAAACCATTAAATTTACTTATACGAGGTGGATTATATTATCAGCTGGTCAATTATATATTTTACGTTGAATGATAAAAGAAGAAGGACATCTATCTTATTGATCAAAGGAAACCAACCGTTCCGAAATAGGATTCAATTCGTATCAACCTTTTCATGGACATTCGCAATAATTTAAATTGATAACATTTATTTATATAAAATTTCTTAGATATTGATTTAAATTGTTTCACTAGTTTTTTTTTTGATTAATGGTGAGTTGCATGCGATTGTCAGTTGAACTGTTCATTAGTAGATTTTCATCTTGGCCAAAATTTTGCAAAGGCTAGGGCAGTTGATTATTTTGTTTTCTTGTGTTGTGGTAATTTTGTGCTTTTAGTTAGTCATCAAAGAATACAGCCTTATACGAAAACCAGGATATTCCAGAAAACGGTAAAACGAATTCGTGACTGCTGTGGAGGAACCTGCTTGGTTAATCGAAGGTATTGATTAGTATTCTCTTTAATTCACAACATCCTTTGGAGGATTGGTAAGTGCAGAATTATCATATTACTTGAGATCAATTTAATTAACACGCTCATATTTTAATACGTGAGATTCCTAAATCGAATAATCGATTATTTGAAGGAATGGTTCAATTAGATAGTCGAATGTAGACCATAATTTTGAATAGTTAAAAATACAAATTTAAAGTTTATGTTAGGCCTTTCGGCATTAGAATAAATTATAGATAACACATTGTTAGATTATTAAATAAAATCACATCTCTATCTTTACTTCTTTTTATTTATCTTTAATTTCAATAAATCTTTACTTCATTCTTCAGGGATTTATTGAAGTTTGGCGCCCACCAGTTAAGTTGTTTCAAAAAAAAATACAATAAAAAAAAAAAAGAACCTACCCCCATTATCACTATATTAAAGCTAGTCTGCCTGCCATAACAATCGCAGGTCATCGAGGCAAAATTATCAATAAAAGAAAAACATAATTATTGGTACATTTTAATGTACCAATAATGTATTTCCTTTAATTAAATTAAATTAAAAATTAATTAAATTAAGTTTGGCGCCCACCAGTTAAGTTGTTTCAAAAAAAAATACAATAAAAAAAAAAAAGAACCTACCCCCATTATCACTATATTAAAGCTAGTCTGCCTGCCATAACAATCGCAGGTCATCGAGGCAAAATTATCAATAAAAGAAAAACATAATTATTGGTACATTTTAATTTTTTTTTTTTTTTTTTTTTTTTTTTGATACAACTTAACTGGTGGGCGCCAAACTTCAATAAATCCCTGAAGAATGAAGTAAAGATTTATTGAAATTAAAGATAAATAAAAAGAAGTAAAGATAGAGATGTGATTTTATTTAATAATCTAACAATGTGTTATCTATAATTTATTCTAATGCCGAAAGGCCTAACATAAACTTTAAATTTGTATTTTTAACTATTCAAAATTATGGTCTACATTCGACTATCTAATTGAACCATTCCTTCAAATAATCGATTATTCGATTTAGGAATCTCACGTATTAAAATATGAGCGTGTTAATTAAATTGATCTCAAGTAATATGATAATTCTGCACTTACCAATCCTCCAAAGGATGTTGTGAATTAAAGAGAATACTAATCAATACCTTCGATTAACCAAGCAGGTTCCTCCACAGCAGTCACGAATTCGTTTTACCGTTTTCTGGAATATCCTGGTTTTCGTATAAGGCTGTATTCTTTGATGACTAACTAAAAGCACAAAATTACCACAACACAAGAAAACAAAATAATCAACTGCCCTAGCCTTTGCAAAATTTTGGCCAAGATGAAAATCTACTAATGAACAGTTCAACTGACAATCGCATGCAACTCACCATTAATCAAAAAAAAAACTAGTGAAACAATTTAAATCAATATCTAAGAAATTTTATATAAATAAATGTTATCAATTTAAATTATTGCGAATGTCCATGAAAAGGTTGATACGAATTGAATCCTATTTCGGAACGGTTGGTTTCCTTTGATCAATAAGATAGATGTCCTTCTTCTTTTATCATTCAACGTAAAATATATAATTGACCAGCTGATAATATAATCCACCTCGTATAAGTAAATTTAATGGTTTTTCCAAAATTGTAATTTAATTATTTGTAACAAATTTCATTTCTTCAAGGATCTTTTTTTTCATTTATCGTACGTTGGTATTTTATATCGATCAATAATCACTAACTATAATTAGTAATAATTTGTAATATATTATCCAGTATTAACGATTCAATTAATTCAATCCAAATTTCATATCCATAGGTACCATTTATTTTTAAAATATTAACAAAACCAATTTTATTCAAAACCGAATTATTTTTCGTTCTTATCGTCTTCAACGCCATATATATTCTTATCTTTCCTCGTTTCAATTTTGGTATTATCAATATTTTTGTGTTATATACAGGAAGAGCAATAGATTTAAGGTTTAAATTGTTTTATTGAAATTAATAAATATTATGTAGCGTAAATTGACTTATATACCGCTACACATTCCTAGCGAATATTTTCCTTAAGGGCTTCAAGAGTCTGAAGCGTGTTGACGTAAATCCGCGACTTCAAAAAACCCCATAAAAAGAAGTCTGGAACGGTTAGATCGGCTGATTATCTGGCCGGCCAGTGCAAATCACCAAAACGAGAGATTAAGTGACCCGGAAATGCTTTCTTCAGAATATACGTTGTGGCTCGAGCAGTGTTCATTCATGGCTTGTCGATTTGTATTCTGCGTTTGTTTACTTCACAAATGTCAAAACCGAATTGACATTTGGCGCCATTTGCAAAAGTTATAGCGTTTTCCAATAGGGTGATTACTTTTGCCGCACCCTGTATGTATGTATGTATGTGGTCAAATTCCAGAGATGTTACCCTATAACAGGGTAACATAACAGGTTGTAGGGTAACATCTCTGTCAAATTCTGTGTGCGTTCTACGACCTCAAAAAGTAATAGAAAATTTATAACAAATTATGCTCGTATGGTCATAGATTGATCCGAGTATCGAGATCAATTCCCGAAATAACAGCTGTTTCTACGATACGGTCTAAATTCCAGTAATCTCATTGGTAAATTCTAGGATTATTTTGAGTCTCGGATTGATCCGTGACTATTAATACGGGCATTAAAGCTGATTAGATTTTAGTTAAGAAATAAAACCTTGTATATTTATGTGCGGGGGGGGGGGGTAATAAATATATTCTTATAACAATTTAGGTACATTTATCAAATTGTAACAAAATGAAGTGAATATCAGGCTTTGATTTTATTTGAAGAACTAGTGAAATTTCCCTTAGCACGGCAACGCTGCACTCCCATCGGATCAATCAATCCTGTTGGCGGTTTTCGTAAATACAAATTTAGGCTGTCGATTTATTTTATTTAAATAAATCTATTAATCTGAGTGAAATAATTAAGAATCCCTCACAAATTATAACTAAACAATATAATATAAATATTTGTTTTTAATTTATTATATCGTAAAATTAAAACATGCATCGAGTTTTAAATTTGACAAAAATGGCGACATCTCTGATTGCGATTATTAACAGTTTAAAGAAAACTTAAAATAAACGTATCTGTTTCTACAGAAATTATAAATTAAAATAATTAATTTGTTGCAAACAAATTTATGCTTAAAAAAAATTGTCGTTATTTCTAAGTTTTACCATAATTAAATGTAAATCAGTTTGCACGTTTGTACTATGAAACACAAATTTCCACCTGCAGTGAACTATTTTTAAATTATTAGCACATCGAGCGTGGTATTACAAAAAAAATTTGTGCGAGGCTGTGTGCGTGCGTGTATTTACCAATTCAATAAATTTTAATTTAAATTACAACAATGGGCCGTAAAAGTAAAGGAAAACAACAAGAACTAAAACCGAGAGGTTTATATAACCAAACACTTGCTCACTCGGATAAAATGATACCGTTAATCGACGATTTACTAAAGCTGTGTATCGAATCTTGTGTTTTAAATTTAGATTTACAAAAAAAACTTACGGAGTTGATTGAAAAAATTCAAAAATTAGAAAACGGCATGGAATTTCCTACTTTGGTTGATAATAGACTGGACAGCGCCATCTTAAATCGATTTACCGAATGGATGAATTCTAACGGCGCCAAATTTGACGGTATTGAAATCGCCGAGTTCGCGGGTTACGAATTAGGTTTGAAAACGAACGTCGACATTGGTAAATCGTCTCTGATTATTTCTGTGCCTAGAAATTTAATGCTAACGTACGATGCCGCTAAAAAGAGCGAGCTAAAAAATTTAATCTTGGATGATATGATTTTAAGCAAAATGCCTAACGTAGCTTTGGCGGTATTTTTACTATTGGAAAAATTTAAAGAAAATTCATTTTGGAAACCTTACATCGATACGTTACCTCAGACTTATTCCACCATTCTGTATTTTAATGTGGACGACTTGAAGGAATTACACGGATCTCCTACTCTGGAGAGCTCGTTAAGAGTGATCAAAAGTATTATACGACAATATGCGTATTTTTATAAAATTTTTAACACCAACGACGATCCTGCATGTAAAATATTAAGAAAGCATTTCACCTTTAATCAATATCGGTGAGTAATACTATCAAATTTTATAATGTATAATGTAACGTAATTTAATTTATAATGTAATTTATAATGTATAATGTAATTTGGTCATATTGACGTTACTAAGACGTTAATATAACGTCGTTGTAACGACCAAAAGAAACCTAGCTTCCACCTTTGTTCGAATGTAATAGACTTCATTTTTTATTAGTAGGACAGTAGGCATACATACGTTTAGAACGGTGTAAACCTAAAATTTCATCTTAAAAATTAATAAGTGGCCAGAGACACGGGCGTACCCAGCTTTTGGCCTAGGGGGGGGGGGGCAAATCACAAATTTTCTGTTGATAAATAATTCAACATAAATAGAAATGTGCATTTATTACAATTATTACAGGTACTGCAGGTATTAGGCAGTATCCTCACTTAAAATTTTCTCAGGTTTATCACATAAAATAGTTATAGCGCAATTTCTCGAAAACTTATTCTTTTTACATTAAAAGCAATGGTGGGGTTGTTTGTTCTTGAGAAATAATAAAATAGGTGATCTATTGCTCGCCAAAGCACCAATATAATTTTTGGCTTGTTATATGAAATATAATGTCAATAAAAAATAAATTTTTTCTATATTTATTTTTAATAATATTTATACTCGTATATGATATAAAAGCACTATTTAAGTTACATTTGAATGTGCGGCCCGCATAAAAAAATTTATTTTGAAAATAGCCCGCCGTCTGAAAAAGGTTGCCGACCCCAGATCTAGGGATAAATCTCCCTACATCTAGGTATTTACAATAAACCAATATGGCAACGTTGCACTGTCGTACTAACGTTCACGCCGTACTAGGAATTCGTGGCTAGCGGTGGGGGTCCACCCCGGTACGCATCCGGCGTATCGCTTTTGCGAGTTGGGGCGGCCTTGCTTGGTCCTCTAATCTCTAATTCTAGTAGGGAAGAGAGCTTTGAAGGCTGAAGGGTATATTCTCGTTTGGTTGATGTTGCGTTTTTTTGTGAGTCCACAAACAGTCGCGTTGTTAGTAGTAGAATCCGCTTAATGTGATCACGGATATTGTTATCAGTCGGTTATTGTGATCATTTTGACTGTGAACCGGCGGCCGCTTTAATTAGTTTACATAATATACAAAAGCCACCGGATAATGTTATCAAAAAGCCGCTTATTATTATCACTTTCAAGGAATTTCCAACACAATAATCTCTTTTTCTAAATATACTTTTCTGATGTGTCATTGAAATTTCATATCTTTACAAAACACGGCAGTCGTTTTAATTTCTATACAAAAACGAATGAAATTTCTCGTTTCATGGCGTGTTTCTATTTTGCAAATGTGCACTTTGCTTTATGCATTTTAATTAAAGTTTAGTTTATTCCTGCTTTTCTTATTACGATGTCGACGAAAAAGCGAATCGATCTCTCTGTAAAACAGAAGTTGGAAATTATCGAAAAGTACGATAAACTGCCAAAAATGGGACAAAGAAATGCCGCCGCGCAATTGAGAATCTCTCAACCGCTCTTGTGTAAAATTTTGAAATCGCGAGATGAAATCAAACACGCCCTAATTACCAATGCTAATGTTGAAAAGAAGAGGAATCGAACGGGAAAAGAACCACAAGTTGAAGCTGCTCTGAAAGCTTGGTTTACGAAAGTTCGAAACAAAGATGCGAAAATAAATGGATCTCTTCTCAGACAAAAAGCGGAAATGTTAGCCCAAAAAATGGGAAAGGAAGGGTTTGTAGCGTCCGAGGGTTGGATGAATCGTTGGGCGAAAAGAGAAAACATTAGTTTCAAACGAAGTCACGGTGAACAGAAGGACGCTGATGCGAATGCTTGGATTAAGGACGAATGGCCGAAAATCATTCAAAAATATGATCCGTCTCAAATCTACAACGCCGCCGAGACTGGAATTTACTTCAAAGCATTACCGGAACACACTTTTATGTTCAAAAATGAGTTCACAAAAGGTTGTAAAGTTGCTAAAGATAGATTAACGGTTCTTTGTGCAGTGAATATGGCAGGAAAAAGAGAGAAATTGTTGGTGATAGGAAAAAGTAGAAATCCACGATGTTTTAAAGGCGTGAGGACTTTACCAGTGCAATATAAAGCCAATGAAAATGCTTGGATGACATCTTCGATCTTCGGTGAATGGTTGACAAATTGGGATAAAAAATTAACACACAACATTGTCCTGTTAGTTGACAATTGCACCGCTCATTCCGTGAATCTAACACTGAAAAACATCAAATTGGTCTTGCTTCCACCGAACACTTCTTCGCTTATTCAACCTTGTGATCAAGGTGTGATAAGAACATTCAAGGCATATTATCGGCACGAGATGCGTTCTAAAATTTTAGAAACTATGGAAGAAAACGAAGATGAAGAGAATGGGTTAACTGCTGATGGACTAGCAGAAAAAACCAACGTTCTGGAAGCTCTGCATTTGTTAAATAAGTCGTGGGATAAAGTTACAGTGGAAAGGATAAAAAATTGTTTTCGGCACGGAGGATTTACAGCTGCAAGTGATGGAAATGAAGAAAACGCCGGTGCTGAAGATAATCTGCGACCAATTGACTTAACCCAACAGGAATATGACGATTGGATGAATATCGACAGTGGACTGGAAGTGTCACAACCAAACACCGAAGACGAAATTTGCGCAGCAATCATGACAGCAAATGTCGAAGTAAAAATAGAAGAATTACCTCAAAATTCGGATGAAGATGATGAAGATTATGAAGAAGAAATGAAATGCCCAACTAATAAGGAAATTCAAAATGCATTGGACGTTTTACGTAAGGGTGTAATCTATAAAGGCGACGAAGAGGATTTTCAAAAATTTACTGAATATGAAAATTTTATTAACAAATTTCTCACTTGTAACAAGCCATCAACGTTAGACTAATTTCTTCTATGAATGTAAAGTAATGCAAAGCAGCGTTGTCATGGGTAGTGAATCACGTGCGTGTTCTACGATTCATAAATTTTCAAATTTTAATTTTCACGATTCCTGGAATATAAATCGTAATTTTTCGCCACGAACTGATAAAACTGTTACACACGCATCCGTGTAAACCTTCGCCACGAATATAAAAATTGTCAAATTATCAAATTAAAATTTGTCAATTCATGCATCGCGGAACACGCACGTGATTCACTACCCATGTCAACGCTGCTTAATGTACAACAACTAATGATGTGTAATACACAATGTATAATTTACTTATGCAATAAAATCACTGTAAATTAAGATTCTCTAATTTTTCGTTTCTAAAATTCGTGTTTTTCTAAAATTCGCTTATTGTTATCACTCGGTTAATGTTATCAAAATGTTCTTGGCCCCAAGTGATCATATTAAGCGAATTCTACTAGTAGCAATTGCTCGTCTTGCATCCCGTGGTGATGCACTTGTACGGGTACAACCCCCCCCCCCCCCCCAGATTTTAAATTTTGGTTTATGCTAATAAAAGCACCTTACTTTAAAAGCTATTGTTCCCTTTAAAAATAACAAAATAATTTTTTCTTCTTCACTCAACAACATAAATTCTGGAACACTTGACTTGAAAAATTAACTTATCATCCTCTCCACCCCCTTCCCAGTACAAAGTTTAAACATTAATTTTGAAGTCAGGGAAAATGGAGAATTTTTAATATAGAATCTATAAATAGGTTTCGTAAGTGGAAACCTTGAACAAATCTCCGTTTCCCCTGACTTCAAAATTAATGTTTAAACTTTGTAGTGGAAGAGGGGGGGGGGGAGAGAATGATAAGTTAATTTTTGAAGTGAAGTGTCCAAGAATTTATATTGTTTAGTGAAGA
Source organism: Cantharis rufa (assembly GCA_947369205.1). NCBI lineage: Eukaryota > Metazoa > Arthropoda > Insecta > Coleoptera > Cantharidae > Cantharis > Cantharis rufa. The sequence continues at coordinate 27,547,951 of OX376306.1, read as the reverse complement.
AGAAAAAATTATTTTGTTCCTTTTAAAGGGAACAATAGTTTTTAATTTTTATTGTAAACTGCTTTTATTATTCATTTTTATTTTTGGAATTTTTTTACATTCAGGGGTTTTTAAAATTTTTAATTTTTATTTTATTTCATTCTTTTTGAAGTTTAATTTGTCAAAATGTATAAAGAAACCGAATATAATAATTATATTATTATGTTTTAAATCATTTTGTGATCCAGTCAGCCGATGTGGTAGTGCGAATAGTTAGTCAATGATATGAATTTGACAGACACAATCCAAATTCCTAAATTCAGAAATCTAAATTCAAAGATGTATCATAGTTAATGAATGACCCTACATCGTGGGCTTACAAGAAAAAGGCACTAAGTCAAAATTTAATTAAATTCATTTAATTTGTTTATTTTGGTATTAAGGAATTAAGAGAAAAAGAGATTATTCTCTTTTTTAAAACCATAAAACTATTTTATAACCAAACTTTAAAATCCGGGGGGGGGGAGCGAAATGTCATTATTAGAAATTTTGAAATATTTCAAAAACAAAACTGGTACAAACAAAAATAAGGTACAAACAGGTGAAAACAAGGTACAAACGATTTAGACTATTTTGAATCAAAAATTCGAAATGGGGGGAGGGGGAGGCTGGTGAAATGCCTATTTTAGATATTTCAAAATATCTGAAAAACAAAATGGGTACAAACGAAAATAAGGAAGGTACAAACGATTTAGACTATTTTAGATCAAAAATTCGAAATAAAAAATTCAGGTATCTACTTCTTCACTGAGTTTTATAATAAGTAACTTGGCAAGTTTTTCGAAAAAATTAATTTTTCAACCTCTTCCCACGAAATAAATCTGAAAGAAATGTTATGCAAAAAGACACAATTAAACCTCTGAATTAATTCTGAAATTTTATTATTAACACATAAAAAAATAACATTATTTGTATAAACTTAAGCATCATTTTCTCATACTCAAAATTTTATGTGAGTATCGCAACGTTCACACGATTCACCAATCCAAATATTATTAAAGAGAAGATCCATTTTTCTGATGATGCAATGTGTACACATTTTCGTGCTTTAAGAGTAATTGGTAGCTTCAGCGCAGAATAACGTCGATTTTATTCTAATACCCTGCGGACTCTGATTGTTTAAAAGTTTTCTTCAATTCCTTCTGAAATTAACAAACACCCAACGTCCTTTGTAATATAAATTACTAATTATTGCACTTATTTAATCACAATTTTTAACAATGAAACAATTTTCTTTTATTGAAAAGGCGTCTTTTTATCATTTTCCCACATATAATCCGACATGCTTTGTGGATACACATTTGAATATTTTCTCTTCCTCCCTAGCGTTTCACTCATAATCGTTTTGATAGTCCTCTTTGGTATGGATTCTAAAATAGGAGATTTAATTCTAGAACAAGAAAAACTATCAGTATAACACAAACGTTGTCTTTGTTTTTGGTTCCATTTAAATATTATAAATATCGTTAAAAATACTGAACACGAAATTCCGATAATTGCAGCACTGGCGATGATCGCGGATTTGACTCCCATTGGAAATTTGAAAAACGTTTTATTTTCGTAATCGTCTTCGTCCAATTCAATATTGAATTCGTTGTTAACGGCATCCGAAATACTATTTTCTATATCTTCAATCCTTTTAACGTCGTCAATGATATCTTCGATTTTACTATAATTTTTGGGATTTGGCGTAGGATACAAGCTCTTCCAGATTAACACTTCAGATGGCGACGCTTCCGATTCCTGAGTTACTTTATCTAATTCAAATTTGTAAGTCGGGAAATTCGTCACCTTTACTTCATTCTTTGTTGGTGCCGCGGGATTGGAAGAATTGACTTTTTTATCCAACATCGTCTTTGGTTTTCTATCATTCGCAATTCTTACATGACCAACGAGCGGTTCGACAGGAGGTTCCGGTTCTCTGGTTTGGTTGTGGAATATATCGGCCAAATGCAGTTGACTGGAACCTCGTTCGCGCTGTGCTACTAATTCTTCCACGGTCATGTTTCTCATTCTCAAAATTTTGGTCAAATTATTTCTGCTTTTGTTGTCTCGCAAAATTTCCGAAATTTCTTCCCTCGCATTGGAAGGCCTTATTTTTTTGGATGCATACTCGGTGATTGGTACTCTATTAGTTGTAGTCGTACTCGTGGTAATTTTTTGGATTTCCACTTTCCTCATCAAACTGTTCAAATCAAAATCCATTTTCATTGGCCCTTCATCCGCTTTAACGTTAATGGAATTTGTAAATTCCGTTTGGTTAGAAATTTTGGAAAATCCGAAAATATCTTCCAAATCTATGGTGAATGCTTTTAGTGGTATCTGAGTTGTTTCGTTTTCTTCTTTATTATTCACGTTATTTAATTTTGCGCTCGTTATTGGTAAGGAGCTTTTCAATTTTGGTTTCATGGACACGTATTTCGATCGGAAGTCTAAATATTTATTTTCGTAAAATGGTTTTCGAGTAAGGGACGGTCGGGCCGTTGGAGGTTTTTCTGTTGTCGTTGTGGTTGTTGTTGTTGTTGTTGTTTCGGTTCTGTTAATTTTTGGTTTGTAAGTGGCGGAAGTGTAATATTTAGGGTGAGAAGGAACGAAGATTCTACGTTCCGTGGTTGGCTCGTTTACAACTTCGTAATTTTTTATGGATGAAAATCGTGGCGGTTTGCTATATTTACTTTTCGGAATATCGGAAGTGTTTTTTATGTCTATTGTTTCGACCGAGTCGCTAACCGAGGGGTATTTGGATTTCTGTCGATTTAAATACAAAGGTTCGTCGATGACTTTCCATTGATTTACTTGTGGATAATCTTCTACGGGGTTTCTATACTCTTTAATTTCGGGCATGTCTTCGGGTTTTTCGGTTAACGCCGATATTGCTTGCTCTTTACCTTGCAGTAAATCTCCCAAAGACAAATTCTTTTGTTGTAAAATTTCGCTTAAACTAATGGATCCTACCGATTGCTTGAGTAGCGTTTTTAAATCGGAAACGGTAGTCATTTCGCTCTCTTTGGTTTCCAATTCTTGCTGCTTCTTTTTCAGACGTGCTTTAGCATCAACTTCTAGTAAGGCCGTGAATGGATCTCTTACTTTTTCATAAACGCGAACTGGTTTTATGGGCTCTTCCATTTTTTCTTCCGGAAACTCGTCGACATGTAGAACTGCCGATACTGGCTTTACATCTACGTTGTCGTTTTCGATATCGGACACGTACACCGGACTCACTCGTCTTCTGTGGTAAGGTTTTCTGGGCGATTCGTTTTCCATTTCGCCCCAAGAGTTATTAAATTCGTCCAAAGTTTCTGGCTTGAGTTTTCTACGTTGCGGAGATTCGTCTGACTCCTCCGTTGTAACCACCACGGGACGTCGCTTACGTTTGCGTATTCGTTTAGGTCTTTCTTCTGAAGTTTCCGTTGAACTTGAAGAACTGCTCTCGTTTGGAACCCATTCGTCGGTATTCTCCCAATTGCGTTTGTCTATGACTTTCCAAGCCTGAAAGCAAAAGAAAATTGGTTGTATAATATGAACAAAAAATAGCATTGGAAATGAAAAGTTGATTGATAATGAAAAGACTGAGTGAGCTGAGTGAATGCTGTAAACTGTAAGAACAAACAAAACGCAAAATAGTCTTCGAATTTAGTTTGGAAAAACAATGTTATTAAAAATTTAATTATTCCATTTACAACGGCATTGAAATTTGTCATACCCCATAAATAAAAGCTAAAGTAATTAATTACTTATTGATAACAAATTAAAAAAAACGATCAACAAGAATAATGCGATCTTAATCAGAAATGTCGGTCAAACAATTGATTATCTAGCATCAGAAGCGGTAGCGATAGAAGGAACTGGGTCGAAACCTAGTTATTTCTATTCATCTGAGAATCAATCGGATTTCTGCCTGTATAATTATCAGAAATTTATATCATTCTTGACCTTGATATCTGTTCCTGTATGATACATTTTTTTTATCATCTAAATAACTCATTTCGACATGGAGAACTGCACATCAAATATCAATTGCAAGAATTTAATCTAATATAAGGATTAATTCACTTATTTGCATCTTACGTAACTGGACTTGGACGGTCTTGGCTATTTTTGGAAGTTTTTAATTAATTTCGAAGTGGATTATTAAATTTTAAGCCCTACTTTTACTTCCGCAATGCCAAGTATAGGTTTAAATATTATGTGACCAACCGGTTATATAAAATTTTATCAAAAGTTCACTAGCCGAAAATAATTGGGAAAAATTGAGGTTTTTCCAACGAAAAAAGCTTCCTACTTCCATATAACTTCAGCTGCCGTAGCTAAATACTTTCGATCTGCTTTCCTTTCGCAACAGAGAAAATTAAGTGAGCAGAAAATGGACCTTAGGGATCGTCAGTTTCAAAGCTTTAATTTGTGGTTTAGAAATTTTATTTTCATCTCTTGATTAATAAAGGCTGTTGGTTTTTTAAATAAAACTTATTGTATTTCGAAATGTCATGTACTTTGCCTCTCTTATTTAATAAATTTGATGTGACACGTATAGAATGGGAGTTGCAACTTGGAATTTTATCTTTCGACATGACCATAAATAATACTACTTTTTTCGTTTTTCATTCATCGTGGGACATATTAAATTATCAATGAAATATACTGTGGCTTATGTTTTAAAATTATACCAGAATGTATGTTTATATTCTATTAAAGTGAAGTTTATGAAAAGTGTAAAATATGTTGTATAGTCGGGAGAAAACTAGATACAAAAATTTTATATGCAATAAAATTGTAATATAAAACTACATTATATTTAAGATTAGAACATAATAATTATTATTTATTATAGATCAATGGCGACTGGTACGGGAAGGGCGATTGGGCACCGCCCAATCAGGCTAACTACCTTCTGATTACATTATATTATGCAACTGATGATTCGAAATGTGGAAAAATTGTAAACACAATGCTTTGCCCCATAAAACAGAGGCCCAAGTTTTAAGACCTTCATTCTTCTCTATATTTTCAAAAAACAGTTTTAGCTGTAAATAACCTCTGCCAGCTAAAAATATTTTTTGAGGCAGACTTAGTCTACTAAATCGGGCCCATTGTACTACCTCCGATACAGCGACTGCCCGTCCCGAAACTTCTTAAACCAACCCACTTTCAGAATAAACTCGAATATTTTGGCAGACGAAGTGTCACTGATTCTGGCCATGTTAGGTCTTGAGAATACTAAAAAAAAGTTAGGAAGATACGGGAAATTTTGGAAAACCGCATTAATAGTCACGGATTAATCCGAGATTCAAGATTAATTCTCGAAATAGCAGCTGTTGCTACGATACGGTCTAAATTCCAGTAATATCATTGGCAAATCCTAGGATTATCTTGAATCTCGGATTAATCCGTGACTATTAATTCGGGAATTAGTGACGCTATGTCGCACCAGGACGGTTAGATACAACCTTACCTGACTTTACATGACAATTTTGTTGAGCTTTATTGCAGCTAAATTTGATATAACAGTTTCTTTAGGATACAAAATTTAGATGAAAGATCCAAACTCTTGGTGCGGTTCTGGGAACTCACAAGAAAAGTTTAGAAAGACACATTAAGAATCTCTTCAACATTTCGCTCCTTCGTTTATAAATAAGCAGAACAAAAATAGTCATTCGGAAACTCCCACAAACCAAATTAAGAATGAACAGATTCTTTTCAGCAGCTTAGTAAGCTATTGATGAGCAGACAGAAAAGAGAAGGAAGCTGGTAGTTAGCGCGATCAACTGCAATGTTAGGAGAGACTGACGTTCGTGTCACCTTTTCCGTGCTTAGGAGGGCACGGTCCTCCTAAGAGTGGTGCCGATCAGAAGGACTCGATTGAGGGGATGCCTACTTCACAAAAACTTATATAATTAATTCCGATTGCAATATTGTACTTCCAAAATGATTCTGTCAATTCAAAGTTAATTCAAATAATTTCGAAGGGAACGGTCTAGGACAAAATGCCGTTGCCACAATCCCGCCGAACCACAATCTCGCCGAACCAAAATCCAGCCGGATCGAAATCCCGTCAGGCCGTATTTGTCGTGTGAAAAATTTCTTGAGCGAATAACATTCGGTCATTCGGTGAGTTTTAAAACTTTACATTTGTTAAGTTTAAATTTTCCAAAGGGGTATATGTAAAGTTCCCTAACGCAGCAGGTATTAAATTAAAAAAATGGCAAACTCCCTTAAATCTGAAGATTAACAGCTGTATTCATAAAAATTTAGAATAGACTTAAAATACTCTCTAAATCTATTTTAGCGTAAACGTCAAAAAACACTATTCATAAACGTGTTTTAGCTTAACAAACCTTCGCTAACAGTATTTTAGCTTGACATCATTTAAAAATGGATGGTGCCTTCTTTAAACCTATTTTAAGGAAAGTTGACTTTCCTTTGAAAATGAAGACACATTTAGTTGTTGCTATACAACCTTCTAAATAGAAATATTCAAAATATTCAAATATACAAAATGTAACATCAGGTGGCGTGTCGCCACAAATTTTATGCAGGCGTTGCCTACCCGTGCTGTACATACAATAAAACAACTTTTAGGTTATACTTTAGTTCACTATTCAGTTAGTAGTTCATATAATTCGAAGACACCAACTCAATTACACCAAATTCACTAGAATCGGTATTTTAACACCATTTAGAAACCGTTTATGAATGAACAAAAGTTAAAACGCTCTCTAAGTCTTAAAACACATTCTAACTAAAATAGGTTTAGAGAGCGTTTTACAATATTTTTATGAATACAGCTGTAATAATATAGTAATCATTCATGTAGAGTCCCCTAATGGGAATTATATTAGAAGTATTATATATGGATATGAATCAGAGATTTACTGTGGTTGCGTTTGTCAAAACCAACCTTCCGCTCCGGTCCCCCCCGCTCCGGGCCGTTTTGACAATTTCTGTACTCACTAAAAGTATCCCTCTAAACCAGACGTCGGCAACCTATGACCCATTTATTAATTTGCGTTAATAATGCAAAGCATCAGATGTCAAAAATACCGAATCATGTTTGTGGGATTTCTAGCTTTGGTATCTTTAATATTTGATAGGCATGTCTTGTTTGGCATGGTCATCTGTGGTGAACTTAAAACTAATAGTTCAAAAGCTTCAAGTCTCCGATATAGCAGTGGGGGGGGACTTTTTTTTATAAGTAACTTAATTAATAACAGATAATCACAGATTGATTCACTCTACAAACAAACAATCAAACAGAAAAATATTAGGTTTCTGTTTTATAGTTAATATGATTACCTGAAGGTCAGGCGGCTTCCGCCCTGATCTCATTTACAGAAATTTTCAAAATTTTTCTCTGAGTTCCTAATTTTTCAGTTTTGACAATATCTCCAGTATTTGTATTTCAGACCTGGGGTTCCAAAAGCTCGTCAGCAAAGTGCAGCTGATTTAAATTAGCTTAAACTTTGATTCGCTTATCGAAAAGTGTACGCAAACTACTGTTTTGAATTTTTAAAATGGCGGATCTGGGACTATAACCTGTTATTATTTGTTTTTTTTTTCGCCGAAAAGTTTCTTTAGCATCAGTTACTTTACATTTTAGAATTCTTCTCTGCCAAAAATTCGACAAAAGGTAATTCTGATGGAGACGCACATACGAAATTAATAGCATATTATGACACCAGTTTTCTATTTGTTTTTCATTGTCTGAAGTTTTTAGTTAAAACCTATTGCATGGGCAATACTTTTTGTGAGAATGCTAAAATTAACCATGCAGGTGAATCCGAGACTTCCTGGGCGATCGACCTAGTTTCACCATTGGCTTCTGCTTTTCTCGTAATACTTCCACTTCGAATAAACGTAAGTTCTAGAATGTGAATAACCGTCAAAATTTTAATTTGTAATCTAAATGAACGATCGAAGTACTCTCTATTTTTTGTGCATACCAAATAAAGTAAATAGTTTCACTTAAAACTTAATTAATGCAAACTCCTATTAAACACACTTTCCAAATTATTTCTCATGGTTTTGGCGTTAAATTGAAGAGCAAGTATTGTATATTTATACCAAGGCGCATGCATTTTTTTTTATTTCATGACACCGACCTTGCTCTCTGCATTGGGAACAGATAAATTTTATTAAATAATCAATCAGCTAAAGACAATGTCGGAATTTGAGATTTAATGAAACTGAGGTTTTTCTAATAATGGCAAAAAATTATTTCCAATCCAGCGCAACATAAATTAGTCTTATTTTTGCCAAGGCAGAAACTGCATTTTGGACTTCGATTCGTTGAGTTTATATTTGAAAATAATATTAGTCAATAGTTTTTACAGGTGACGATTTATGAGCATCATTTTGGGCTTATAGAATTTACATGGCCGGATTGGTATCTTAATCATTTCAATTTTTCTAGTCTGCGGTAGGTTATTCGTGCGGTTGAGCAGCAGAGCAGAAGAGTAGATACTCTGAAATAATTATTTTTTATTCCTTGTTTTGATAGGTAACGCTCACTCTTTGTTCTCTAAATGAAATATAGATAAAATATGCTTGCTGTTTTTAACAGCAGGTTTAATTTCTAATTAAGTTCAATTCTATCAGCTGTTGTTCGGTTTCATTAAACGCCAATTAAAAAATCGATTAAGTATGTTTTTGGGACTTTCCGTTATTACGAATTTGAATTTTTTAATATTCGCGACATATTCGACATTAATTATAAAATCGATTGAATAACTTAAATTTCGCAATTTTCAAAATTGTCTGAATTTTGATAAAATTGTTATGTTGTGCAGGTTTTGTTTTAATTCATTTAACAACAAAGGTATATTTATAAAAAGTGAAATCGTATAAATAAACTTAAGTAGGCATTAATTAAAAAATTGTTATTAAGAATTCAGCAATAAAATAGAAACTTTGGAATTATTCGTTCATAAATAAAACATTTTTATAACCCAATTAATCAACGAATTTTAAAAAATTTAGAAAACTTCATGCGCAATGTCGATTTAAAATTTTTTGAACCAAAATGCGTAACCAACGAACCAAAATTAAAGTGTTCCTCTTAAGAAATTAAATAACAATAAACAAAAGAACATAAGCATGTGAAATTCAAAATATTTAAATATTGCATCAAGTGCGTTCGCATAAATTACCTGTGCTTCGATGACATCCCCTATTTGTTTTCCGTCTCTAATTTCTTCCACTTCTTCGTATTGTTCTTCCGTCACAGTCTCTTCGTTTTCACAACACGCACTCACAATTATCGTCAACAACACTAAATAACAGAAAAACTTCATTTTTGGTCACTTAAAGTTATTACATAATTTTTGCATTTAAAAATTTGATTGTTTAAAATATCGATAATCACTGATAAGCGAACCGGTTAATAAATTCGTGCGATGCATAGGAATATCAGAGTTGGAATGGTGCATTGATAAACATTGCCGGAGTGTTTGTGTCTTTAACACCTTTCACCAGTCGTCGGTGGTGGGAATTGAGAAAAAGATTAAAAGCTTTTCGACAAATTTGTATTTTTATTAGTAAACTGAAGTTGTTAATGCTACGGGCTTTCTCTTCCTTTTCTGGTACACAACTACCTAGTAAACTCAGGAAGAACAACTTTTTGTTAAAGCCACTTGTTAGTGAATTTCACAGAATCTCTATATTATATTTGTCTTTAAAAGCCTAATAGATCGATTTGACCTACTGTCGAGGAAATGTAGGTTTGTGATAACACGCGTTATGACTTGATAATTTTAGTGTCATCATTTTTCAGTCGATTATCTAATAGGTTTTCTTCTTTTTATTTCTTATAACGATTGTAACGCTTTCCCATACGTCGCAGTAATCTTACGACTTCTAATCGACAATTAATTGGCATCGTTTAATTTATAATTTTAACGCTGAAACCAATCGAACTGGTTCCCAGTAGCGGTATTATGGAAAAATTGTCCCTAGATTCATGATTTATAAAAAATGGTTCTCAATCCAGTTTAAGCAAAAAGGCTGAATGTCAGTAGTGAACAGGAAAGGCTCAAGTAGAAGAAGTACCCCAGCATATTATAACCCGTGACCAAAGGTATGCTGTGATCCCGTGATGTATGACCACCCCAATCTACAAATACGGTGATCTTTGATTCCATCAGGTTCATGGCTTCACTTGATGTACTGAGCGCTGCTCAGAGAGAAAACTTTGTGTACACTCGTTTGGAATTTCCTTGGAAATCATTGAAATTCCTTGGAATTCTTTGAAAATCCTTGGAATTCCTTGGAATTCCTTGGAAATCATTGAAATTCCTTGGAATTCTTGGGAAATCCTTGGAATTCCTTGGAAATCCGTAGAATTCTTTGAAATCGTTGGAATTTCTTGAAAATCGTTGGAATTCTTTGTAAATCCCTGGAATTCTTTGGAAATCTCTGGAATTATTGGAATTCTTTGGAAGTCTTTGGAATTCCTTGGAATTCTTTGGAAATCATTGGAAGTCTTGGAAATCGTTGGAATTCTTGGAAATCTTTGGAATTCCGAATCTTGTGTACAGAAATTTTACTGGATATTTACCCCTTGGGTCAACTCTTCGACGGTTAACCAGGGGACGGACAACTCGGCGACGGGTTAAGTCAACTCGGGGACGCCACTGGTTTCCAGGAATACTAAGGTTAGGTTTTGTGCAAAACATATTCTAAAAATTTGAGAGGAGAGAGAATTTTACAAAATCAGGGAAGTTAGGTGAAGCAGAAGCGCACGAATGGATTAACGAGATTCTCATGAACAGCTATGGTGGCGCAACAATAAAAGATTATAAAAAAAACAAAATTCTACAAGCCGCTGTATTTGTGTTTTTATTATAATTTTTTCTAAATAATTGATTCGTGGGTAAACATTATGGAGTGAAAATTGATATTAACTACTATATCTGTATTTCTGAATATTGGCCGAGTTAACCGTCGCAGAGTTAACCGTCGTCAAGTGGGAATCACCGTTGTCGCGTACTGCTGTTGTGCAGTGCTGCTTTGAATTAACCATCCGATTAATTCAATTTCCTAGTACGTCTACGCACTGCATAGTTTATGGCACTCGAAGAAGATTACAAAACGAATGAACATGTATTTCTGAATTAATTTAGGAAATAATAAAAAAAAAATTGAAATTTTTTTTTTGAAAAAGGGCGAAAGCGCATAAAAATTAAGCGTACACCTTTTTTTAAGTGCTAGGAGCAACCGTTTCTGAGAAATCAGCGTTTAAAAGTTTTAGTGCAATACCTCTTCAGTTAGTTTAAGCAACAAAAATTGAAAGGTTTTCTAGTTGATATGGTAACGCGTCCGCAAATGTCCAGGTTCACTTCCTTCAGGAATAGTTTTTGTATTTTTCAGTTTACCGTATTACAGCTACCGTAGGTAGCAGAATCTAATATGTTCTGTAAAGCAATCATTCCACCGGGAAATTGAACCTAGGATTTTCCAATCTACTTGTGGACACGTCAGCATCGTATCGCCTGAAAATCTTTGGATTATTGTTGCATAAACGAACTGAATTATTGTATTTATAAACTGTTAAACGTTATTTTCTCAGAAACGGTTGCACATAGCACTTAAAAAAGTGTTTGCTTAATTTTAGTGCTCTTTCAGCCTACAAGGCTTTGTCTCGATCTTTAGAGTTACACTTGAGCGGTTCCTCTCGTTAGCCTAAAAAATACATACAGATAATGTAATCATTGCATTATGTACCGCAAGGTTTTACTACAATGGTTTCGAGATTATTTCGAAAAAATTTATCATCGTCAGACACAGATTATCCTGTAGGGATGATGAATCGACTGAAAACTCGACATAATATATGTATGTGGGAACGATGGAAGGGGGTGTTACCCGCGCCACCAGCATAGGAAGACAGTCGGCTTGTGGTGATCGACCTTGACGTACGACGAAGGCTGTATCGTGTATAATTGTATTGTTTATAGCTTGTGTTCATTAATTGTTTTATTATATCGTTATAATTTAAGTGTGTTTCATTTAAGAGAAAACCCCTAGAACTAGAATACGAGTACTAACCCCACAAATATGGAGGCTGGTCCGAGATTGAAGTGAAAATTAAATTTAAAAATAAGACTTTGTTAAACATTTTTAACGTTTGTGTAGTGTAAACTTATAAACAATATACAGTGGAAAGTTTTAATAATTATAAGTGCATTAGACAATTTAAAATAAATACTGCAAGTGAATCGAATGCATGTGAGCAACACCACAGCGTCAAGGACAGACAGATAAGCTTTTTATTATTAATGCATGCCTGTAAAAACTGAGTAATCTTTATTTTAGCAAAGACAGTAAATTCATTGAATTCAAATTAAAGTAATATTTTTTTAATAATTAGACGGTAACAATTTGGCAAGTTGTGTTTAAAAATTTTGTTTTAATACCTACAGTAAAATATTGAACTTTTAAGTCGAATTAAATTTGCAGTAAAAATGTTAAAAATGGAAAAGTTGGAAGACGATCCAAAAATTTTACATAATTTGTGTAGCAGCTCATTTAAAGCTATTAAAGTACTACATGTAGCAGTTTTTGGAAATGTAGGGCAAGCGCGTATGTTAAGGCGAAATTTAAAAACTTTTACAGGTTTTAAATATGCAGACGAATCTGACGACTTAAACAATAAAATTAATGATCTTTGTGAGCGTTTAGAAGTAAGCGATATCGAATCGATTTGCGAAATATTGAATTTAGACCACAATGGTCCAGAAGAACAAATAATAGAAAAAATCTGTACATTCTTAAACAAATTTGAACGAGACGAACCTGAAGAACTGGAAGACGATGAAATTACCGAAGATACAAATGAAGACGAAACTGACGAAGTAGACGATAAAGGCGAAGAAGACGAAGCAAATACATTGAGTAAGACGACGAAAAATTTATTTGCGCTATCATTTCGAGATGTAGAAAATACATTAAAACCGTTTAGTGGCGAAGATGATGATCCTATCCAGAAATGGATTGAAAGCTTTGAAGAATTTGCAGAACTAGCAAATTGGACGAAGTTGCAAAAATTAATTTATGCAAAGAAGTTGTTGATTAAATCAGCCAAAACATTTATCCAGTCGGAAAAAGGAGTCGTAAGCTGGGATAAGTTAAAGAAGTTACTAAAGGATGAATTTCTAGATAAGACTAGTAGTGCTGAAATTCACAAAATGCTGATGGATAGAAAAATGAAACAAGGCGAATCGTTGCAACAGTATGCTTTAATTATGCGTGAAATTGGAAGCAGAGCCGACATTGAAGTTAGAGATGTAATACAATACATTATCAACGGAATTGAAGATGAATCAGTGAATAAACATATTCTGTATGGCGCTATGACATTTGCAGAGTTTAAAATAAAAATGAAGACTTACGAAACTATCAAGAAAGAAAGTAAAAGTCATTTACCAAATAAAATAAGAGAATTTAAAAACAAAAACGCCGAAACCAAAGATTCTGCAAACAAGTGGAGATCCAAAGAATCACACCAGACAGTAAACATGATGCGTTGTTATAATTGTGGCGCAAAAGGCCATAAGTCATCCAATTGTAATTCCAAAGAAAAAGGTGCGAGATGCTTTAAGTGCAATGAATTTGGGCACATTTCTACAAGCTGCCCTACCGGGAAGAGGGTAAATACCGTTACTTTGGCTGCAAAGAATAATTTCAACAGGATTAATTTGAAAATCAAAGACATAGAAACGTCAGCACTTTTCGATACCGGTAGCGACGTGAACTTTGTGGTGGAAAGTTTGATCAAGAATTGTCGATCAATAGATATTAAAGATGTGAAGTCAACCTTAAGTGGATTGGGTAATAAGCCTATAAGAACCTTAGGACTTTTTACTGATACTGTGACGATTAACAATGAAGATTTTATTTTTACATTCCACGTAGTACCAGAGGGCGTCTGCCAATACGAAGCCGTGATAGGAAATGAGTTATTACTCCAAGCCGAAGTACACATTAATCAAGATGGTGTCATTATTCATAAAAAAGAAGTGAATAACATTGTAATGCAGGTTTCATGTGAACTAGAAAAGGACGACACACCGGATTTAAGCCACATCATTAAAGAAGAAAATAAGAAAATAATCAGACAAATGTTGGAAGAGTATGAACCAAAGAAAATTAAAACCACGAACGTGACTATGAAAATAATAGTGAAAAACGACGAACCCATATACAGTACGCCTAGAAGATTACCGTTTACAGAACGTGATGTAGTCGACGATCAGATAGAAGAATGGATCAGAAATGGCATAGTAGAGCCCTGTGAATCGGAATATGCAAGTCAGGTTGTAGTCGTTAAGAAGAAAGATGGTTCTCCAAGAATATGTATTGATTATAGAAAAATAAATAAAATATGCGTTAAAGATCGATTCCCATTGCCGCTCATAGAAGATCAACTAGATAAATTGCAAGAGGCTAACACTTTCAGCACAATTGATCTCAAAAATGGTTTCTTCCATGTACCTGTCGATCCTGAAAGCAGAAAATATACAGCGTTTGTGACGCATCGAGGACAGTATTGGTTCTTAAGAGTTCCATTTGGATTTACTAATGCTCCTCCAGTATTCCAGAGATTTGTCTACAATGTATTTAGGACGTTGATGAATAAGAAAATTGCTATACCGTTTGTAGATGATATCATCATACCATCGAAAGATGAAGCAGAGGGTATTAGAAATTTAAAAGAGGTTTTGGATGTTGCTAGGGATCATGGTTTAGAGATCAATAAAAAGAAGTGTCAATTTTTGAAGAGACGAGTAGAATTTTTAGGGCACATAATTGAAAACGGAACGATTCAGCCGTCACCATTGAAAACAAGTGCAGTCAAGAACTTTCCGAAGCCGACGACGTTCAAACAAGTACAAAGTTTCCTAGGATTATCGGGTTACTTCAGAAAATTTATTCCCACATATGCCTTAATAGCCAAGCCGCTAAGCGACCTTTTGAGGAAAGAGAATAATTTTAGATTCGACGTAAAAGAAGAAGAAGCCTTTGAGAAGTTAAAACACATTTTAAGTTGTGAACCAGTTCTACAAATCTATCGACAAAATAGTGAAACGGAATTGCATACAGACGCAAGCAAACAAGGATACGGATCTGTATTACTGCAGAGATGTAACGATGATGGTAAGCTCCACCCGGTTTACTATATGAGCAGAAAGACTACGCCAGCCGAGGAAAACTACGACAGTTATGAATTGGAAGTACTGGCAATAATAAGATCATTGGAAAAATTTCGCATCTATTTACTAGGACATAAGTTTAAGATCGTGACAGATTGCTCAGCATTCCAAAAAACAATGGACAAGAAAAGTTTGACTACTAGAGTTGCCAGATGGGCCATGATGCTCGAAGAATTCGAATATACGATTGAACATCGAGCTGGAGAAAGAATGCAACATGTTGACGCACTAAGTAGATATCCTGTAATGTTAGTTGAAATAAATAATAATGTAAGTGTTCATATTAAAGCTATGCAAGCAAAAGACGATTTAATTGAAAGTGTAAAAACAATTTTAAAGTCGGGACAATATGAGGACTACTTTTTAAAAAATGACATTTTGTATAAATTTAAAGACGGGCGCGAATTAATAGTAATTCCTAGCGGTATGCAAATGAATATAATATCAAGTGCGCATGAAAACGGTCATTTCGGTGTTAAAAAAACTGAAGAAATAATAAATCGTGATTATTACATTCCGAAGTTAAAACAAAAAATTGAAAAATGTATTTCGAATTGTGTTAAATGTATTTTGATCAACAGGAAAAGGGGAAAACAAGAAGGATTCTTGAATCCACTGGAGAAAGGTGCCGTTCCTCTTCATGCCTACCACATTGATCACTTGGGGCCGTTAGAGTCAACCAATAAGCACTACAAGCACATCCTGGTTGTCATCGACGCGTTTACTAAATTTGTTTGGTTATATCCGACGAAATCGACAACAGCTAAAGAAGTTATCGACAAGCTAGAACTCCAGAAGAAAGTATTTGGAAATCCAAGTTGCATTATATCCGACCGAGGCACAGCATTCACTGCCAATGAGTTCGATACATACTGTGAAAATGAAGGAATCGTTCATCATAAAATAACCACTGGATTGCCAAGAGCAAATGGTCAAGTTGAGAGAGTAAATTCTATCATAATACCAGTTCTCTCTAAGTTATCAATCGATGATCCAACCAAATGGTATAAGTATGTGAATCAGGTTCAGCAGACGATAAATTCAACCTACCAAAGAAGCATTAATACTACTCCATTCGAATTAATGACTGGCGTTAAAATGAAAAGTAAGGAAGATCTGCGAATAAAAGAGTTGATAGAAGAGGAAATTCAAGAAGAATTTCAAAAAGGACGCGAAGAACTCCGAAAGACGGCCAAAAAGCAAATTTATCGTATACAAGAAGAGAACCGCCGTACATACAATTTGCGAAGACGACCACCAAAGATCTATAAAATAAACGATCTTGTTGCCATTAAGCGAACTCAATTTGGGCCGGGTTTAAAATTACGGGGAAAATATTTAGGACCCTACGTAATAACAAAACTGAAGCCGAATGCCACCTATGATGTCATCAGAGAGGGCAATCATGAAGGACCCTATAAAACCACTTCGTGTGCCGAGTATATGAAACCATGGTACACAATTCAAGATGGAAGCGAATCCGAGACGGATTTAACCCAGGAGGGCCGAGTTGTGGGAACGATGGAAGGGGGTGTTACCCGCGCCACCAGCATAGGAAGACAGTCGGCTTGTGGTGATCGACCTTGACGTACGACGAAGGCTGTATCGTGTATAATTGTATTGTTTATAGCTTGTGTTCATTAATTGTTTTATTATATCGTTATAATTTAAGTGTGTTTCATTTAAGAGAAAACCCCTAGAACTAGAATACGAGTACTAACCCCACATGTATAACGTTACCAATTAAACTAGGTATCTCAATATAATTATGAAATTATGATACTCATAGGTATCGATTTTGTGAATAGTGCGCTTGTGTATACCTGTAGATAGCATCATGTAATTAAATTTATTTTTATTAATCTATAAAGATTAGAGACACTGAAGGCTTTTATTCTCAAAAATAGGTGGTCAAAATTGTAAATTTAATTTTAGTAAGTAATAAATATAAACACACAGTGGCGTAGCCAGGATTTTTTTGGGGGGGGGCACAGAATCGTTAGCGTAAGCCAAAATACTGCGGGGTGCAGAGAACCACCTAGCCAAAAGCGCCGCAGCCGAAATTTCTTGAAATTTTCATTTGTATATGATAAAGTCACGTCATGGGCGGAACTACCCTCATGAAAACAGCCAATCGAATAATCGCATTACGTTTGTCGTAATATTTGTTAGGTTGGTAAAAATTTTAACAATAAGAGCTTTTTTAGGTTGGTAAAGTTGGTAAAGTTATTAAGTAAAGGTAAAGTGGAATACCTAGACCCCCGGGTTTTTGTTTGAAAATTTTACAAGGAAGGGGTCCCCGGTGTCCCTCCATTTGTCTTTTAGCTGCTACTATGCGGTTTTAGAGGTTATAATCGTCTTCCAACAATACAGCAAAAAATACAATTTTCGAATCTTTATGTAGGAGTATTTTTCCATTATTTTTGAAATCAATCCTAAAACTCTAAATGCATTTTTTCAAAAGCACTTCGAGGAGTACTGAACCAATTTTCATTAAATTTGGTCCAGATTTTCTTCATATTGCTGTTCTCTTTAATAAAAATTTCCCAAAACTTTTTGTAAATCAAATATTTAATAAACTAGATTTTACTGAATTTTTTTTTATTTTTAAAAACGAAACGTGTGCGATACGCTAGCCCCGATAGATATTACAACAGGCTTCCTTAAATAAAATAATAAAAAGCATTTGCCTGCAGCTAGCAGTTGTTATTTATTTGTATTATTATGTTCATTATTATCGCGTTGAAATAAGTATAAGGAAGTAATCTTAGCAATTATAAAGATTAATGAGCAATGACGTCTGGCAATTTTCCGCCTCTGAAAATGTCTAGCACTCAATATTGGTTTTGGAAAAATATACGGGTGTAATGATATATTTATTGTGTATGAAAATCAGAAAATTATAGTTTTATGCTCGGAAACGTAAATTAACGTAATTTAAAACACACACTAAGCCCATTTTAAAAAATGACTATAATTTACAATGTGAGAATTTGATTATTCTTATCTGCCAAAGTAGTTTATGTGACTATTTTGGCAAGGCAACTAATGTAGTTTAAAAAGCGCTAATTTTATTTTTGAAATTTTAACAATGTTATATAAAAAAATATTTAATTCGCGCCCGTCGTGATTGGATTAACGAGATTCCGATTGAGAAAGTATTTGAAAAGCAAATATTTTATACGAATGTCGAAGTAAATTTACTGTCGCTACAACAGCGCGTAAAATTTATTTAAATTTTTTTATAATAATATTAACATGGCATTGTTGTATTAATTAAACGTATAAACACGCATAAATTGAAGGCAACATTTTATTAAAGGAAAGAAGTTATGTGAGCGATTAAGAATAAGTTAAATTATATTTCTTTAATTGCGAATTAAAATAGCAAAACAATGAGGAAATTTATGGGCTATAATTTAATAGCTATTGAAAACTAAATACTTTTTCACACTGATTTCTCATTGTTTCTCCGTTATGATTACTGCTTAAACTTTTACAAAATTAATTTTCCCTTACTTCAAGGTTAAATTTAAATTTGTATGCTTGAATTTGCTTTAACAATTCCAGATGAAAATATAAATTGCTATAAATTTAAACGAAAATAAAAAATGTAGGATTCATGATTTTGCATTACAGGATAGGTAGACTGTTAGACCGGGGGGGGGGGAGTCGCCATAATGGCGTGTGAAGATTACGGAGTCACTTCTAACGGTTAGCAAGTTAGCATGCAACTTCACACAGGAGAGAGTACCTCCTTATTTAGTAAATATTTATTTATTTATTCTAAATAAAAAAATTATTAAATTGATTTCTGAGACTGTAGCTGTTACAGAATGGCGCGGTTAATCAAGTGAAATTTCTATAGCACATAAAAAGTAAACTTATTTCCAAACAATAATTACACGCAATTTTTATTATTTTAACTAAGTAAACCTTGAAACAGAGATAGAATTTTACTTGTAAAAACAAGAGGCAACGGTACATGACCGTGAATTTCATTAATGCATCTTATAAATATTTATACAAATGAAATAGAAAATACTTTCTCATAATTTTGTATCGGATAAAAATATGAAATTTAGCCGTAGGTTTTTATTAGACACATCTATTGAACGTTTTTATAAAAATTCGTGTCATTCCAAATTGTATACTTGATATTTTTTAATTTGATTTTGTGTTATTTTATGGTAAAACCGCGATGAAATGAAAATTCACCAAAGAGAACACCAAAAATCTGAACATTTTATACCACTATACGTATTAAATTAACTTAATATTTTTCCGCTTGGGGGCGTTCGCTAAATTCGATTGGATGGCTCAATTAGTTGTTCAATATGTCTACTCTGAATTATTTTTATTAAACAAGTCGATACCGTAAGTAAAAAAAATTAACTGTTTCTAATGAAATAGTAAATTGGCACTGAATTGAAGTAGTCAGTGGGTCACTGTTATCGTTTGTATTTCTAAACCAGTTTTTTTGTAAAGTAGAGTTTTTTTTATATTTTTGCTGTACATTTTTTAATCAAAAGATTGCAAATAATCTCGTTAATTTTTTCCATAAATGTGAAACTTGGAAGTTTCTCATTTTTCTTCCAAGTTAAAGCTCGCTTATTTAACATTTTACTTTGCATATACAAGTACATAATATGTGGATCATATTTTATCTTTCAACTTTCTTTATGCTATTTTACATATCTCATTAAAAGTTTAAGTCTGCATTTCTTATTCCGAATGAAATGATTGTGTTTGAACGAACGTGAATAACTAGAAGGAGAGTCTCAAAAATTGGAACATAGAATTTTACTTTTCAATAAATCATTACCGCTTGCTTTTCCGTTTACTTCATCCATTATCACTCTGCAACTTTTATTTCTATGTAAAGCACCTACACCAAACCCAACGAAAGTGAGAATGAAAGTTTTAAGTTTAAATGCAGAATGCGTGTCTTTGATGGAAATTATTGCCTGTTTAAGCAAATATTGGAAAGCTTGTGGTATCTGGTCTGATGTACGTATTGGGAAATATACAACAAATCCATACATTATTTTATCTTCTTGAATTTTTGTGACCTCTCGACTCTCATTTGCAGTAACATTCAGTTATTGGGAAAATAAGGCCACACACTGAATCAAGGGAAGGACCAAAGATACAATTAATTCATTTATAAATATTATCGAAAAGTTTTTTTTTCGTTACAGAAATAAATTATAGCTAATAAATTAAATTTTAATTAATAGTTCGACTCAAATTATCAATTCCACTCAAGCACGTATTTTTCTGTTAGCGATTATCGACCGACAGTTTTAATGAATAACCAAACTAAATTTTTTTTGTGATATCAGCATCATCTGATTTCACTGGGATCCATTCGTCAATTATTTTAATTTTACCTAGGTGAAGTAACACTTTTGCCTATTTTTATTTTTGTGTATTTAATTTTTTCATATACATGACCCACTCAGGTGTAAGTGAAAGTTATTATTTCATTTCATTATCAATTGGCCTTATCAAGTGAGGATGAGCTTTTTTGTATAAATGTTTGGGCTTCTTTGTGTAATTAAAAACTTGAACCTATTTTAAGTATGTAATCACGTACTGACAGATGTGAACATTGCGTAAAAATTGTATTCATCTCGGGCTTCTTTACATTGCAAATGACAGTTGGTGTTTTATGATTTTACAAAAGTATATGCTAACAATCAATCGGAAGAAAGCAAAAAAAAATTATTTTGTATGGTTGACCCACATATTACACAATTTTGTAGGTTACTATTCATTAATGAGCTTAATTTGAGTATTATTCGTTTGGTATATTATTTTTTTAGTTCAAAAGTCTGTCAAATATTACAGTAATAAAGCAGTTGGAGATTTGTACACATTCCATGAAACATTTTAATTAGATCTCCCTTGTGACCCAATAAGTTGGATTCGGACGAAAAACCGATTGTTTAAAATTTGGAATCTTGAGATGATCAGCGAAATTATTTTTGTTTGTTGCTCTGGTTACGTAGAACTACTGAACAGGTGTGTTCGAAATATCATTTCGATGGTTTGATCAAAAGATGGAGGTATTTTTAAATTTCACGAAAAGTCAAACACTTGTGTCTGAGAATCCATATTATTGGCAGATCAAAATAATCAATTTTAATTTTAATCTAAATATTTTAAAGCAAACGATATTTCTTAAAGATCTCTAGTTTTACTCTTAACAATAAATGTAATTAGGTTATTGGAAAGCAATATTGCACTAATATTTCAAAATGTTCAAATTTTAATATTGGACCGATATTGATTTTTAATATTGCATCAATATTATTTTTAAATATTGCACCAATATCGCAAAATGTTCACATTTGAATATTGATCCGGTATTGATTTTCAATATTACTCCAATATTGTTTTTAAATGTTACACCAATATTGCAAAATATACACATTTGAATATTGGATCAATATTCATTTTCAATATTACTCCAACATTGTTTCTAAATATTGCGTCAATATTGAAAAATGTTCACATTTGAATATTGGACCGATATTGATTTTCAATATTGCCCCAATATTTGTGCTACATGGGGACATAAACTTTTTTTCGTAAGAAGAAGAATCTCTTTCAAAAAGTTTATAATTCATTTCTCGCAAATTTGAGATCTCGTCATTTGATTCCATTCGCGGGATCTCGGGGGGGCAACATAGCCCAATTGTTACAAGAAAAACATAAATACAAAGTAATTCAGAGAAACAAAACAGAAGTTATGGAAAATTTTGTTGCAATTGAAATTTCATATTAACTTTAACTTTTTCTAATTTGTTTTACTTCGATCGGTCTCACCTATCAAGTTACCTTTTTTCACCCTTCATAGCATTAATGTACTTATGCGTATATACCTTCGTATTTCTTCGTTCCATCTTACCGTCTTTCAATCATTGTATGACATTTAGATTTCTTGCTTTTTTGGGCACTTTGTGTCGTAATGATGTGGTCTCTTGCTTTCAGGAGTGGCATTTGTATTTAGCTGATTCGAAAATTCTTTTACATCGCTTTGGGAACATCTTTCATTTTGTCTTTGGGTCTAATGTCTTTGTGTCTTTTTGGTATTGCCGTCAGCAGAGTGTAGCCCCGTGTAGCCCTCCATGCAAGAAGATTGCATATCGCACGCCTAGTTTCAAAACCTCGTATGTTAATGTATAGATTGACGATATGCTAAATCTGTTAGTTCTAATGTGTTTCTTCTAGTTCTCATCATCACATCGCGTTCTGGGAGAAAAGCTGCCGTAGCGCTAAAGGCTACCGTGCTCTCATTTGTTTCCAACAGCAAAGTAGTGGCTAATTTGTTTAAGTTAAGCGTCAATTCCGGAGATTTATTGCTAGCCTTGATTGCATCTATATAATCTCGAGTCTCTAGTGAATCTAGAGAAGAGGTATACCACATCATATCATAGATTCAATAAAATAATTATACCAAGGAACTTAGATATGCAGAGAGCCTCGAGGAGACTGCCAAAGTACTGGTACAAACACACTTTTCCGATAGCAAAACCGTCCCGGACTACGAGTGAACTAAGCATATAGCTCGGACACTGACCGACACGGATTGGGAAATTGCAAACCAGATTGTAAATGCGATCAAACTGGCCTTCATAGGCCAAAAACGTTTGGTCATTACAAATCACCAGGGCTGCCTACAAATCACCAGCCTTCTGCGATACCTTAATAAAAAGGATAACTATACCGTCGGAAAGTTAAAGGAAAGTTTGAGAATATTCTGTACGATTTGATGCAGGATGCTTTCAGAATCTTAGAAAAATGGTGCACGGAGCAATTTCTTTCAGTTAACTCGACCAAGACAGAGCTCGTTCTGTTCACTAGAAGAAGGAAGCTAAGGAACATGAGAATGCCTAGCTTACAAGGAACCCCTCTCAAGATGGAGTCCGAAGTTAAGTATTTGGGAATGAATTGGGGCAACCATATCAACTGTAAAATTAATAAGGCTGGCATGGCTTCTTTCTGGCAATGCGCAGTGTCGAAGGGCAATGAGGAGATCTTGGGGCTTTTTCCCGAAGATCACCTCTGGCTCTCCACAGCCATAATAAGACCTATGCTATGATACGGTACACTCGTTTGGTGGCCCAGAACCAAACTGACAACAACAGCGTTCTCTTTATGTCGGTTGCAGAAATCAGTCTGCTTGTGCGGCACCCACTGTGGCCTTGGAGATTCTTTTATGCCTTCCTTCGCTGGATCTGTATGTAGAGGAGCAGGTGGTGAGGGTTGCTCTTGGGATGCGCGGGCATGGGGTCTTTGGACCCATATACTGGGAGTCGGTGGGCATGCGCGGATCCTTGACGAAAAGGGTGCCTTTTCTGGATAATAAAATATGTGTTTGACAGGAAGTTTAACATCTTGCCAAACGCAACAGGAACTGACGAATCAGACATATGTTTGTACACGGAGGGTTCTAAAAGCAATACTGGCTCAGGTGCAAGAATTTTCTCTTCTGAACTGTAGCTGGATCCAACACTGGGTAGATATGCCTCCGTCTTCCAAACGGAACTCATGGGTAGCATTGATCCCTGTGCGAAGATATGTAGTCCAGGAAAAGGATATCCGGGGCAAAACAATTCAAATATTTACAGACTGCAGAGCTGCTCTTATGGCACTTGGTCGCCATAAGATTATCTCCGCTGCAATGTATTCTGGCACTAAATGTGATATCAACACATAAACTCTAACTCTTGATTAGGTAAAAGGGCACAAAGGTAATGAAGGCAACGAGAGGACTGATGAGCTGGCGAAGCTGGGCTCGGATAATCCCCCCTGTGGTCCCGAGCCTTTCGTTGCGCCGTCTGACAATACCTTAGATGTCACCATAAAGAAGAAAACACGAAAATTGCATACGGAAAGATAGACGAATGTGATTGGATGCCACTGCCGACAGGTGCGGGCGACAATATGTTCTTCCTCTGAAAAACATGCAAAGTATTATCTGCAGTTATCCTGGGACAATCTGCGTATTATTGCTGTTTTATTTTGTGGGACACTGCAAGCTAATAAACATCTAAACATAAACAACGACTTCTGGCCTGACATGGTCAGTATTAGTGACACACCGCTCTCTAAAATACTCGAATTTGTCGTAAGTTTGGGATGGCTCGAGGAATAGAAGGGAATATGGGCCGATAAACAACCGGAGGTAGCGTAATGGGCCCAGAGACGTATTTTAAAATTTACGCCTTTTGGGAACAAAAGATTTGCCGCCTCATAAATTAATTTAAAAAAAGCTAAAATAAATTTTTTTAAATTCATTCAGATTATAAAAGGCGCCCCAAACAGAGCGCGAAGGATGGCTTGCGCCGCCCCTTGAAGGATTCCGCCCCGGGCCATGGCCGTTAGGTAAATATACGTCTCTGAATGGGCCCGATATGTGGCCTGAGTGCATGCAAGCTTCGGCCTACCCTGCACTTCCAATCCACGATCCAGAATCCAGATATGTATAGCAGTTAATGAAGGAAAAACGGAAAAATAGTAAATACAGGGTCGCGACAAGAGCACAGTATGTCGCAGACATTACACCACCGCCTCGCTCTAAAACCTGCAGATGATGATGATGTATTTCTAAGATTATAGATATCCTCCTAGATCGCCTTAAGATTTTTATTCAAAAAAGTTGAAATAAAAAAAACGCTCATCTCCACTGAAAAAAAAAAGATTCATCATATTAATGACAAATTTCAATAAAAAAAATCATTGTATTGATGAATTTCCTCTAAGAAATGAATCTCCCCAAGTTTGCCACTGTTCAAAACTCACTTAAAAGCATATCTACATATTATTTGGGAATTCTGCTATTTAAAAAGCTGTTAACATTCTTATATATCTGAAAATGCCTATTTTTATTTTTGGGTATTGCAATTTAATCGTAATGTAAAAAAATCAATAAAAAAAGTATAAGTATAAAAAAAATTTTGTGACGGTAATTGTTACACCCTGTACGCCCTTTACTATAAAATTACCAAAAATCTTTAGCAGATAAAAAGTTTAAAATTAGCAGTTCTGACTGCTCTGACCATGTTGCGGACGGGATACAATTTACCCGCACCCTTGACTGTGAGACGCAATGGCCATCACCGGTCTGAGACTTATGGAATATCCTTTAATTCGCCGCACGATGTTTATTCAGAAAGGGGGGGACCAAATCCTTTACTTTTAACATCTCCATTGATATCCTACAATTACAATACTGAAGGACGGGAGAACTTACAGGCCAAATTTTAGCGGACGACGCTATTGTTATTATTACCGTCCGACATTTACATACTAATTTATTTTTTCGCCAAAAAAAAAACATGTAAAAATGTTCGCCGTTTTGTGAACACCACAATATTGTAGGTGTGATATTACAATATTAACAAGAATATCTGATCCTTGATCCTATTATGGAACATAAACCCATTTTGATTTTATCTAAATTAGAGAAACGGTGAGACAACTATCTGAACTTGAATATAAATGTAAAACAACTTCTATTGTTACAGTTCTTTTCCTATTTCTAATCCAACAACGGTCTAATTTTTATGGAAGGATATTACGATTGAAAAAATTGGTTGAGCAAACTATTACTTCGTTAGAAATTTCAAAGGTATCCTAGTTACTCTAAAAACACCAATTGCTAATAATAATTCGGCGTACTTGCCCACCTCGCTAATTGAAAAGTTAAATCGCTATTCGTATTTTACTTTCTCCGCTATTCTTATGTAAATATTGTTGTCTGCCGAAATAAGGTAAATTGTATTCGCTTTATTTCTGCATTGTTTCTAGAATAAATGGTAACACCGCGATCAATAAATTAACATCGCAGTTAAAAATTTGGCCGAGAAAGTCATGCTCAAAATTCTCTTCACGTGTGTCCGATTGTCCTTTAATCTTATCGAAAATTTCAAAATAAACATAAATATTTTTATAGTCATAATGTTCTAATTGGATAATTAAAAAAGTCTGATTGAACTTTTTAAGTGAAAGTAATCGCTTCGTTCTTATTTTTTTTATCTTACAATGAAACGGAAATTATATGTAAAATTCCATGTTAACCATGATAATCGACATTGTTTATTTATTAATTGGCTTTCTATAAGAAAAAATGATTATGCCGACGATAGACATTAATATTTTCCACTTTCGTCTAGTGAGTGTTCAAATAATTAATTAAAGGTATTAATTGTAGTAAAATATATACCTAACATCGTCCCAATCAGAGCACGTATATTTCTTCGTGTGGTAATTCATCAAGATTCATTCTTCCAATGATTAATCAAAATAAAATATCTTGGAACAAATACAATAAATTAATATAATTTTTTATTGAATTCCCTACATTTTCATGTCGGTATTTTAATTTATTAAAATGTTATTATTAGAGGTGAAAACAGAATTACAAAATTAAAGGTAACATCGGATGTAATTTCAAATGTGTAACACGCAATGATGAAAACGAAATCTAAGAAATGTTACAAAATCATCTTTTTTGGTGTCGAATAGAGTAAACAATTTTATTATGTTAGCTTTAAGATTGAAATTGAAAAGCCAAATACTTTCTCATCTCCAAAAAAAAACCTCAAAATTAAGTTGTTTTTTTCTAATTCCAGTTGGGCCGTTTCCACCGTGATGACTCGCCAAAATGCGGTTCCTTTAGAAGACGACAGTACAAAATTAATCAACGCTTTGATTCCCTTATGGGATTTCTGCAATCATACAAGTGGAAGCGTAAGTTTTTGATATTTTTGCATTTTATCTAATTTACCTTTTGACCCTTCTAGATCACAACAGAATATAATACAGAACTGAAATGCTGTGAGTGTATGGCAATTAAAGATTTTAAAGTCGGAGAGCAAATTTTAATTTTTTACGGTGTACGCAATAATCCCGATCTATTCATCTATAACGGGTAAATAGCTTTTACTTTTTTTTAAATAGTAGCTTTCCGGTAACAATTTTTTGTAAATTATAGGTTTGTTTTTGATGACAACGAATACGATGAGTATTGTCTGCGGTTAGGACTCAGCAAAAGTGATGCCTTGAAAGAATCACGTCAATTACTGCTAAAAAAATTAAACGTTCCCGAACAGGGAGAATACTGGCTGAAAAAATGTGAAGTACCATTTTCTGCAGAATTGTTGACCTTTATTAGGGTATACAGTATGAATTCTGGTAAGTAGATTAAAATTTCTCATCGGATCACTCAATAGCAATTTTATTATTCATTTCAGATCAACTCAATTATTGGTTAAACAGTGACAACGATTCGAATAAACTGCAAGATTTTGAATTCGTATTGGCTAAAGAATTAGAAACAAAGTATTGGACATTTTTAGCAAACAGATTCAAATTAATCCTTTCGACATACAAGACGACCATGGAAGATGATTTGAAATTAATCGAAGATAACGAAGGTTCTTCCAATAAATTGTTGGCTATTAAAATGAGACTTTCAGAAAAGCGTATATTGAATCATGTACGAGATTTTGCGTTAAAAAAATTGACGGTGGTGTAATTTTAATTTCAAATGAGCACCAAAAGACGAAATTTTATAAATTTTTTTTAAATTTATTTTTTACTAATTTTTATTTACTTAAATTTTTAATTTAGATACTAATTCTTATTGGCGCCCTGTTTATTTTAATTACTTTTTTAAATATGTTTTGTTTGAGGTGAATAATATAACTAGATAAATTTATTCAAATTTTTTTTCACTAAAGCAACTACCAGCGAGTCTAGGACATTTCGCCGTCGCCGTTTTGCTGTGGCCGTTTTGCCGTCGCTCATTTCGCCGTGGCCGTTTCGCCGGCGCCCATTTCGCCGTCGACGTTTCGACATCTTTTTTACTTTAATCTATAACTCAAAAGTTATAAAAAAAAACTATAACATTTTAACTGCAAAAATTAATATTTTCGGGGTCATGAAAAATTAGAAGTTAGAAAAGCAAAAATAAAAAAAAAACCTTCGAGGATTTGAATTTAGAAAAAGAAATTCCTTAAATATTTTTCTTAAAAAAGTGTGACACCCTGTATATAAGCTATAAAATCAATCAATTAAATTATTGATTGGGAATGTTAAAGTAATCTATAACTTAAAAGTTATAAAAAGAGCTATAACATTTTGACCGCAAAAATGAATATTTTCGGGGCTATGGAAAATTAGAAATTAGAAAAGCAGAAATGAAAAACCCTCGATAATTTTTATATTTTTTTATTTAATTTGTATCCTTATTAATTTTTTTATTTAATTAAATTAAAGTTTCATTTAAAGTTTCAATTAAAGTTTCAATTAAAGTTTCATTAATAATATATAAAATTATATATATAATTTAATTTTTTAGCTTTTCTTTTATATTTTTTAATTAACGACGGCGAAATGGGCCACGGCGAAACGGCCACGGCAAAATGGGCGACGGCGAGACGTCCCATTCCGCTACCAGCAGGAGGTTTAAATAAAGTGTTCACTTTTAACCCTTCATTCTCATTCAAGAGACAATTTATTTTTCCCCTTTTTTTAAGATTTCAAAGCTTCGAACCAAAAAATAAATAAGTAAGAGTAAAATACTCGTAGCTTTGTTGGTATGATGTATCTAAATCTAAGGTAGCTACTTCTTTCATAATACATATCTAAAGCTTGGCACCTGTCAAATCTTGAAACTGGTTATACAGTAAGAACGGCAGTAACAGTAGAGAACACTGAAAAGGGAAGGAAAAGGAAGCGGGCAGAAAAGACAAGTAATAACCGGAAATGCATCATAACTGAGATAATGCGTGGTGCAATCAGGTGCTGATTCTGTAAATTGTGAGCATCATCTATTTTTGCGGAGGTTTCAGTCAATGCATAGTCATCAATCAGTCGATGAGAAATTTCTTTGGAGTAATCTTGAAGCTATCAGTAGTACAGTTCTGAAGAGTAGCCTCCCTTCTAAAGACGGTCATTAGCCTAGTGCGTTAGCCGAACGTTAACTGACTTTAAGGTACTCGGTTCAAATCCGGGGAGAGTCAAACACTTTCATATGACCGTCTTCGTGCTTCGGAGGGCACGTAAAGCCGGCGGTCCCCCTGAGTTGACGATTGCCGCCGTCAACTATTAAAGAACAGGGTTACAGGCATTCCCCAATCCGGTTTAGGCAGCCATGGGGTCTTAATGCCCGAACCTTTCTCGAAAGAGAAAGAGGCCTATGGTCCAGGAGTGGACTAGAAGGCTGATGAAAAAGGAGCCTCCCTTCTAGCTAGTATTAAATGAAATAATGAGGACGGTTACGGTCTGATGCTTAAGTACGTCGACTGCTAAGCAGAGAACCCTGGTTTGAGCTCGAGTGAAGTAAAAACTTTATTCTAGCCGTCGTTCTTCGGCGAGCAATGGTAATCTGCCTTGAAAACCCTTCATACAATTCAAGTAGTTAGCTAAAACCCACCCTGGGTTGTAGCGCTACTAGACATTAAATAAAATAATAATAACAACTTCAGATAAAAAAAGCCCAAAAACTGAAAATTTTGAAAAGGCTACTGTATTGGATAGGTCCACATCAAAACGTCGCAGATATTTGGCTGCGCGACATTTGGACGCATGCGACAATTTTGGGATACGACAATTGAATGCATGCGATATTTGGCGCATGCGATGATTAGTAATGTATGGCCCTGACTTATTAGTAGTTAAAGGATTATGAGTAATTCAACTGAAGTTGAATAATTGAAAAATTAAAAATAGAGTAAATCAAAAATAATGTTATCATCAATTTATTGTAATGTAATCAACAAATTTTTTACCAAATTTACAACATTTTTTGTATAAGAAAAACAAATCATATTTATTTTCATATTAAATCTGCAGCTGGAAGTTGTGCGCGACTCCTCCGTAAATAATCCAGAAGTAGCCTATTTGCGTAATCATTGACAATTACTGTTATCCTTTTTGCAGTACCTTTATACGCTTTCTTGCGTACTGGAGTATCTCCTGGCAGTGCCGGATTAACCATAAGGCAGAAAAGTCAGCTGCCTAGGGGCCCCACTTATTTTCGGGGCCCCGTGAAAACAGAAGAAAAAAATTTTTTTAAATATAAATTTCATTTGTTTGTTTTTATCTTTTTATACTGATTCAGCGTCTTTGAACATGAATGGATATTATTAAAGTATTTAATGCTTGATCAGATTCAATTCAAAAATTCAAAATTGAAATTTACCTACCAATTATAGATAAATTACATGCAGAACTGTTTCGTCGTATGGAAGGATATAATAATGTTTATTCTCTATTTGGATTCCTTAGTTCCCATTGAAGACGGACAATGAAATTGTTCATTTCGGGTATTTTATATCATAGTTTCCAAATGTTATGACATCGTTAAAAATTTATAGATGTTTGATCACAAATGCTACTGGAGAAAGAACTTTTTCAAAATTAAAATTGTTGAAAAATTGTCATCGATCTTCAATGACACAAGATCGTTTAAACTCGCTTGCCATTATGACTACCGAGAACGACGTTTTGCAAAAAAATAGATTTTAAAGGATATCCTTAAATAGTTTACTGCAAAAAAATTAAGAAAAGTAAATATTTAAAGTTACTTTTTAAATAAAGCATCATTACAATTTAGTAGTAAAATTCAAGACATAATTATGCAAGTAATAATTTTCTCGAGGGCCCCGAAATGTAACTGCCTATGGGCCCACAAATGTTTAATCCGGCACTGCTCCTGAGATATATTATTCTATTTTCAATTATTGATTAGTACTATCTTCTTTCCTAAGAGCTGCAATAAATTTCTAGATATTAGGATGAGCAGCACCAAGTAAATATTTACTTAAAAATTTTTAGGGAGTATGGCGTTTGTCAAAATGGCCTGGAGCGTTCGGAGCGGAGTCCCCTCCCAATAAATAACCGCGTCAAAATGTCGCGCGGTCAAATCCGCAACATTTTGACGAGATACCTTATTGGCTGTTTTCCTAAGGTTAGCTCCGCCTACCGCACGTATTTATGTTATACCGAGTGGTTTTTGGTATATTTCCAATTTTTAAGTTACCATTGAAACTGTTACGGCCAAAAGCATATTAAAATTATATTTTTTTATCATTTTTAGAAAAACCGTTAGTTCTAAATGGCAGTTCAAACACATTCCTGAAGGCCGCCCGCCAGAACTTGAAAAACACGAATCTCGGAGCTCTCGCACTTTAAAAAAAATTACGAAACCGCTCTAATTTGAAAAGCACGAGTCTAGAATATGGCAGGAATCTGTTTTTAAGTTTAATTGGGCTATAATAGACGAAATCAAAAAAATAATACGATTATAACCACTGTTGCACGACTAGAAGACAACGTGTGACAAAAATGTGATTTTTTTTCACTAATTTTTCTTGATTTGATCTAACAAGATCAAAAAAACATAATCTAAATTTGCCCTCGATAATTGAAGGCTTGATAACACTCCAAATTATATGCCAGATAAGTTTGATTCCAAAAGAATTTGTTTATTTACAAATTTGACCAATTTACTCAAGGACAGTCGTTAGGAAAATATGAAGGTGAAAAATAAACTTCCAGGTTTTTGATCGATTTACTAATTTCAGAGAAAAATAATAATGTCATTGATTAATTTCACATGTTCCATTGGGTTAGCTGAAGTTCAAGGTTCGAAGGGAATGATGTCGGATATTAAAATTTTCTAAGCTATTCAATTTAAGGATTTAAGGTAGGTATGACAATATTTGAAAGGACATGAAAATGCATAAAAACAAATTATACAATTTTTAATAACTTGCGGGCACCCTCGTTTTAATTTTTTCTGCTTTGCATTGTTTTAACTTTTTTTAAATCAGAGTTAACAGGTGTTGGTGGGGCATACAAAAAATCTTATCGAATAATAACATTTTACCGCCACAACTAACCGCACGCTTTCGTGAGTGGTTTAAGCTTGAAGGTAAGCAATAATTTTCAGTGCGAAAAATAAAAAAATATGCTTAACAATAATTTCGAGTGTGAAGAATTGAATGAGCTAATTCGGTATTCCAAAAAAGAATTATTGTTTAAATTTGTCGTCATTGGAGACTTTGGAGTAGGTAAGATTTAATTTATTAGGTAGATATTTTTTGAGTTTTTCAAAAACTGATTTGAAATTTGTTTTCAGGGAAAACCTCAATCATCAAACGATATACTGAAGGTAATAACTGATATTTTTGTACGAATTTATTTGCAAACATAAAGCAACTTGAAAAAACTCGATAATTCCAAGTGGGTTACTTACCTCGTGTTTTGAATTCCTTAAAAATCCATATTTAACGCATTCCATGCATTTTTTGCCCGGGATCAATATTAGGATAGTTCATCTTTCTTATAATTTTGTAGGTAAAATATGCGGTTTGACGAATTCTTATATTATGACGACGCGACGTTATTATTTTATCTTATCAGAATATCTATTGTTCCGATATTTGCTATCAAAGTGCGAGCAAATTCAAGTATCCAGGGAATTAGTATTGCAGTATTGCATAATTCATTTCGATTTCTGTGCTTGGGTATTCTCAGAATAACTGTTTTGAAAACAATTTGAAAAAAATTGCCTGAAAAATATTTGGAATTGCCTGAAAAATTTAATGAAAATTACAAAAAGCTCGATCTCTTTTGGATGAAATATATTGAACAACGAAAAAAGAGTTTTCCCAAGTATATAACGGTATATGTGTACGTACTACTTATATGTGAGTTATTGAGCATGTCAAATTTAATGAGTCTCTGATATATCACACCAGATAGTATTCTCCAAAGCATTTCATATAATAAATGCCAGAGATATCTTGACAGCTAGAAATTTGGTGAGTGCCTACTTTATGTGTTAAACTCGTCTAGACTTGCAAAAAAACTTAGTTGTACCAAGAACTCAAATTTATATAAAAATGGTGAGGTATATTATATTGTATTAATTCATGAAGAGATAAAATTATGGATAAGACTCGCTACATTTAATTATACCTGTCTAAGAATAAACGATGAGGAAGGCAACGGGAAACCACCCCATTAATTAAATTCCCTTGAAATTTGTTTGTCATCTTGGCTTCAGCCAAGTGATCGCCTATGCACTGCATAGTACACGTTTTCGCCGTCGCTGTTGGAAACTTAAAATTTACTTTTTCTTATGTTAACGCAGAATTTTCCGGCGACATGGTTAACAGCGACGGCGAAATGGCCGACAGCGAAACGACGAAATCTTCTAGACCAAAAAGCACTAGAATTAAATAAACGATAAAATTAATTTGCTAATTACTTCAAAACTTCCTCGTGCTCTTATTTTGCAAACATATAGCTAACTTAATGATTTTCGAATTTCACAATGGAAAAATTTAATAATTTGATTAATAATTTTTTGTTTTTAAAGGTACATTTTCTACGAATTACAAAATAACGATAGGTGCAGATTTTGCAATAAAAAGATTCGAATGGGACGACTACAATCGAATAATATTACAATTATGGGATATTGCAGGATACGAACGATTTGGAAGTTTAACTAGCGTTTATTACAGATACGCGTAAGTTGAAACCAATTTTGATCAACTTCTTTTTTTATAATTATAAATAATTTTTAGGGTTGCCGCTGCAATTGTGTTCGATTTAACAAGGCCTGAAACGTTTAAATCAGTTAAAAAGGTAACTAAAGAAGGATTTAGCTGAATAACAATGTGAAAAGTGTCAAAAATATTAATCGTATTTCAAATGTAGGGGGGGGGAATTATTTGGGTATTAATTTCTGAAAAATACAATCAAACAATGATTATGAATATTTGAGAATCTAATGGTTCCAAGTAAATAGTATATTGTTTTATTAAAATGAAAAGATTAACTTTCCTGGTCGAGCGAGTTTTACAGAGATTTTTCGGTTACTATCACTTAATTGATACCACGAATTGAACTTTTTCCTTATACATTCTCACACTCTCCTCCTCTGCAACAAAAGTTATCTTCGGTTGATATCCTCTTTTTTAGTTATTAAATTGTAAATAAAATTATATATTTATTGTTTATTTTATATAAACAATTTTATTTTGTTTATAGTTGAGTCTTCGTTAAAATTTTTATTACCTAACTAGTTGTATAATGTAATTTCATTATGTTACTAGGTTTCAAATAAAAATATGACGCAACAAAGTACAACGTTGTGTAACATAAAAAGTCATATAAAAGCGATACTTTGTTATCATAATTAGATAAAAACACTTTTCACATACTTCCTTCGATTTCTACTTTCTACACCTTTGAACTACTGTTTTTATAATTTAATCTTTTTTAGTGGTTAGCCGATTTAAGAAACAAGGTTTTAATGCCGGATGATCAACAATTACCCATTATTCTATTGGCTAATAAAGGTGATATAAATACCGATAACATACCTCCACATATTATAGAATTTTGTAAGAAGAATAACATTTTAGCTTGGTTTATTACTTCTGCAAAAGACGATACTAACATAGGTGAGTTATAAATATAATTATTCAAGAATATTATTTATAAAAACAGAAAGAAATTGAGAAGTCGCGATAATGAGACACTAAGTTTGGGGCCTAAAATTTTCTGAAATTTTAAATGAAAATAAAGATATATTTTAGCTGTTAATAGATGAGAAAAACGTTAATTGAAACAGAAACAATAGTAAAAAAAAGAGAAATATTTTCTAGTAAATTTATAGCAATTTTTGTGAGTTCACGCACTTTTTAAAAACATCCCTAAAACCGCCTAAACTCGAAATTCATGTTTTTAAACTTAGAAAAAAAATTAAATTTTACATATTTAATTATTACTTATTCTGAACAATATTTTTTTATCTGTATCTATGGTATAATAGAAAGATAAATGCTTTGTCAACATCTCACCTAAGTGAAGCATAACTGACCAAGTTTCCACATATTAAATGTACCAGCCAGTGGCGTAGCCAGGAATTTAGTTCGGGGGGCCCACGAGCAAAGCGAGTCTAATAATAGCGTCGCAAACAAATCTTTTTTAATTTTTCAAGGTCAAACGCTTAATAAAAAGTTAGAAAATTACAATACAAAAATAATTTCGGGGGCCCCCCCTGAATTCGCCACTGGCACCAGCCAATAACTGCAGAAAAAGTTTCAGGGTTGTGTCTCACAAAACTTAGTTATTCGTCTACACGGCTGTCACAGCAAATCACTCTGATATTTATATTTAAATGCATAATTAGCCTGCAAGCAGAGCCGGATTAAGAATATGTGAGGCCCGGGGCTAACTTTTTTTGGAGGCCCCTTGGTTTTGTATGTTTTAACAAAATGCGCCGCAGGCGAAAGTTTTTAATTATTCAAGGTCAACTGCGCTTAGATCCAATGTCAAATTTTTGAAAGGATAATAATTATTATACATAATTGATTATAGTTTTTTATTATAAAACACATGAGGTATACATACACATTTATTTTATTTAACTTTTGCTAATTTAAATTTTGTTGCTTCAATTTTTTTGAGGCCCCTAGATTGTGGTGGCCCGGGGCTGCAGCCCCCTTAGCCCCCCGTAATACGGCTCTACCTGCAAGTTAGCACTATAGTTCGCAGATTTTGCAACTAACAAGGTTATCATTTATCATATACGAGTTATCATGAATGGTGCATCATATATAATCTTACTTTTCATAACAATATATTCAGCGCTAACATTTTACAACTATAAATACTATAAAATATGTTTGTCCCATTGAAATCTCTCCAATGAAAAGCTCAAATCTAGGGAAACCGTAGACCTAACTTTTATCAAAGAAGATATACCTAATAGATATACCTGCCGCCCCCTACCAAAAGAATTCTACTTAAATTTAAAAAAAAAATTAAAAAGCAAAAAAGAAAAAGGTCATTGAGGTGTTCGTAATCAAACATTTAACATGCTTTAACATTATTTTTCAAAGCCAAAATTTTTAAGAGCAAAAAAAAAGGTCATCGAGACGTTCGTAAACAAACATTCGACATATCCTCTAGCTTTTTTCAAACTCACAATTTTTACATACCGCAATCTGCCGCCCTCTAAATATGTGCCGCCCGGGGCGGACCGCCTCCCCCCCTAGTTACGCCACTGTTATATTATATTATATTTCTCCGTTTGCTTTATTAAATGTTTTTTCTGTTGACGAGTGAACCATTGTATGAAGGTTGGTGTGTGTAAAGGATTCTAGATTGATTTCGATGTTCTGATGTTTTCCGTATTTAAAATTTAAATTAAAATCAAAATTAATTAATTAAGAGAAATATCCCTGTTTAATTTATATTGATCTAGAATCCAAGCATCCATTTGTTGAAAACTAGTTTTTAAAGTGTTTCTCAATTCACTGCATCTTGCTCGGAGCTTACTTTTTTCAAAGCTTCTGTAAATTTTTTAATAAAATGTGTATCTTCAAAATATTTACAGCACTCGCCAGCACTTCAAGAGTAGTTTTAAATGACATTAAAAAATTTTAATTTTTTAAAAATTTGAAAAAAGAGGGGCCAACTTGACGCTTCTGTCAAATGTCAATAATTCAATTGCTAATAAAAATCTAACGGACCCAGCACTCTCAAAAAAAATTACGACACTCGCCAGCACTTTCCAAAATATTAAAAAAAAATTTAAAAATCCAAAGTGGAGGGGCTGCGTCAAGTTGGCCCCTCTCGGTCCGAAAACGGCATTTTTCTAATAAACGAACGGACTCAGCACTCTCAAAAAAATTTACAGCACTCGCGAGCACTTTCCAATAAATCAAAAAAAAATTAAAAATTCCAAAGTGGAGGGGCCAACTTGACGGACCAAATTTTAACTGAAGGTTTTACTCATGGGCGTCCATAGAATCTTTTTCAAGGAGAGGCAAAATCAAAAACAAAATTTATTATAAAAAAAATTCAAACCAAAAATTTTTAATGTTCTTTATTTGCAGAAAAGACAAATTTCAAATCCGTGGTTTCTTCGCGAACTCATTAATAACTTTCTCCACGAAATTTAAATTAATTAAAATTAAATTTAAAGATTCAAGGCAAGAGCCAGGGGGGGGGGCAGCTGTCCCCTTTGCCCCCGCAATGGACGCCCATGATTCTATTACGAATTTTAAGGCGAATGTCGCTATTTCTAATTTGAAAAATCCAATTTTAGTATTTTAAGAAAAGTACCTTTTCTATAATATAATCTTAGTTAAAGTATTAAATAGATACTATCAGGCGAGGGGGAGACCACAGACCTAATTTTTGTACACTACATGTCCTTCACGAGATTTCCTCAGATTTTCTAAAATTTCTCCGGCTTTTCTCAGATTTCATAAAATTTCACCGGATTGCCCCAAAACATATTTTTAAAAAAGTTGAAAAATTAAAAAAAAGGTTGTCTGGAGTATTTTTGAGATTTCCTCAGATTTTCTAGGATTTCTTTGGATTGCCTCAAGATTTCTTTTTGAAAAATGTTAAAAAGCAAAAAGAAGTTTGTCAGGAATATTTCTAAGATTTCCCCGGATTTTCTTGAATTGTACACCAAATTTCCCCAGCGGTTTTCCCCTCATCATCAGACCTTTTTCTCTCTTTTTTATTTCACTTAGTTTTTTCTCTTCTTCTTCGATCCCCTTCGTCCAATGATACTGAACATTCAAATGTAGACTCACGGCAGCTTATATTAAAAATATATTTATAATAATTTGGATTTAAAGCCTATTATTATTAAAAAAATGAAATATTTGGTGCCTTTACTTTCAAGTAAATTTTCAAATTTGGAAAAAGTGGTGCACACTGTTGTTTTCCTCGCTTCTAATATTTATTTGAGAAAGAAGAATCGCCTGCTACAAATCACCACGAAGTCTCGTTCTAAAGCTCGGTTTGCATCTGACGGCGTCTCTTGGGACAATTTTATTTCAAGTTTTCAAAAGTGTCCACTAGATGGCGCTTGATGTTATAGCTAATTTATTTATTCTTATTGTGATAATTATGTAGGATTCAGTAGGATTGAAACGTAGAAATCATTCAAACCGCTATATGATCTTGAAACAGGTTTTGATTAAAAAATCGGAGAAAGGCATCCCCCCAATTTAAATTAGAACAAAAAAATTTGCATATATAAATATACTTTTAATTTCAGATGATGCAATGTACAGCTTAATAAAAGAAGTCATCAACAATTACACCACAGAAAACTATAAGCAATCTGCAAATGGCACCGTAGTACTAAGTAACAGCAAAAAGGAAAACAACAAATTTTATCAACAATGTTGCAGCCAATAAAAATTAAAGCAACGTTTAGTATTTACATTACCTATATTATGTAACGCACGACATAACAAACAATGATTTTATATAAATACACTAAATTTTTTGTTCTAAGTAAACTTCAACTTCCTCCCTGTCCTAATTTTTGTGCAGCGGCCATTGCATTTTCGTTGGCCAACATTTGAAACTCTTGGAATCTCTGAGAAATCCTTTGGTTAGCTTTCAAAAATTTTTCTAAGCAATTCAACGAGCATTTTTCCTAAAAAATTACTTTTGAAAAGACTATATACCCATATCAATTGAAATAATCCAGACAATGGAATTTCTTCTTTAATCACATTTTGAGCAATTTTCAATTGCATAAGACTTCCAACTGGAGCAGTCAACGAGAAAATGTATACTTACTTCAGCTGGCTTAACAATCCTACTGGTAAAATCGTTTACACAATCTATGAAGCATAATTCGGTCAATTTGTTGTAAGATATGAGGAAGTCTTTGAACTGCAATTAAGAAAATAATAATTTTAGGTTATAAATAATAAAAATTACTTACGGTTTTGACTTGCTCCGAGTTTAAATTTTCTACACCCACACCGGCAGGTAAAGGTACACTCATTTTGATGATTTAATTCAGTCTATTTACTTAAAAATTAATGCGGTGATTGAAATGTGAGCAAATAATTTTTAGGTTATATTACGGTACTGACAGTTGATAACTTCGTGATCGTTCATTTGTTACGTCATTCTACGCTAGACGGCGGGAGTAGTTGTAACCAAATTTTGAAAGTGTTAACGTCTAAATTACAGTGTTCCGCGCATAACTTGAATTTTGCACAAAAATTTCGCGTCGTTTTGACTTCGGACGGTTAACTTACACTTGCCATAGTATAACATGCATCAAACCATGTAAATATAAACTTTTATTTTAAAAATATCGTACAAAGTGACAATTTCAGTCTTCCCTTAACCTAAAAAATTTTGTATACAAACAAACAAAAAGCCATGGACATCACGCATTTAAGATCGAAGCGACGATGTACATTATATCCTACCAATAAACTACCAAAAAATGGTAATTTTGAAGTTGTAAAACATTTCAACCCAAAAAACCACGGAGCAAGTAACGGAAGCGAACTTCCAGAGGTAGGTTTACAAGACGACGATGAACGAGAATTTATAGCAACCGATGAGGTGTTTCGGCCAGGTCGTCCCAATAAATCCTCCAACGCGTCCAAGAAGAATACGCGAAAAAAATCTTCTGATAATCCGAAATCCCAAAATGCAAATCCGAGTAAAACAAATCCGCCAGCAAAACAAAATAACATCAAAGTTAAACCAACTCCCCAGAATAGGGTTGCTAAAAAACCGAGACAACAAACTTGTCCAATTTATAAATACAATATTGCGAATAGTAAAAACGGATATAAGGGTAATCCACCTGATTCTTCTCTAGATTCCTCATCTTCCGATCACAGTAATGATCCAAAACAAAATCGTCCAATTCGCCGTCACCCTAACTCAAAAGCCAAAAAAGTGGTGGATACCACTCTGGACTCGGTGCGCAACAAAAAGGAAATACAGAATTGCGTCAAATCTACCCTAAAACAATTGGGTACCACCAAAATCGACATAAAACTGAACACCACTCACAACAGAATTTTCGCCGAAAAATCAGACGCCATACAATGCAATCCGCGCAACGAAGCTTATTTGATCTGTGCTTCCTACGTACAGCAACTGAAAGATGAAATTAAGACGGCAAAATCAGATTCTAAAGGCGAAATCTACGAAACCGCGAATCAATTGAAAAACGAAATTGCTGACTACGTAAAATCGAAAGACCAAAACGGTAAATTTCGTGTAGTGACGAAAGCTAACGCGGAAGTGAAAGTCATCTTTAAGAAGAATCGAAGCTGTAACGTAGAAAGTTCCGATATGGAACCGTCTCAACACGAAATGAAAAATGCAGCAACCAGTATTTCGTGGTGCGAATATTGTGCATTGAGTAGACGGTACCATGAAATGCAAA
Source organism: Cantharis rufa (assembly GCA_947369205.1). Classification (NCBI taxonomy): domain Eukaryota; kingdom Metazoa; phylum Arthropoda; class Insecta; order Coleoptera; family Cantharidae; genus Cantharis; species Cantharis rufa. Next base: position 27,507,430 of record OX376306.1, on the reverse strand, counting down.
TGATGAAAGAAAACGTTTTAGACGAAGATATTAGAAATTATGACGAGAAATTCATTTGCACACATAGTTTTGAGCAATGCGGAAAATGGGGATTCACCGACAAGGTCCCTTCGTTGGATAAAACTTTTACCAAAGAAGTGCCAGTTCAGGATAAATTGAATATTGTGACAAATAAGTGTGGCAATGCCATTTGTTGTTTAAATGATGATAGTGCGAATTTGAGGATGGAAGAAGTATTAGCTGATAAGGATTTTGAAAAACCGCCATCTTTGTATACTAATGAATCGTCGTTAAATGCGATAGCAATTGGTAAGTCTGTTTGATTAAGTTTGTTTGAGCTGAGGAAGTTTTATTCTCTCATCAAGCCTCTCTTTGATCGAAATTTGCACACGAAAGTTATTCTCACAAATAAAACCACTTCCTCGGTTTCCTTTATGTTTGGGGTCTAACCGCGCTTTTTGAACTTGATTGCTGCAATTCAAAGAAGATTTTTTCCATATTTTATGGTTTTCGAACATTTAAAATAAATTGCGTGGGCACTGCACTTTCTTAAGAATAATGTCAAAGAAATCGACTACTGGTCTTGTAGGTAGCACTTGGCAATTACAGTAACACACTTACGATTTTTATTGTTGCACCTGTTGGCTCAGATGTGCAGACTTACAGGCCATAATCGCATTAATAATAAATTTGTTTTCTGACATTGTAGGTACGTAATTTTGTATTATACTAATTACATTAACATTTTAATTTATTTGCAACCCAATTTTTTTATTATGGATGCTGAGAGATTAAAACGGTCACTTAAAATTCAGCTCCCTGTTGTTGCTGCATTCATTTTTTTGTTCTTCAGACATTGATGAAGTGCGTAGTTTGACCTACATAAAGGAAATTACAGTTGGCGCACTCAATGCAATGTATCATTTTATAAAGTCGAATTTAATCGATGAATTTTAACTTTATTTTATTTTTAGAGGAAAACCAATCGCCGATAATTTCAATTCGTCCAAGGTAGGAACTTTTTATTTTTAAAACTTGTTTTTGCTGCGATTATCTTTTTTAAAGCTCTACCAACTTTGCAAAACTTGTATTAATTGTGGAAAACATCTAAACAATTGTTATCGACCAATCAAAACTTGCCTGTAGTAACTAACCACGCCTATCCGGTTTTGTAAGCTTGGTCGTGCCGTATCATGGTAAAATAATAGGTAGATATATTTAAATTAATGTTTCATCGTAATATTTAAAAATTATTAATTATTCATCTACAATTTCAAGAAGTTTTCTTTAAAAGGAATTGCTCGAGGCAGTACGAGTATTATGTACGTACATGCATTATAGTAGATAAATGAGAATAATGCAGTGACTTCCTGTTGCTTCGCTTATTGCACCAATATAAATATAACTAATTAGAAATACTGCATTCTGTGCCAATATCGTTTAATTATCGTTCTCAGTTTCTTTTTTTGTATAAAATCGATACAAAAAGCGATTACCCATGATCGAACTACAGTTTTGAGCCGCAGGCTTCTTTTAGTTATTTTTACATCTGATTTGTTCAGCAACGGCTAGTCAGAGGAGGCAAGGGAGGCTTAGCATTCTGGACTAATTAAATTTCTAAAATTTTCAAAAAAGTTAAAACTGGATTTTTGATTGTGAGAACTATCAAAAGATATTAGATACTCCTAATAGCTAAAATGGTCGGAGGGGTCATTTTGACCCTTTTCAAAATTGTTCTGAATCTTTTGATCCAAGGGCACTATAGGGACTATGTATTTTTGACTTTTAATTTTTACGTGCACTCCTTCTGAGCACAACGGTCAACATTAGTCTCATCTGTAAACTTTCCTAAATTTATTATAAAGATGGGGGAGGGGGGTAATGTGAACTGCCCTCAAAACTTACCATTTTGATTATTTTGGAAATTACAAATAAATATGTACTGGGGAATGATCAGAATAAAGTTTTTGTTCAACTCGTGATCGAACTGGGGATCTCTGCATCGTAGTCGATGTACTTTTTTTGCAAGCGATGGGGATGGGGAAATCTTCAAAAAGACACCACCCAGAAGATGTTTGGATGGTAGTGTCGAATTTTTACCGACTAAAACCTCACTCCTTAGAGGTGCGGGAAATGACTAAGCATTTCTTCCGCACACACTCTTGCTTCTATACATGTTCTTTTCTTTCAGGACTTGACTCTTCATGTTTGTTCATCTTGCAGTTTGCATTTTGTTGATAGGATATCCACCAAGAAACCTTCGATCACCTGCCATTGCTCCTCGCTACCCAGCATCAACTCCACGATGTTAGTTAGGAGTCAGATCTTGCCTCAACTGCGTTTGGGCGGCTAATCTCTGGTCCATCCATTTGATTCAGAAAAAGATGGTGTGTTCTGCATCATCATGCAGTTGGGAGTATTGAAGCGATGTCGGGAATAATGAGATGTGCCCATTTGCCTCTTTCGGACGCCGTCCATGAGGTTTGCCGTCGTTCTGCATGGATATCCATGCAACGGTTATTATAGAGGGTCTTGTTTTCCGAACGGTATTTGGCGTCTCTCATCTCTGCTTTGAGATAGATTGGCAGAAGGGACGCCAACACCAAGACCGCTTCTGTGGACACCGTCCGGTAAGCCCTACAAACCCTGATAGCACTCCTTTGGGCTATCTCCATCAGGCGTCTGTACGTCACCTATTCAAGGGCCGAGACTCATACCGGGGCGGCGGCGTACAGGATGACCGACTCGGACACCGTGTACAAAGAGTCTTCTCTTCTCCTGCTGTGGTCCACTCATGTTTGGCAAGTATATCAGACCGTATCCGTCTTCGGACGTATTAAAGGCATTTCAAAATTTTTGATGTTTTTATGGGAATCAATGGCGGCTGGTGAGGAATTAAGAATTTGTGTGAAGCTTAGTTTGTTGGCTAAAAATAATAATAAATATAAAAAATAACTTCTGGCGGCATAAGTTACACTAGTACTTTACCTTTCCAGTTTATGGTGTCAAGTCGACGCTTATCTACACAGACTCTCTGGTGGTATTAAAATGCCTACGCGTGACAAGTGTTTTTCATTTTAGCAAATCGAATTGTATGAACACTTTGTATGTTCTGGGATTAAATTAAACAGGAATGATTTTCTCTTTCCGAATCATAATATGTACCGTGGGGTCTGATGGTGTTGATTAACCGCCCTCTATCTTGCTAATCGTGTGGAGTACCTTTTAGAAACTTTTTTATTAAGAAGTTACACATTTGGATAGACATTGCATATTCTACGTGTAATTTGTACAAGTACTACGTGATTAAGTAAATAAATCGCAGAAAATAAAAACCGGGTAGTTTTAAGGGCAGTTTACATCTCTCCGCGGCAATATGCTTTTAAATTTCATTGCCATGAACAATCACATATCATCGAACATAGATAAAATGGCACCCAAACTGAAGGTTTGAGTTCACTAATTTAAAAAAATGTGGTAAAAACAATGGGGTAGTCTTGACGGAGCTCATTCCATAAATTAAAAGAGTTTCGAGGATCCAAAGAATCCAAACTGCTTAATGGCGCTAAAATAATCGCTGTGAATTTGATAGGCAGAACCCGATGTAGTGCAACAATAATTGCAATGCAACTCACCCCAGTCATGCGGGCCAGTTCTATCCGTCACTTGAAATTATAACAAATTTTATAATAGAAAGAAAAATTCTCGTCCGATGGAATGATTGATAAAAGGGAATATCGGGTTTGCGGACACCAAATAAAAACTACAAATGTTATATCGTCGACGTTTCGAAAGTATAATATTCTTTCATCTTCAAGACTAGAAGGAGTTGTAGTTTTTATTTGGTGTCCGCAAACCCGATATTCCCTTTTATCAAATTTTATAATAAAATTTACAACTAAAGACTATTGCTGCAAAGAAATAAGACGGTAATTTGCGATACTTCCTTCGTACTATCAATCAACCTAATTGATCTCTTTTTTTTAAAGGAAGCAATGTATGGTAACATAATAAAAACATAATTATATTGATATGTAATTAAAATTATTCGTTATGTTAATAATTGGAATCAAAGCACAAAGTTTTGAAAAAAAAGAAGAAGACTAGTAGAAAGAGAATAATATGAGCTTTTTGCTTATACAGGGTTTACCAATACGACGTTTGTTTTTAAATTTTAAATGAAACACATATTTTGGATGAAAATGCTATGGATTTTTATTTATATATAAAGTAGAAGGTCTGCCATTTATGAATGAAAAATAATATCCTTCGAATGCCCACCACGACCACCCTTACAGACATCGATTCTTTCGTCAAAATTTTCAATCACATTTTGGCATAATTGAGGCTCTATCTCACTAATGACACGTTTGATGTTGACTTTTAAGCCCTCAATGGCTTGTGGATTATCCGCATAGACTTGATCTTTCACATAGACCCACAAGAAATAGTCAAACGGTGTAAAATCGCACGATCTGGGGGGCAATTTATTGCTGAATTACGCGAAATTATTCGATCTGGAAATTTGTTTTGCAATAAAGCCATTGTTTCTCTGGCTGTGTGACAAGTGACGCCATCCTGTTAAAACCACAGATCACTCACATCCATATCATCGATAATAGGCCAAAAATAATTTGTCAACATGTCCCCAAATGTGGAGAATGTCGTGGAATCGATAAATTTGGACGTTCTTCGAAACTTTCACTTACAGCAGCGATATTTTCGCTGGATCGACCCAAACGAATATGTGTTGTTGTTGGTATGTTATATACCAAACCAGTAAACTTAAATTTATCCACCAAATTCTCGATAGCGGTTTCAGAAGACCGATCATGACGACCAAAAATATCGCGAATTTTACGAAATGTGGTTTTCACACATCGACTATTTTCGTAATAGGCTTCAATGATTTTAATACAATTTTCAATTGAAATTGAAAACATTTTCACAAATGGCACAGCTTCTGCTGTACATAGATCAAAAAACTAAATGCAAGAACTGTCAAAATATCCGAATATGCCCCTATTGAAAAACAAACGTCTTATTGGTAAACCCTGTATATAAAGAACCAATATGTATAATTTTGAACTTTCTAACTAATGAGCAAGGGCGGACTGGTTATGTGGACTGATCTGCATGGGTGCTACTAATAAGCTATAAAGCGAGGCGGACACAGGTTACTAATTTTAAATTTATTTTTTAATGTCACTTTATGTACGAGTAATGGCAGTGAGCGAATTAGTTTAGACCAATAAATCTCTTGCTTCCATTAGACACATTGCATCTTGCATCCCCGCTTCATGCGAAAATTGTAATTTTCTGCAATAGTGAAATACTAATAGAAACTTGTACAACAATCGATTTAAAGCTACTTTATTAATTTGCCTATTAGTTAGACCAATTTCACCATTTTTTGTACTTCCTAGATGATGAATCGAAATTCTGAAATCTGTAGTTTTAATCCAATGATCCGTATATGATCCAGACGACAAATTGGCTTATTAAAACTGCTGGGGATTTGTGTTCTTTTTTTTATGAAGATGGGAACCATGTCGCTATCCAATTAATGTCGCGTGGTACTCGGTTCGATCCCAGACGAAGTAAGTACTTAATTCTAGCCGGCTTTCTTCTGAAGGCAGTGTGACAATCAAACGGAACATTTCGATGGTATCAAAATTAAAATTCATAAAATACTTTGAATGTAAAAAATCAATTTGACTGGTATCAAGTCGTGATACCAGTTCAACTTTGATATTCTTTAACGTGTTCATTATTAATTTATGTATTAATGTTTACTTCCTTGAAATATTGAAAATTATTGTAGATGCATAATTAATAATTTATAAATTAAAAGAGTAGATCGTTATAATAATTAACTTTAGAATTTAATGTGACAGTGCTGTTAGTGCCCAAAATTAAGCTGAAACTAGGTATATAGAAAGGTAAGTAAATGACCAATAACACACATATTATATTCCATTCGGGAGGAAATCTTTCTAATAGTTTTGTAAATGTTAAAATTTACAATGGGGATGCGAGGGAAGCTTTATACGGATATTTTTAATCTGAAAGGAGTAAACCTTCCCCTTTTCCCAAAAAGGTATTCACCACCAATTTCCAATTACATTATCCTTAATATTGTAAATTCGGGTTTGGTTTAATGATAAAGTTGTAATGCCTTAAATTACGTAATCACCACTTTTGATATTAAATTATTAAAATTACAATGGAATCGATTACATCGGTAGCAACATTCCAATATTAATATCATTTAATGGAAAATAAATTAATTTAATTTATAATTATTATTATAATCCATTCCATTATCGTGGTTCCATAGTGGATGGATACAATACATTATTATTTAATGTGATGTAGGTACCACTACTACGGATGACGTCATTCTATTCATTATTTAACAACAATTCTTCCTTTCAAGGCATTTGCAGATGTCTTTCGAGTCTATTTTATCGTTGGTTTGCGTTTCTTGGCAGCTGCCTCCTTCCAAATAGGGACGCTTTATTTACCATTTTTACGCGTGTTACAACTCGACGCACGGAACGTCGCCGGTTTTCTTTTCACAACATGAGCGTACGTGCAATTTTTTTTATAAACCATTAAACTGCAATATAATGTAATTTATTTCTCTGAAAATATTGTTCAATAATATTTTTTCCACGACATCGCCTGCGGCGCTGCTATTGCTCGGCGAAATTTATTTTTGGAAATCAAAATTACTGAATATTACCTACCGATACATTTTGATACTTGTGATTTGTTATCTGTATTTTTTATATAACATCTGTATTTACACACCGACAGATGATGTGTGCCTAATTTTCGATCATACATTGCAGATAACCATCCTTGAACGACTCTTGGTTTCATGAGTTTAGCTTGGTAACTGGATTTCTATATATTTTTATCGATATCTTTATTATTCGATACGCAATTGGAAATATTTTTTGTGATACCTAATCTTGTGTCTTGCAAATATTCAAATTTGAAATAGGAAACTATCGTCATACTGAACATTGGCATTGAACTGGATAATTATGCATACCTATATTTAATTGATAGTGTCATCGAATGAAATATTTAGTGCCAATTTAAAAATGTAATTTATTCAAATTTCAAATTTATATCTTTATATGCGATATTATGAAATTTTATACCTAAATTTTCACAACATAGTTTCATATAAATGAAAGGTTTATTTCGCCTGCGCCATCTCGCGTTCAATAAAGAACATTCTTTCACTCCGCACCCTTAACGATGAATATAGTAAAATCTTACAACGATGACCAGATTAATTTGAAGATCATTAATTTTAAAAATCACATCATGTTTCTTCGAAAAATCTAGGAAGATATAGTAATAAATTTTCATGTAACGGTCACGGTGAAGACGTCCTTTTTTGCTTTATGTTACGACACTGGCCCATCGACCTCATTTTCATTATGAAAATTTGCTTCTTTCAATTTATTGTGCAATACTTTAGCTAAGGGGTCGAGCTTTTATTGTGAACAAGATAAAAAGGAACTGCCCTTTGTCGAACAAGCACGTGGGTCTTGAAGAATCGATTCTCATTTCCTACCCTTACATCATCATACCATCATAATATCTTTTGTTGATTTACAACGAGGAATATATTATAATAAAACGTGCGAAATTTTAATAATTTAATTTTCAAGAATTGGGAAAATATTTATTAAGTTTTGAATTTATTGTCGAAATTGATTATTTTAAATTGGAAATAATTATTTACTGCAATAAAGTATTGTATATAAAAGTTCATGTTCTTATTCTATCCATATAGGGAACAAGTTTTCTAAGGAGCCTCTTTAGCTCAGTGGTAGAGCACTGGTCTCGTAAACCAGGGGTCGTGAGTTCAAACCTCACAGGAGGCAGTTTTTTTTTTAATCTAAATTACTTTTTATTTTACTAATCCTAGAAATCTTGTATTGAAAAACTTGTTATATTTCTTAAATAAACCCTCAACTTTGGCCGGCTAGGCGCTGATCATTAAGAGTTCTAATCTTCCTCGATTTTTGGAATTTTCTACTTTTATTTCGGTTTTGAAAGATTTTGTTTCTAAGGGACATAACCCTTGCACGGTTGATGGTTTATTACAATGAAAGTAATCAAAAGAAGTAAAATTTTTATTTGGAAACGTGATTCGGTAACCTTGATATGTACAAACTAAAATTTTATTATATCAATTGATTTCTTTTTAATACAACACCGTTTTATTGATTCATTGAATGTATCGATTTTTATTTTTGAAGGTAATTTCAAAGGAGATTAACTTTGAAGGCCAAATAATATTAAAAGTCTAAACAGATTAATAATTTTCAAATACATAAATGATGACGAATTCGTCATCGAGTTTTGACTCGAAACTTTTTAACGCTTGATATCAACACATTCGCGAGATTGGGCTTTCTCACAAATTTGAAAATGGATAAAGTGAGATGTTTAGGAAGAGCACATTGATTAATTTGATTTCGAAGAATTCCAACAGCCTACACAAATGAAACTCCTACGACTATGAGGATAATAATAATGTAACATTGTGTGTTGCAGAAAGAAATCCATTCCAGTTAACCAACCGAGTCGGTTATATTTTGTGGAATTATTTTGAAAAATGTGTGAATTTTTTTGACGTCGCCTCTCTTTTATTAAAGCCGAGTGACAAATTTACGCCAATTTTTCGTTTTTCCGGGATGGTCGCAATAGGTCTTTCCACCACTTTAATCAATAAGTCCCTGGCGTAGTGTCTGTATTGATTAGCATCCGCCATTTTGGAAATGTCGTTCAACTAAAAGTGGAAGCTATTTTTAAAGGGGCACTAACAATAACAAAAATTGCAAAACCCAATGTTTTTCATTTTTAAATGCTATCCATGTTGTTTTTACGTGCAGAACTTATTATCTCCTGATATTGTTTATTGCATGTTTACCCATGTAAATTTTTTTTATTACTTTATTGTAATGAATGTTTGAATTTAGTATACTTCGGTGCGCATATACTTTTTAAAATAATTTTTATTTAAATTTCTATGCAAATCGTAAGCTTCATTATGGAGTGTGCATTTTCTTGGTTGTGATGGTGTAACAAACCATTTTTGCACGTTTTTTTCTAACGAATTAAAGAAATACCTTGCAGTTTAAATAATATATATGCAACAGGCATATTCTTCATCTCTTCCATATTAGGAGAGTTGTCGTATAACGATTGCTCTTATTGTTCTTCTTTGCGTTAGGATTTTTAAATAAAATTACGCTATATATTTTACTACAGTACTGTAACTAGCCAAATGCAAGTTTACAGGGTTCAGGATGAAAGGGGCCCTGCATTGGAACTAATAAAATCGGCCCTCTTCTGCGAGTCGGGCCGATTGTTATCAAAAATATGTAATCGAACGAAATGATCGATAATATTTTATGCACATGGGAAATTATATATGATAATAGATCTCATTTTGGATCTTAAGTTTTAAACTCTTTTTTATTTTTTTTAACTATTTTTTTAGCTACCTACTTTATCGGTTTCGGAAAAATATAGAAAAATCAACACTAAAAAAAATAAAATACAGCGACATCTCTTCAAAATTTAAATTTATTGAACTTTTCGTATAATAAATTACAAAATAGGATACAATGAGTAATGTTGTTCTATACGCAAATCTTTACTTCGAACTTTTAACTTGTTGCTTGCCCTGAAAAAAAAAATTGATTTTAATTTATTGTAATAATTGTGACCTTTATGACAAGTCATATTTTGTAAGAATGACATAATAAAATGTACAAAAATCAATAGAGATACATATTATTATATAATATTATTAATAAATTAATGTTTTACCGATTTTTACGATATTTTCAAATTCAAAATTTTTTAAATGAAATTATGGTAGTTGAGGGCCCAAATGACAAATCTATAAACATTAAATTTAATTATTTTATTAAATAAATTTTGGATAAAAAAAGGCTAAGAACGTAAGGTGTTATTCGGTTGGCTGATTCCATAAGGTTATCCCCACCCATGGCATGTCTTTATGTTATACAAGTGTTTTTTGGACAATTTGACAAATTGTATTTTACTGTCGTAGTTGTTATTTGTCTTTTTTTTTATTATTTTTGGTAAAACATTTGCTATGAACGACAGATTTGAGGAGAATCTCAAAATGAGGTTCACGCTGTTTGTATTTTTGTAAAAACATTTTTGGATGCCGTCTCGGATGAATAAGCCTATGGACTAGGTATGAAAACTCCCCGAAACCGCCGAACTAGAAAATCACGGGTCTAGAATGGCTAGAATACGTTTTTATTCAAAAATTCTGCTACAATTTACGGAATCCAATTTAAAAAAAAATGATATGTTGTTAACCAGCCGGCCGGTTAACGACCGCGGCCTAGGAAATTTTAACGCGGCCGGGTGAACGCAGTGACGTTTGAACGCAGGGACGTTTGAATGCTAGAAATTAGATACAATTGCACCCCCCCCTTATTATATTTAAATATAATAATATTTAATTATATTTAAATTTAAAATAATTATAATGTTGTTGCACAACACATTCTATATGGGGGGGGGGGTGATAACTACTTTGCACTACTTATAACTATTTGAACTGTTTTAGTAAGGGAGCGTTCATAAATTACGTAAGGAAGATTTTTGTAATTTTTGACTCCCTTCTCTCCCGCGTAAGGATCCGTAAGAAAACTGATAGAAATCTCTATAGATGTCTAGATTTTAGGGTGGATCCGAGATTTGCCGTGGTTGCCATTGCCGAAACCGACCGGACCCTCCGGGCCGTTTTAACAAACGCCATACTCGCTAAAAATAGACCTCTAGACCGGTCCTACTCGACAAAGTGTGCTACTAGGAAAGGGGTGGATCTCCCACGATGTGGACTCAACACTGTGATTTTTTCAGGGGGGGTGGGTGCAATTGCATCTAATTTCATGCGTTCAAACATCTTTGCGTTCAAACGTCCCTGCGTTCAAACGTCTATGCGTTTAAACGCGCCTGCATTCAAACTGCATCAAACTGCAAACTCTGCATTCAGTTTATAATTTCCAAAATTTTAATGAAAATTGCCTTTGAGCCAGTTTACCTTACCCCCGAGAGTCAGATCTAAAAACTCTGGTATGAAGTTCCATACTCTGGGATACGGATTATCTCCGAGTGCCTCAGTAATTGTATGGAATGCTTTTTAGGGCGTATATATGTGATGTGAATATTGTATCAACGGGTTTAAAATTTTATCTTGTTTTAAAAACAGAAAACTTTAAAATTCAATGTTGAGTGTAAAGGTCTTATAGTTTAATGTCGATTCTTATGAATTAATTTACAGAATGGAATTCGACATTGGGCCCCGCTATTACCTACACTGGGTGTGGAGAATTAAATTCGACTAATTGTAGCATTATTTTAATTGTACTACATAGTTTTACCAGGTGTAAAGACTTCTACTTTCAGCTCAGCAACCGAGCTATCTAAACTGCTTGCATTTAAATTATTTAGTTAAATGAGTCGGGCAATAGCGAAGACTCCGTCTGGTATGGGTTTCATTTAACTATATTTTGATTGGGCGTGGAGCTTGTATTTTGTAAGTAATTTTGATAAAAATTTTGCAGAATCATTCTTACAATCCAAGAAATTTACTAACTGGTTTACATTTGAAATAATTAAATATGACATGTTGTAGCGTGCGTGGCTAATGTAACTCCTTCAACGACTATTCCAGTATGCGGGATTGCGATAAACAAAAATAATAAGACATTTCGTTCTTTTTGTTGAAATACCCGAAAGAATTTAAAAGTTTTTAAAACCCTTGTCACCGTTTACAACATTAGTGTACCTACATACCTTTCCGAGTTGTTAAGCGTCCTGTTTTCCATACGAATGTCTCGATGTTAAAGGTGGGATTCCTCTTAATTTTCTTGGGTCGTTTCGACCTTTTTGACGTTTTACGACTATCAGATCTACTTTATCTTTCAATTTCCATTTTGTCAAATACGCGCATTTTGAGAAACTTTAAATAATCTCTCGTGTCTTGGGACCTGTGAATGGAAAATAGGACAAAAAAACTTCCAGAATGGAAGTGTTAGGTATGTGATTGGAATAAAATATCGATCAAACTTTTTTCTTTTCCATGTTCCTCGCTCAAAAAGTGAGTTAATTCACGAAACGTGTCGTAATCAAGTAAACCTGTTTATTGGGTGCAAATTAAGTGAATCAAAGTTTTGTTTATTCGGCGAACCTGTTAGTTATACACTCGAAGTATGTTTTTATCATAAATTTAGCATCCTCCATATATCTTCGTTTGAGAACGTGATGGGCATTAAGTATCTTTACATTTTATTTATTGATCTAGAATAACTTGGAAGTTTCTTCGTATATGCAACGTTTCCAATCTTGTCACGTTTTAATTCCTTCAGGTCTCGGGATTGTAAGATCTAGAATGCGAGCGCTTTTGGAATAAAATTACCGACAAATTATACCCAACTTGGCACTTGACTAACTTTACAAATGTTTTGTATAAATAATGTAACTTGAAATAAGTTTCAACATTTTGTACATATTTAATGTATGAGTTATGAGATGCGTCCGTATTATTTATTCTCTCAAACTTTCTTCGGATTTATATTTATGATTTCAGAGGAAAATTATTTTCAACGTGCAAACTCAAATTTATTGTTTTATGTGTGGGGGTCGCATCGCTTTTACGTAACACTGAAAACTCAATAAAATTTTAAAGCTTTTAACTTCGAATTGGTTTTTTACACTCAGCCGGGTCGTAACGTATGAAACATTTGCAATAAAATTGATAATGAATAAATTGGATGAAAACGCTCAGATATTGATTTATCGGTGTCAATGGCACTTTATTATCATTACGTCGCCATGGGTCATTCCACTTGGCCGTGGAAGATGGAAGGAATGGAACAGTTAATTTTTTTATGTTTTACCTTATTTGGGAAAAATCGGACACTTTCACTATAATCAATTTAGATGTAAATGGGCGAGCTTTTCAATATCCTTTTCGTCATTGTCCTTTTATTTCGGGAAAAAACCTATTTCTTTACAATCCTTTACTTCTCGATACGAAAGTTTTACCGATTCGTCCAGCCCTCTTTCGCCATTATTATTCGACAATTGTACAAAACGAAAAAAGAAACACCTAATTGGCTAGGTACTTGAGAAACGACTTTTTTTGTCTGCCAAGTTTTGAAATTGTTGGATGTAAATTTTGCAAAATTATTATGCAGAAAAATTCAAGTTACGCAATTTAAACCGAATAATCAAATTAGCATGTTTTCATGAAAATAAAGCATCAAAAAAAGGGTTGGTGCGCGGTTTCCATTTTAAGCAAGGCGGTGCTAATGAAGCAATTTTTTATTTTTTTAAATTTTATAACGTAACTTGCACAAAAGATCACATCAAGTGCATTGTTCTCCTTGCATTTTCTTCTTATTGTTTTATTATTTGTAGACTTGACTTACCTGTTTTACTCGTTAAGCTACAACCGAGAGAAAATATACATCGCCAATTGTGTTCTTATTATATTGCATCTCGCAGAAGATATGATTTTTTATGCAATCCATAGAAAATTCTAATGGACGTTAAATTGATACAATTTTGTAATAAATTATTCTTTGTGTATTAAATTCTATTCAAGTATTTTTTGCGCAAACGAACCTTCAACTTAGTTAATGCAGTGAAATATTACTGTTTGGAATTTGAGCTCGTAAAAATTATCTAATCTCAGGAACTGTTCTAATATTTACAGAAAAAATGCAAAACTTTTTAAAGTATCATTCTGATGGCTATTTTTTTCTGAAAAAAAAGTAGTCGTAGCTTTTCCCAGATTTTATAATAATTAGTGTAATCAGAGTTCCCAGATCGACCGCAATCAGTAGCGTCGCGTAAGGAAATTTCAGTAAAATTGTCAACACAACTAGTACATTTGTCCAAGGTTAAATTGAAAATTGGCATTGTTACCATATAACAGAATATCATTGTGAACAAGCACATACGTGTACCACACGTGATTTTGTATGACAATGTCAGAAAGCTCACAACCCAATCATGCGCGTCAGCTGTGTAAAACTACAACGTTCGCCAATGAGATGTTTCTAACTATATATACCTAGACCCTAGAGATAGGCTCGGATGCAGGGGAGAGAAATGGTGCAATTACCTCTCCCTGAGTCAAGCAAAACCGAAATGTACTTTATCAATTTTTTTCTGTAAGATAGTTAAAATCGAACAGAAATGTTTGAAATTAAGGCCCCCCCCCTTCTAATCAAAATCAGGAAAACTTTGATCGAGAGTTAATATTATGAATATTACAGCTTACACAATCCGGGCTATGGTATAACTTGCAGACGGAATACTGAAAATTGCATGAATTAAACATCAAACTAAAAGAAAGGGTTAAGATTAAGAAAGACTACATTAATCGATTGCGGGACGCTCAGGAACATGTATTTATCTCTATTAAGCTATTAGTTTCATTGTATCTCTAGTTAAAAACGTATGCTAGTTTTCAGACTTTTAAAGGAATTGTTCTGCCTAACCTAGCCGTAACTATTTTGCCTAGGGAGGGGGAATTTTTCGAAAGACACTACCAAGCAGGCCAATCTCATCAACATTCTTTTAATAATGAATGCTATAAACCAGTCTTGGACTGGTAATGATTTAGTTGCCGGGAAACTCTTTTAGGAGGTTTTAAAACTTAAAATAATATTTTTTTAAATAGCGAAGAGCGGCGCTAAAGTACTGCTTTAGTGCCGTCTGTCGCCGTCAGTAAAAGTGATATTATTTAAATTTAACAATTATTGTTTTCTTTGTTTAATGGTGATCTCCTCTTTTGTGATCATCTTTAATTATTTAAGATCTACCAAAGTTGTGATTTGCTAACCTACCTAAAGGCTAATGTCCACTTGAGACAGAAAGTCTCGAGACTCGTATATAAACCCATGCTAATACTAGTCTCGGTATTAATCTCAGAGACTTAGGTATTAGCATGGTTTATATAGGGAGTCTCGAGACTTTCTGTCTCAAATGGACACTAGGCTTAATGCAATAAAACAAACCAAATCTGATAGAGTGTGATACCTGATACCTAAACCTAATACTGAAAGCGAACGTAATGCAATCGTCAATTCAACGAGAGAGAAAGAAAATATACTTAAACTTAAAGCACATCAATAAAACACAGTTATTATTATTTTGTAAATTCGTATAATTTGTTGTCAGATTTTACTAAAATGTTGATTGGTATTCACAATATGGTGTAAATATTCTATGACTCCGCGATCTGTGTAACAGTTTCAACTGCATTCTCTCTAGCTTTTCTGTCTCTCTTCAGATCCTTCTAAATAAGGTTAACAGAACACAGCCTTCATAAAATTGAAAATATTTTTAGGCTGTAATAAACTAAAGTTCGCGATAGGTGGCCTCAAACCCCTGCAACACACCAATCTACCAGGCAATTGCTTCTTTGCTATTTGCCCAGTTCAATTCTAGGAAAACCGTCGAAAATTGCCCGTTTAAAAAGTTTTAAATTTTAAATAGCCGATGGCTAAACCTTGCAATAGCTTCGGACTCATGGCAACTCTCCCAAATTGTGTCGAGTTCAAAATTCGTAACAGTTTCTGTTTTTTC
Source organism: Cantharis rufa (assembly GCA_947369205.1). Classification (NCBI taxonomy): domain Eukaryota; kingdom Metazoa; phylum Arthropoda; class Insecta; order Coleoptera; family Cantharidae; genus Cantharis; species Cantharis rufa. The sequence continues at coordinate 27,491,749 of OX376306.1, read as the reverse complement.
TGTGTTCCGAATGAGAACTCTCGAACTGTATGAATCTCCAGAATAGTGATGCACACTCTAGGGCTTCTAAAACTTTGATGGATATAGTATGGATATTCTCTCCTTCGGTGCACCAGCACTGCCTCGGTTTCCTTAGGACTAAGGTTAGTCTTTTCATGTTCATCCATTTGCATATGTCTGCAATGACGATAATTCCTCTTTAGCTTTTCTTCTTCTCTATCAGTTGTCACCATTAAAACATTATCTTCTCCCAGCTCGACCTGCAACATTGTATAATTCTTTTGACATAATAATATATTATGCCATTTTTGGTTAGAATTTCTTAGGGCTGTTGAAAATTTTTTCAAGGCCAACTGCGGTAATAATAATAAGACTTATAGAATAAGTCAACCGTAAGAATTAAGTCGTAGCAACTTATATAAAAAACTGTAACTTGAAGATAACTTTTTCGAGATTTTTGCAGATCTTGATAGCAACCATTAATCAATAAATATCAGACAAGTTGGTACCAGCGCGTACCTGCACTGGCGAATTATTTTGTGGAATACTTAAGCAAAATTTGACGCGGAAAATGATTTACAAATTTTGAGGAAAATATTTTTTTGTTATTGTAGATTTACGACGAACTATTTGTTATCACAGTTGTTATCTCAAGTTAACCACCGTTTATCTACCTAGTATATGTGATAATATTTAAGGATGTCTCGACACTAGCGATTACAAAATTATTTTTGGTAAGGCAAAATGTGTACAGCTTGATTGTATGCGGTGTGGACGTATACATATACCTATTGATATGAGCAACAAAAATTTATTGCTGATTCGTAGAAGATTGTAGTCTTGGCATTGTAAAAGTAATGCATAAATCGGATTATTTATGCTCGTCTGTATTTTTCAATTGATATAAATTATGTATGCGAAGGACAATGAAAATATAACAATGGATGTGTTTAAAAGGCGTAACGTGTAAAGAAGCGCAAACAGAGCGTAGAAAACGAGATTTTTTATTGTTTTATAAAAGGTTTCAAGGCCTCGTGACGTTTCTGCAATCTGCAATGCTTACCACCCGCACATTTGGCCAATCTCAGCAGAGCGTGATGATCGAATCGAGAGCAAAATCTATTTTGTGTGAACTGGTTATTAAAGTTCACTTTCGGCCATTTTTTTTATGCGACCGCTCTACCCATATACGCTGTAGATAGAAACCCAACGCAATATTTTTTGCATGTAATCATGTAAATACCATAAAGTATAAAAGTCAATACATTAAACAGACTAGGCAATAAACTGTCTGCGTAACACTTTCCCGTCTCAAAATAACCATGAACATATCAGATCCTTTGTATATTATTGCGAAAAATTGTGGGCCGTGGTCTTCCAATTTGTCGTTTACGTGTAATTTATCGTTCGTCTGTGGTTTTGAAACGGTTTAACAAATGAATACTCGACGTAGAAAATAAGGATTTCTTTAAATATCATTCAATGCTAAAAAAAAAGCTAAACGTTTATTGCGTTCTATGAGTAACCAGTACATATAATTGAATGTAGGTATGCTTAGTCACACTACTATACCACTATTAATACTACAACACCTGTCATTCGTTTTAATTCTTATCGTTAACAATAATAAGTTTATTACCCATAAGATCTTTTATGACGAACCCTTAAAAAATGATATTATAGCATTTAACATCTGCAGAAAGTCCACTGAAGGAGGGAGTCCAATATTTTCAGAGACCTCTCTCGGAATTCTAAAACAATCTTTGCATCATAGTTTTGCCATAGTCACCCCAGTTTGCAGTCACCTCAGTTTAGACAAGAAACTGGGCAAAACCTTCTGCATTCAAATGGTTGCGATGTTGTTGAATGTTAGAAGCCAGTGTAATGGGAAAAATGTGTTGTGAAAATAATACAACACCAAGAACGTTAATGGTCTACATATGCATTTCGCATGTAATTTGAGGTAGTCACGAGATCACCGTTTGAAGCAGCCAGTGCATGACTCGCAGTCGTCATGCTTACGCGTTATGGTCACGCAAGTTTGCATGACATTGTAGCCAACCCCACACAACGAATGTGTTAGCCACCTATGCCCTATACATACATTAGTTGTACACTCAACACCTTTGGAATAAAATATTGCTAAAATTAAGAATAATTTGTCCATTTCGACAAATTAGTAAGATTTATACGGCAGTCGAAATTCTGACCAGAAATAGCACCACCATTCTTTAAATTTTGAAACAACCTGTTCATGCGACTTGATTATTTGTATTTTTTCGAGCGTAAATTGGGATCCCCGAAGCATGTCCGCGTTGTAAATGTAAATAGACACGAAATCGCAAATTACTCACGTGAAGATGGTAATTTTAAACAAAAGTGAGATTTTTGACTATTCCGAGGCAAAAGAATAGAACAATGGATGACGTACCAACGTTTACAAGATAAATTTCCGGAGATGTAAATTTCATCCTTGCGAACAAAGCCAATTTTTCTGCATAACGCTCGCATTAAGGTCAACGACGTCACACATAAATATGTTTTTAATTTGATTGTTGATTGTTTTTGTTATACTATGTGAAGACGATAAAAGGATCGACGTTTAAGAAGATATATGTATTACTAAACATTTTTTTGCCATTAGAATACCTGTTTAATTATTGGAAGCTACTTTTAGCAGTAGTTCTTCTTGTCTTATTCGTCTGGGGGATCGTCTGGTTTGTTCGTTTTGCTTCATCCACTACTTTTTTTTTGTTGTGGTTTTAATTTTAAATACCCAATGATTTATTTCTGGATTTTTTATCAATCTTATTTTTAGTACATTACAAGTGGGTTTGTCTTTTACTACTATATCAAATGAATCGGCTGTTGGAATTCTTGTGCAGATCTACTCGACAACCTATTACTTTAACAAATGGACCTCATTCTGCAGAACCTCCTCTTCATTTGTCAATTTAATCGTTTTCTTATTTTTATATAGTGGTATTAGTCATTATAACACTTAAGGATGAAAAGTCAATTATTGTATTGTATTGGTGTATATGTACAGTTTTTGTTCCTATTTGCTTCACAAAATAAACTGAAAATTGCATGCATCAGTATCCATATACATACATATATTTATAATTCTTTTCGTGCTTTGTACATTTTAAGGTCTTTGGTTGGTAAATATTATACAGAATTGCACTATTGTTTATAATTTTTATTCGTAGACACGCAAATGAAACCGAATAAGCCACCTTCTCAGACGGTCATAGGGTTGGGGTTAAGTGCGTGATAGCTAATACAAAAAAAATATCCTCTTGAACTCTGAGGGAAGTAAGAATTTTATTTCTGACTTTTTCCCATCGAAAGGTTAATGGTAATTACTGGTATTACACTTCCATGGTTTGAGCCCACGTTACTCACGCGTTCCGGACGAATCAGAGAGCCCGATTCTGGGCTTTCTGGCAGGGGAAGGAGGCTTTCGTGCTGCAATTATTATATCTCAACCAATCATCGCTTGGGATTATCTTTAGAATCCATATTTAGATGAAGGCACCTTCTGCTGATCGATGAACATCTCTCAGATAAAAACTTCAGCAAAACTTAACATTTTAGTATAGATTCCGTGATCCAGAATACCGACTACAAATAAAAATATTATAACGCAATGAAAAATAGATTTGTTTTTATTTTACTATTTTTATTTTAAATAAATATTTGCATGATTCGGGAACATTAGAAAAATTATTTTATCGGCGTAGTTGTTTTTGAAGTTTTATAATATGGTAGTTAGTTTAATATTTCAGCGTAATAATTGCTTTCTTTGAGAACTAAAACCCCCTATACTGCATTCGTTTGGATCTTTTCACTTTTATAAATTTTTTTTGAATCAACTTTGATGTTGACGTTTTTCGGTAACCAACATAAATTCCCCCTTAGATCCAATATAATTCTTCTAATATTCAAAAAATCGCATGATGGGGAATAGTAAAAGTAGATAACAAAGCAGTAGAGAGCAAAGATCATCAGTATTTATTGATTTATATAATGCAGTCGAGCAGATTCACAACACATGGGCAATATTTTCTGTCTTATCGTCTACTATAGGGCAGATTGCATAATGTAATGCAATCTTTTCTATTCAATATACTATTTGTATTCAGATAATTTATTGATAAGATAAGATAATATTATATTGAAGAAGGTGCTTAGAAGATCAAGAATATGATGTCAAATGATGCTAATCAATACACCACAGGCGACACGATAGTTTGCCTCTCGACCTTATTATCGGTATTCACAATTCAAGATAATTTGCTAATCAGAATCTTGTGATTCTAGTGTTTGCAACTCATAGAATGTTTTTGGGAAACCAAATATTTTCTGTAGTGCATTGGTATTTATAGTATTTTACTTAGAAATATTCTTTATCAAGTATTATCCAAACCCGGTGAAATTAAAAAAAATTAAAATATTTTTTATATATTGAGGTACCAGGGGTATTCCATATCCGTCAGACTCTCCGGTGCGTACTGCCGAGACCCAAAAATATATTTTGTTTTCTTCTTCTTAATTTAGGACTATGTCCTGTTATTGCCATATGATTACCAAGTTTACATTTGGCTTTCGTGGTTCTGTGAGCACTTACATAAATATATTCTAGTTGGGTGCTAACCTTGCTATATGCATAGCCCAAAGGTGAAACTTAGGTTTTAGACCACAACAGTGTAGTCTGGTATAGTCAGAGCGACCAAGTGGTCTCCCGCTTCATAGCATATCGATTTAAGCTTTTTACCACACTGCTATTTTAGTTTTTTTTTAATAAAACCAAAGCTTCCGTTTGTGAAACCGGGGGGTCTGGGGGGTATGGAATACCCTCCAGTACACCAGTAATTAAGTTTGAAAGGAAAACTATTAGGGCCATCATTGCAGTATCAGTTTAAATTCTAAATTAACTAAACCAAGTTTAAACTCTAAATTAGAGAGTGTAAATACTTCATTTGTATGCGAAAGTGACGTATTTGCGACACTGACATATTTAATAAAACCAACTGTAGAATATGCACGCAAAGCTTCCGTTTGTGAAACCGGGAGTCTTGGGGTATGGAATACCCTCAGTACACCAGTAATTAAGTTTAACTAAACCAAGTTCAACATCCGAGAGTGCAAATACTTCATTTGTATGCGATAGTGACGTATTTGCATATACCAATCAAGTCGTGTGAGATCGAGAATAACACTAACTATCTTCTAGGTTAGGTTACATTATGTTTTTACACAACAAGCTTGAAGGGCGAGTGAATTTGTTTTAGACGATTACATTGGTCTGATTTTTGGTGCTCTTTATTCGGGGGTTATGAACATATGAACATAGAAGGTTCTATCGTATTCGACGGGCGGCACGAAAAGTTTACTAAAAAGATGGTAGAAGTCAGAAAAGTAAAACAATTGCTTTCGCAAAAAGTGAAACTTAAAGTTTGACAACTGAATGACATAAAGTGAAGTTTTTATTTCGTTTCCAGAGAAAATGTAATATTGGTTGATACACAGAAACCACTTTAACACCTTTTTAACATTCGGCAATTAATGTAGCAGTTTATGTAATCGATAAGAAGATGAGATTATCAGAGTTGTAGGATTTCCCCAACAATAATTAATCACATTGGATATTATAAACAGACGCACAAATACTTAGAAAAGCAAAGGTTAATCGTGAGATTTAACAAGGATCAAGTGCAAAAGATTTCTTATTCAGCCGAAGTGGTTACCTGGTGATGATCAAGAGGTTTTACAACTGCGGTATTGAAGAAAAACGAAGGGATTGAGAAAAAAATCGGCATTCCCCTAAAAAAGGCTTCTATCATTAGGAACAACCGCGATATTCGTCAGAAAGTAAAAGTGGCAAACGGAAAGTCCTAACAAATAAAATTAAATAATTAAAAATAATTGATCCCAAAAACTCTAATATATTCGATTATTGTAAGTTTAAAAACAAGAGTCTGCACAAGTGACATCCCACTATAATGTAAACTATATTGTAATACAACTCACTTCACAGACAAACAAAACTGTTTTGATTCGATCGAAATTAAAAAGTAACTAAACACCTCAACTGTTATGACGTCTATATTATAATAGACGGGGCAATATGTTTAGGTAATTAGTAATTTAATTTTCACTGACGTTTAGTTACCAACCTCTTAAAACAAAAAATTACGTTTCGAAATATTTTCCATTTCGATACGCGATTGGGTTTCAAAGTAACTTTGTTTTAGACGCAAAATAGAAAAAATCTATTATATTATCATGTACGATAGAACACACATAACATTATAATTCTGAAAGAAAAGTCATCTAAATCTAAATAGAAATTTTAATATCCAATACAACCGAGAGTGATATTGACCACTGCATTGAAGAAGATGAAACTTTATCGGTAATCTTGAAATTAATGTCATTGAATTGTCAGCGCCATAAATAGCACTTTTAGTTCATATCAAAAGGTCAGACATCTTCCGTTATCAGCTAAGTACAGAGAGCTCCTTGATTCCATTTTTATATGGATCTGTAAAGCAACAGACAATGAAGGACATTGTTAATTGGAAAAATTGACGACAGTCGATGATTATCTCGAAAAAAGCGTCAGCAAACATAATCGATAATTTTGAACAGCTGTTTTAATTTTTGCTTTCTCAATTTCGATAATGGAATCGCTGGCATTTTGTGGTCTATCAGGTTGCATCCAAATTTATTCCGGTCAAGGTAACAAAGAGTCCAAGTTAAATTCCGTAGGATGCAGAAAATGTTGTGGAAGCATAAAGAGATAAACGTGGATGTGACTATAAAGTATATCATAGAAATTGGTTAGATATAAATAAATAAAAATGTCATTTGAAGGAAGCGGACGTTTTTAAGGAACCTACGAAGAGAGATTAGTGTGTTATTTTTAAATTTTATCAGCCATAACAGGAATTTTGCTTTTATGTACTTTAACATTATCTTATAGTGTGGTGTAACATTGCTGTCCGGAAATTACGTAGAATATCTAACTAATGATTATACTGGAAAAATGTAAATATCGCTTTATACGTTGCATATTTTGTTATCAGCAAACGACTTTATAATGGCATGTTTTTTTAGGTTATTTTATTGTGTGGGGTAACAGGTGAAACAAATTCGCTAGTCGTGAAGGTAGAATATCATGAAATAACCATTATGTACATGTATATCTAAATCGTTCTTATAGCCCAGATGAACAACATTACTGCATGCATTTGATACACAAATCTGAATGGCATTCAAGGTGAAACAATATTATTGAATCGTCAAGCCTTTATTTATTTATAAATAGTCATGTTTGAAAAATGAATGTGCAAAAAGAATTTTTACGATAAAGTTTATTTGTGCAGTAAAACAGCGTTGCCACCAATCGCGTAAAATATTGGTCGCAATAAACTCCCCTGCGGAACACCCAGCTTATACCAGTATACTATTGTATGTACGTAGGTACTGTACTATGTCTATATCTGGCTATATACCACACAAAAAGTTATATTAGGCTCAGTAGTTCTTTGGCATAATTAAATATTATGAAGTTTTCTGTGAACTTTTAATTTTTGATAATATTATTTTTAAATTTAATTACTGACATTGGCAATACCATGACAGTCGTCCGCACTCATAAAAATTATGAGATAATAACACAGCGTTAGTTTTTAAATATGAAATTATTATTATATATCCTGATATAACATCGTAACTTGGTTTTAATTTGTTTACAATACAAAGCTGGACACTCATTCATTGCATGATGGAATTTTGCTATCTCCACACGCATATACATATAACATCAAGTCCAATGTACTTCGCATTCAACGGTTGGCGTGGCAAACATAAATAAGTAAATCCGTCTTATAATCTTATCAGTCAGAAGTTTTTTTTACAAATAAGTCAAATAGTTCAATCTTGGAGGTTAACATATATGCAACCATAATATTTTTTTGTTATTTTCACTTACGTAATTGCGACTACAAATTTCAAGAAAATTTGAATCAAAGCAGACTGTAATTTTATAACGTATAAGCCATAGGTTTTCCCAATGAGCAAATTTGAGCAAAAATTTAAATATCCAAATAAATTTTGATCATGTCTCGTGTGATATGTTATGTACAACGACATAAACAGTACGGATTAAGATTTTGAAATAACGTTACGTTTAACAATTAACACGCAAAAAGTAAATTATTACTATAGACCTTATCTAAGTTTGGATTATATAATGAATTGATAAAGAGGTCCTCAGTATACTGATTATATACAGGACGATCACGGCTTGATACGATAATGAAAATATTATATTTATTTTGATGTGTAATATACAGTTACTCACAAAATAAAGCGTACACTCCTATGTTAACAATGTTAATTTGACGTTTTCAAGACGTTTTTTTTTATATAAAAATTGCTTTTACAGCAAAATTTTGTAGACATTTTTTGTTGGAAATTTCATTGCCTTAAATTTTGTTTATTTACATTTTTCTATTTTGTTGCACCGGTTCCGACTGACAGCGACTTGAACAAGACTCGGTAAAATCCAAAAAATATTATCATCTATATCTCGGAAACGGTGCGACCAATTAGAAAAATGTATATGAATAAAACTGTAGAGAATGAAATTTACAAGAAAAAATGTATATTCACTTTTTTATTATGATGCACCGTTTCCGAGATTTAGATGATAATATTTTTTGGATTTTACAGGGTCTTGTTTAAGTCGCTGTCAGACGGAAACGGTGCAACAAAATAGAAAAATGTAAATAAACAAAATTTAAGGCAATGAAATTTCCAACAAAAAATGTCTACAAAATTTTGCTGTAAAAGCAATTTTTATATAAAAAAAAACGTCTTGAAAACGTCAAATTAACATTGTTAACATAGGAGTGTACGCTTTATTTTGTGAGTAACTGTATATTACAAAATTTTGTTTCAACGAAAATATGATGTTCCACTTTTAAAAATATTGATATAACTCAGTTGGTACTATCTACATTTATCGATGTCCAAATATAGTTTCATAAACAATAAATTAATTAATGACGCGCAAGGTAGGATTAACAAGATTATGGCCGAGCCTATGAGTTTTTTAAGCTTTATTCGGCTTTAGACATGTATGATTGTTTATCTGTAGAGAGAACTATGACGAAAAAACCAAATCCAATGCATGCCATTGGACCTGCATTTGCTTATGTCTGCCATTTTGAATTTTATGAAAAATAGTTTTTCTTGAATAACGCGGTCATTTTTAATTAAAAAAAAATCTTCCAACCTTTCGAAACAATTGTTTCTTCATCTTCGGGGTAACCGTCGAAAACAACAATTTTGACAGTTCTATTTTTCTTTGCCATTGGCGTAAGACCTTAAATATTGACTGTAGGAGAAAAAAAGGTCAAGACCAAAATTATTCGAAATTTAATTCCCCATAAGTTTGTTTACGTTCATTTATGCCCTAAAGTTAAAAATAAATGAGATAATGCAAAGAGTTTTACTTCGCCGCTTTTTTTCATTAAAAAAAAAGAAAATCTTTTTTCAGGTTTAATTTCAAAAATATTGATTTCAGAAAAAAGTTAAAAAACCAAAGTTGTAAGAAATTCAATTTCGTACAACTTTTGTCATGACGATTTTTTGTTAAAATTGAAAATGGCCGAGTTATTCCAGAAAAACCGTTTTTCATAAAATTGAAAATTGCGGACATAACCAAATGCGGGATTTGGTCGACTTTTTGAATGAAGACTACATGTACCCCTCCTTGTACTGTACTATATAGGCTCATTTTCACTAAACGGGACGAACCAAAAAGATTTCTTCTGGAGTTATTTAAGTACTAATGTTGCTACGGGGACGGGGTTAAGACAGGGGTAAATCTTGAGTTTAGGTATACACTGCTATTTGGTAGTAGTATTTAATAAAATACTACTTTTTACTGCTCTTCTTGCCATTGCTGTTTTGCCATCACTGTTTTGTTAGGTTGATAATAAAAAATTTACACAAAGAGAAGAAAAAACATCGATCTTCATATTACAAAAAATAAATTACCCTTCCTTTATGCTTCCAATATCAGCATAAACGCCAGTATCAACATGAAGTGCCAGTATTACAGTGGCGTAACTATACCAGTGTTTGATGTGTTCGATCGAACAAGGGCCCGGAAAAGGGCACGGCTTTGTCACGACCAGAAAAATGAAATAATTTAATGATTTTTATGGTTTTTTTGTGATTTATAGCAGTAAATATTGAAAACATCAATATATTTAATAGATAATAATTTTTTGAAAATAATAATTTAATATCTATTTGGGGGCCCAGTTAGAGTCGGAAACACGGCCTATAGCTGCCTTGTTACGCCACTGATGCAGTATTAGGCAGTATTGGTACTATCAGGAGTGAGAAGTAGTGTTAGACAGTTTTAGGTTAATAAATGGCAGTCTTTTGTAGTTATTAGGAGTATTAGAATTTATCTAATTCTACATAATACTTTCGTTTACTGCTGATACTGCCTATTGTACTGCTGAATAATGCTACTTATACTGCCGTAGTGTTTTATTCACCGGGCTGAGCACATGTCACTACAAAAATTTTGACGTTGAATTACCTTATATTTCATTATGTACTGATCCAGTGTACAGTCTTCACACGATACAGGGTATTTTTCATACAATTTATCGACTAATTAGAAAATTATAAGATTCTCCCCGTCCTCTTCTATCATAGATGTATTTGGTCTGAAATAACAAATTATTTTCTGCTTTTTTCTGAAGCAAAAAGGTTTATATTTAATAAAATCATTGACAGAACTTGCACACACACTTTCAGTCTCTAAACCGGGGGGTCTGGGAATACCCCCCAGTATATTTGTAATGATGTTCAAAAGAAAGATTTTTACCATTATAGATAATTGTTCACTTTACACCATGAACTGAAAGAGTAAAATAATTGGTTATGTCATGATGATAGTTGTTTTATACCGATTTAACAATAAATAATAACCACAGCAGTGGATTGGTGTGATCGTTGGCTGAGTTATTACAGCGCGGAAATTCTAGGTTCGAATCTCGGACTTTACAGAATTTCTTAGCTCGGCCTTCCGCGTATGCATCAACACGTTGTGGATTTAAGAATTGGTTCTATATTTACGTAAGTCTGACCAATTGACAGAACGTCCAAGTCAAAAATTAAAAAAAGGACGATAAATAATAATTTGTATATTTATAATTTAATCTTTCTTTCAACTTATTATATTAGTAATGTGGGCATAGCTATTCTGTATCCGATTATTAAAAGAACCAATGCCACGTTTTTAGTTTTTTTGATCATTCTACTTCTTTGGATAATTTTTATTATTATTATTTTAAAGTGCAATGTCACATTTGTTATAGTTATATTTTGGATTTTCTGTTAGATAACCTTATTTTATTTTTAATGGTAGCAACCATGAATCTAACTAGATTTCTTCCCCGGCGCCATTCTCATTAGTTTTTCAAGCCATTTCATACCTCGCTTTTCAGTTTTGTTCAATTTTTCCAAACTGGGGTCTTAAAACTCAACCTTAAGTAAATTATTATTAATACAAAAATAATAATAATTGTAACGCAGTCAGGAACGAACTGACATGCATTTTTGTTGAGCGAGGGTTTCAAGAATAGCAGTCTTTTTGTTCTTCCAAAGCTTAGCCTCTATTTAAAGATCTATTCAACCGATTTCTTCACCTCACAACTCCAAGAGCCAATTGCTTTTAAATAATAATTCAATAAACGATTTTTTAAATTAAAAGGAAGGATATCGTTTTTCGTTTCGTTTAAACGTTTGTTTTGTTGCCGCCATAATATCTGGATTTATTTGTTTACGCATTATCGAAACTTTAAATTATCTAATCTAATTTATTATAAAATAAATGTCGCCTCACATAATTACATATTCGTTATAATATTTATGTATATTATTATATATTTAGTTTTATAAGTCTGACGTCACAGTGCTCTGAATATTTTATTTATTTGTTACAATCGCCACTTAAAAATTGTTATCTTCTTATCTGAGTTATTTTTGTTCAGTTTGGATATTTTTTCGAGTTTTGAGTGTTGTTATACGCTTTTGATAACACGTACGATGGCCAATAAAAACATGATAAGCGTTTTAATATCTTATCTTTGTTATTTTTATTATACACATAAATTGTATATTATCGGTAATATTTTGGGTGTTATAAATCAAAGTTTAAATTTTAAAATGTGAAAGAAAAAACACGATAAAAAGCTATATTTGTTTAGCTTTTATATTTATCATTGTTATCGGCTTATTTGTTTAGTTTTGTTTGGGTTTATTGAAAAAAAGTGATATCTTTAATATTACTTAATTTTTTGTCAAGTATACTATTATTTTGTCAAGAAATGAAATTTGAACTTCTTTTTGAAAGTCTCATTTTTTCCACACTCAAGTTTGTTTCCAACACAATTTTATTTATGTTCCATCTAATTTGTCTAACTTATCGTCATTTATAATCTCAGAATTTTCTCTTACTTTTTTGGCTTTTCTCCAGTTATTACTAAAACAGTAATCAATTTTATTGGGTGAAAATGTTTCCTGGCATAAACTAACATTTTTATATGTATAAACTTTTTTATCTTTTTATAGAACCACATTGCAAAAACCGCTCTAGATAATCAACGTTTGGAATATGAAAAATTTCTAATTTTTCACTCGATACTTGTGTTTTAATTTTTGGAAAAATTGCAAAGAAAATTTAATTCCATCTGTTTGTCTATTTTCTGGTGCCGATATCCTTGGTGCAATGAACCCTTTAACTCATATTATAATGGTTAGTGATAAACTGATAAGCAATGATAGCCTTCAGTTTAAAATTTGAATTAACGTATGATTGAACTTCCTCCCTCAACGGTTACGATAGTTATTTTGAAAGAGAATTCGCTCTTCAGTATTGTAACTTTTTTCTAATTTGTGATTATTTTTTCAATTATTTATTCTGAATTGCCTATTACAACAAGGAAGGGGGGGGACAGAAAATTTTATTCCGATAATTACAAATTTATATCGTCGGTCTAAGATGCAAATGGCCTAACTCACAAAATGAAAATTTTACAGGAGAGGCAAAAAATGTAGCTGATCAATAATAAATGAAAATGAAAATGAAAAATGCGTTTAAAGCATTTATGGCGCGAAAAATTTTTATATGGACTTAGGAAACTAACAGGTGGTAGGTTTGACTACCGGTCGTCACATGTCACCAAAAATAAAATTTGACCCAAAAGTGGACTTAGGCCATTTGCATCTTAGACCGACGATATGATAGTTACATATTAAATTTTCCATTTAAAATAGAATGCTGGATTATAAATAGCTAACTATTTCGTGCAGATCGTGCACCGTCTTGACCTTTATTATAATGACCCTGCTATGCTAAAAGTAATGGACGTTTGTTAAAATAGCAAAATTCATTATGTTCAATAAAACTTTTATTTTAAGCATTGCATTTAAGGGAAATAGCATGTTCGTTCGGTTAAACTCATTAAGAGTGCAAGAAATTTAAATTAAAAATCCGATTTTTCGTCGTAAGTCAACGATTCAACCGTATGGAGTAAATATTGAGGCTCCGGCTGTTTTTCTCAAATAATTTTAATAAAAATAGATGAGGCAACTTTCCAGTTCAATAAAATTTTGTTAAGATATACAAAACGGTCTAAAATTAAAGTTCCACTGTAAATAAACATTTTCCATGTTAAAAATAAAAATTTAGTGTGTTTTAATGTTTACACGTAGTATATACTATTTTTTCTAATGCAGGTGCATCGAAAAGTTTTAAAAAACAGAAAGGAGTTTTTTTTTGTGTCCCCATGCAATATTTCTGTCTTTACAGCACACGCGAACTCGCATAATTTACATAACGCACCTGGATTCTTAACTCAGCTTCTTAAGTATTTTCCACATGATGAAGTATTTTTGTAGAAATGGAACGCATTCATACGTTCATATGGTTTTATTCTTTCATTGTGTGGCAGTGGCATTCATAGGGAGCAAAAACAAAAAGGGAGAACTTCCAACGGGTGTTCCCACAAATAGTAAAAAATGTCATCTCTTGGCACTCGGTTAACACTCCTAAATTTCAACGCCCAAGTACGCTGCACCACACGTCAGGTTAGCTCACTCCTGGGCTTTGTTATTTATCAGCTATTATTATCACCAACCAACATATTTATAAAATATCGAGTTATATTTTTCGGCCAAGTTTACAATAATATTTTATTGTTTTAATTTTATTAATATGACTAATAATTTAAACATTTGCAAAATTTTTGAATCGGTTTAGCAAACCCAATAAAATTCAAATTCCTGCAAAAGCTTTCAGCAGTAAGTTTTTGCCTTCTCTCTCAATTTTTACTTCAGACTCGAAAAGAGTTAAGGCAATAATAAAATGTAGCTGACCGCAAATATTGACCAATCAGAACATCAGACAATCACGTGTTGTCATTTTGGTAAATTTCATTGCAATTAGAGAAATGACGGAGTCACACCATAGAAATTATTCATCTAGAAAAAAAATTTTTTTTTCTACAAACATGCGCATTGATACGCAATCTACAGAAATGATTACAAATATTCTTGACGCCTACCTGTTTACAGATAGGACGGTTACCTACACTAGGAAATATATAATCTCTACAAATAACAAATAAGAAATAATTTGCAAACCAATTCTCTGTAATGGATTAACTAATAAATTTTTTTTCTTATTAATACCACATTATAGAAAATATTGTGTAAAACCCGTACGAAAAGCTTACTTTTTCGTATAAGGCGTGAAATTTTTTACCGAGACTTTAGCGGAGATTATCAACACGCCGGTATCGTTTATGCGGCTTTCATGACCAAATGGGTGCACAAATAGTGTTTGTACACTAAAGAATTAAAAAATTATTAGTAATATATTTTGGTTTTTAAATTAAAAAAAATCCTCCCCGGCGGGGAATCGAACCCCGGTCTCCCGCGTGACAGGCGGGGATACTGACCACTATACTACCGAGGACTTATACTATTCAGTATAAATACGGTGGAGTCACACCACGGCGACAATAGTAGTAACGAACGTAAAAAAAACCATTATTTTAGTCTAAAAATAAAATCCTCCTGTATAAAATTCATTTGTTTTCTATAGCAGATATAAATCAAAAAGAATATATTATATTATTATTTTTATTAATATATAACATTCCTTTGCAATTTCAACAACAGTAATTTCAGTAAAAATAAAGTACTTTATCTACTCTTGCGGTTAAAGTGTCACTTGTTCTATTATTTTCAGTCGAATAAACCGCACTTTGACATGTGCTATAGGAAAAAATATTAAATTGTGACATTTTTATATACTATACCTACATATATGCTTCGGAGGACTCACAAAGGACGCAATAAAGGGTACAATTTTTTCTTCATGATTCTCCATAATATGTTATGGTATTGGTCGTTGACTAGAAATGTGGGACCATAGAAATTATTCTTTTAGAAAACTGTCACAAAATGAAGAAAAATATTTTTCACTAAAAATTTAAAAAATTATTGCTAAATTATTTTGGTTTTAAAATTAATAAAAAAAGATCCTCCCCGGCGGGGAATCGAACCCCGGTCTCCCGCGTGACAGGCGGGGATACTGACCACTATACTACCGAGGACTTACACTATTAGGTTTAAAAAATAGTTATTTTTATCATAAGGCTTGAAACTGAATTTTTCCGAGTACGAGTTTTTTACAGGCTGAGGCGGATTAGCCGAGGCCTGTATTTACGAGCGATAAAGCGGGTTGTCGGACACCTATAGGGGAGTTCCGATGTATTCGCGAAAGGTATGGCTTCGAGCATGAAATTGAAGATTCAGATAGTACATGCGACTACAAGGCCCTGGCAAGGCGGTTTACCGAGACAATTAAATCCAGCGACACAGCAACTAGAATCAAAGATTGGTCAAAAGCGATGAACTACCCAAAAATAGTGGTGGAAAATCAAAAAATTATTCAATTTCCAGCTTCAAGATACTATAAGACCAACCCCTCCAAACTTTCGCTAATAAATGCAGCTGCAGAAGAACAATTCTTTAAGCTTCGTGCTAGTGCTGGAAATACGAACAACGCTAACTGCCGTATGGGATGCGGCGTCAGAGAAACCGCCTACCATGTGGTCGCAGCATGCTCGAAGACCAACTATAATACGAGACACGACCAGGTGGTGTACAGGCTCCCAAAGTTACTGCTGGGGGCAACACATGCCCCTGAGGACATAGCGAAAAACTTGCAATTTGGGAAAGCCGTGTTGAACTGTGAGTACACAAGTGGCAACAACAAGTTTAGAGTTAGAGCTGGACAGTCCATATTAACGGAGAAAGGGCTTCACCACAATAAACCTGATATCATGCTGCAGAAGCTGAAACCGAATGCCAAGACGTACTTGTTCGAGGTGTCAGTTCCGCACCTGCAAAACTACAAAATTCAAGAAGAAATAAAAAGAGTTCGTTACACAAAGAACTCTTGCGATGCAATTGACCACAAGAATTGCAGAACAATCCAACGCGACACAAACTTGGTGGACGAGCTGAAACACATCCATAAGTGTAAAGTAGAATTGGGGGTGTTTGTCACAGGCCCGTAGCCAGGGGGGGGGGGCAAGGTCGGGCAAAGCCCGACCTTTTAAGGATTTTGCCCTACCTTTTAAAATGAAAATATGCAACAATAAATTAAAAGAAAATTTCTCCATTCATTCCACATTGGTCCTTTTTAAGAATTTTTTTAATTTTAAGTCGGTATATGCTTTCAAATGCAATTCACCTAAGCAACTTACGATGCACAGTGGGATATGTGACACTAAAAACCGGCCATAATTGAAATTTTCAAAATCTGTTTTTAAAAGTTGCAATTTTTACTTGGGGTACAGGAATAGACGTGACGTCATTCATTATGAATTTCCGCCCTTTAGGCTGCAACGGTAACGTTTAACAAGATTCGAAACTTAGTCGTCTTTGGTTCCCTGCGAATTTGTTATTAATTTAGTACATATTCCTAAAAATGCAAAATACAGATCCCCTGAAATCCAAAATGAAATTATCGAAATTATGACAGAAACTGTTCGGGAATCTATAGTAGCAAATGTAAGACATGCTGACGTTACATGGTTCACTTTACTGGAAGATGGTACTAAGGATAAAAACCGTAGAGAAAATATAGCGATAGCCATTCGTTATGTGAAAGATGGTGTAGTCAAAGAGTCTTTGTTGACAATCACAACAACAACCGATCTTGATGCAGCTACCTTTAGCACAGCAACATTAAATATTCTTGAAGCTAATGAAATAGAGACCAATAGGCTTTTAAGCCAATGCTATGATGGTGCCAGTGTAATGAGCGGAAAAACAGGAGGTGTAGCTGCTCGAATAGAAAAGCAACTAAAACGAAAAATTCCGTATGTGCACTGCTATAATCATCGTTTACATTTAGTGGTTGTAAAAACAATATCTGAGATGACTTTTATCCGTAATTATTTTGATCAGTGCGTAATGTTACATGAATTTTTCCAACATAGCAAGATTGCCGCTTTGTATGAAGGAAAAAAAATATGTCGTCTTTTGGAGCAGCGTTGGTCAGGTCACCTAAAGATTACAAACGTAATTTGGACAAATTATGACTTAATATTAAAAGCACTCGATGAAATAAGAAAAGGCAAATTTAGCGGCGATGACATCGCAAAAGGCATTGGGATAAAAACAGTTATGTTAAGTTTGGATTTTCGTGTGGCTTTAATTTTAAGCAAAAAATTTTTGTTGTTATTCCAGCCTGCCGATGCGGCTCTTCAAGGTAGAGGTACAGGATTGAAAGATGCAATTGACATAATAAAATGCGTCCAAAAGGAAGTAGCTAATCTCAGGACAGAAGAAAGTTTCAAGTTAGTTTTAAGTGAAGCTGTAAATATGCTTCCAAAGGACACCCCATTGCAGTCTAAAAGACAAGTTAAAACAGTGCAAATGACTAACTTTTTAATCTACGATTCTCAACCATCAGGATCAGGTTCGCGTCGTCAGAACTCTATTCACGATGACAACATAGTGCAATACAAACAAAAATACTTTGAAACGTTGGACATTGCGACAGCAGAACTCAAAAGACGATTTTCGGACAATGAGGAGCTGCTTGAATCAATTTCGAGTATAGAGGAATTTGACTATGATAAATTGACTGCTTTAAGAACTTTGGGTAAGTTGTAAAAAAATTATAAAACAGTATTTTGAATTAGTATTTTTGAAGGAATAACAGTGCCCTCCCAAGAAGAGCTTCTGGTAGTTAAAAACTATTTAGCAAAAAAAACTGAAGGAGAATCCGTCTTTCAAATTTTGTACAAACAGCATGAAGCGTTTCGAGATTTGTATGAACTGTATGTAGCACTTCTGTCTACGAGTCTACATTTTCTACTTTAACAGCCATAAACAGACCACAAAGAATTTCCATGGGCCATCAAAGAATGGCAAATTTATTATATCTTGCATTTGAACACGAAGTTACTAAAGCGCTAAACCTTGAAATTTCAGACAATTTTTGTCCTCGGCGCGATAAAGTTGCCCAATCTTACCATCCGTTTGCCTTACCTTCACTTTCGGTCTGGCTACGGGCCTGGTTTGTCATCGGCTGCTTTGGTGAGGTGTTGGCGACGGAGGAGCATAACCATGTGAGGTATTTGTTGAAACAGATTGGTGCATCCGATGGTGAAGTCGATGCAACAATACGAAAGGCAGCGTACAGTGTAATGACTCAAACTTCGAACATTTTGTTACGGCACTCAGAGGAATGAATAGAAGTGCGAAGCTGCAGTGGTTGAGAGGGGGATAAAGTGTCTGTGATATTTTCTATGTGATGTTTTGTTATTTGTAATGTTTATGGAAGAATTTTAATTTGTTGTGTTTTGCAAGAATTTTAATTTGTTGTTTTTTGAAAAATTTTAATTTGTTTTGTTCAGATGTGAATTTTAATTTGTTGATTATGCAGATTTGACACAAGCTTAGAATTGTAATGGCTTTACAGCGATAGTTGTATTGGCATATGAAGCAATAAATAAATAATATACTACCGAGGACTTACACTATTAGGTTTAAATACGGTGGAGTCAGATCACGGCGACAATAGTAGTAACAAACGTAGAAAAAAAAACACTATTTTAGTCTAAAAACCATCCTGTATATATAATTCATTTGTTTTCTATACCAGATAAAAAGGAATATAACGAATCCCAATTACAGAGTAAATTTTTAAGTAATAAGGTACTTTATCTGCCCATGATACTGACCACTATGCTACCGAAGACTTATACTGTTGAGAAAAATAAAAATGGGAAAGAAGGAAAAGTTGAAACGCAACCGGTCTACTATAAACCAACAGAAAAAAAACATCAAAAATACATAAAATGAGTTGCTAGACGGAACCAGCGAGACGAAATAAACATCATGAGAAAAATTAAGATGAAACCTTCACAATAAAAAAAATTTCCAACCAATACCAGTCTACGAGAGAAATACCCTCGGAGTGGTTCGAGGAATGGAACCAGAAGATAAAAAACGATACGCAGAGAATACAGCAATCTGAAATAGGGAGCGAAAAAATAGAAAAACTTGTCTAGGAAGCGATAAGAACAACTGCAGCCTGGAAAGCTCCTGGGTTCGACCGGATTCCCTGTTTTTTATACAAAATTTTGCCTGCAGCCAAACAATATCTAATTAAATTTATTACAGATGCAATATAGTTGGCCGGTACATCTTGAGTCTTGACAGAACACGATTGTAGAGCGAGCGTTATCCTTATCCACAAATCTGGCGAGACGGGAGATCCTGCCAACTACAGACCGATCTCACTGTTAAACACCTATTACAAACTACTAATAAAAACAATGGCAGTAATAATAACAGAATGCTTACCAGCTGATGCAATCCCCAAGGAACAAATGGCGAGATCCGGAATCTGGGGAGCATTACATGGAATGTTGGCAAACAAATCTGTCACCCAGATGGCACTACTGAGAAGAAAAGATCACCACACAATCTGGCTGGATTTCAAGAAGGCGTACGACTCGATAAACCATGAAAAGTTGAGACAACTAATTCGCTCTCTACCTATTCCGTAAAGACTAAAACACCTTTTAATCCATGTCACAAGACAGTGGAATATGATTCTCCAGACAAAAAATAAAAATGCAACATCAACCAGCATAAAATTGCAAATATTACAAGGAGATTCATTAAGTCCACTACTATTTGTGTTAACCACAGCGGGAATCATAGGGAAGGTTAAAGCGGACCCAAAGATTAATGCTAAGACTAAAGGTCATCACCGAACAATAGCATTTATGGATGATATTAAGTGCCATGCCCCTTCAAGAAAATCAATCGAAGCAGTAAAAAATCTGATCGAGAAATGCGCCAACGAGATCGGCTTGCAGCTCAACACCAGAAAATGTGGACACTACTCCGCCGCAGCGGTAGAAGAGGAGGAGGTAGGATGTGACCAGCGATTTCTTCCGGGAGTAAGTAAAGGTTACAAATACCTAGGAATCTCGCAACTAGAAAGAGATACTCTCGAAAATTTTGAGAAAATAGAACAAAAGATTTTAGATAAAACTGAAAAAAAAATTTAAGTCGCACCTGACCACCTTCCAGATGAAGAGGGTGTATAACAGCACGGTGATCCCAGCCGCAATCTACATAATGGGTAACATCTACCCGAACGAACCGACCATGGCGACGTTAGCGAGGTGCAGAACTCTTGACAAGAAGATCAGAGCGCAGATGACACAAGAAAATGTGAAAACAAGACCAACGTCAAATTAACGAGCGTACCTGCCTGCATACCTAGGCGGACTCGATTTTAGATCAATTGAGACAGAAGCTGCGGTACAGATAGGGAGAAAGTATGCATACATTACCAGGCACCCGGAGATGAAGGACATATACGCAGCGTTCCAGAAGCTTGATAAAACAGGTCGTAGGACACCTATACGGGAATTCCAATGCATTCGAGAAAAATATGGCTTCGAATATGAAATTGAAGATCCAGACAACACATGCGACTACAAGACCCTGGCAAGGCAGCTTACCGAAGCAATTAAATCCAGCGACACAGCATCTAGGATTAAAGATCGGTCGAAAGCAATGAACCCCCTGAAAATAGTGGTGGGAAATTAGAAAATTATTCAATTTCCAGCTGCAAGATATGATATGATAAGACCAATCCCTCCAAACTTTCGCTAATAAATGTAGCTGCGGAAGAACAATTTTTCAAGTTTCGTGTTACTGCTGGAAACACAAACAACGCAAACTGCTGTTTGGGATGCGGCGTCAGGGAAACCGCCTACCACGTAGTCGCAGCATTTTCGATAGAACAACTACTTATAATATAAGACACGACCAGGTGGTGTACTGGCTCCTGAAATTCCTGCTGGAGGCAACACATGCTCCTGAGAACATAGTGAAGAATCTACAATTTGGAAAAGCCGTGTTAAACTGTGAGTTCACAAGTGGCAACAATAAATTTAGAATCAGAGCTGCACAGTCCATATTGACGGAGAAAAACTTCTCCACAATAAACCAGATATCCTTATATTAGACAGATTGGATAATATTGGAACACCAAACAGATTGGTGCATCTGATGGTGAAGTCGATGGAACAATACGAAAGGCAGCGTACAAACAGTGTAATAAGAATAACTCAAACTTCGAACATTTTGTTACGACATTCAGAAGAATGAATAGAAGTGCGACACTGCAATGGTTGAGATGGGGATAAAGTGTCTGTGATATGTATGTGATGTTTTGCTGTTTTTTGTTTATTGATTTGTAATGTTTATGGTAGCTTTTTAATTTGTTGTGTTTTTTGAAAAATTTTAATTTGTTTTTGAAGGAAATTTTAATTTGTTGATTGTACAGATTTGACCCAAGTTGATAATTGTAATGGCTTTACAATGATGGTTGTATTGGTATATGAAACAATAAAGAATATATACTACGAGGACTTGTATTACTTATATTTCAATAACGTGGAGTCAGACCAGGCGCGGATCTAGACTTTTGGCAACGGGGGGGTCACAGGATATTCATTAAGCCTAAATAAACATGCGCGGTCATCAGACCGCGTCAGCAAAATGCCCCGCAGGCGATTTTTTTTATTGTCCTAGAAGCACATATGTGAAAAGTTAGGATTTTCATTGACATTATCAGTTTTTTTTTAATTTAAATATTAAATTAAATATAAACACTTTTTACACTTTACAGAAGCTTTTATTTAGCCAAAATTGTGGCTTCAAGGAGGGGGTCATGACCCCCCCCCCCCTGGATCCGCCACTGAGTCAGACCACCGCTGCAACAGTATTAACAAGCGAAGAAAAATATATTAGTTTTCTCTAAAAACTGTCCTGTATAAAATTCATTTGCTTTTTATAGCAGATGTAAAAGAAAAAAAATATTTTTTATTATTTTTATTAATATACATATAAGCATAACATTATATTGCAATTTCAACAGTAATTTCCAGTAATTTCAGTAAAAATAAATTACTTTATCTACTCTTGCGGTAAAAGTATCACTTGTTCTATTATTTTCAGAATAAACCGCACTTTGATATAGGAAAATAGTTATTTTCTATACAAGACGACAAAATTGAATTTTATCGACTAGTCGATAATGAAATTTTATCGTCGTGTATAGAATTTAATTTTTTTCTATAGCATATGTTAAAGAAAACATTTATAAGAAATTTATAAATTAAATTATTGAGAGTTTTTATTTTATTTTTAAAATTTTATATTCAAGCTTTCGAGAATTTAATATTCTCTATTTTTTTAATAATTTTATTAATATATAAATTCAAGAGCTAATAATTTAATTTGAGTAAAAACAAAGTATTTTATCTACCCTTGCTGTTAAAATGCTACTTTATCTACTCAAATGCTATTTTATCTACTCTTGCTGTTAAAGTATCATTTTTTCAATTATTTTCAGTCGGACAAATCGCACTTTAACATCTGCTATAGAAAAAAAAATTAAATTGTGACATTTTTAACTCTTAAAATTGCTTTGAAGTGATCAGTGGTGGAGCAGATACCGAAATATACCAAATTAAGTTATTGATTTAACGCAATGGCATTATTGTGAATATTAAAAGAGTAAAATAAAAAAGTTACGCTTTAAAACTTATTCGCTTATTATATGAATTTGTTCCATTTCAATCGAAAGACAAATTATCATATGACCGTCTCCGAAGTGCTTCGGAGGACTCGCAAAGGACTTAACGGGTACAAATTTTCCTTCATGATTCTCCATAATTTGTTATGTGGGTGTTGACTAGATATGCCTATAGAAATTATTCTGCTATAAAACCGTCACGAAAAGAAGAAAAAATTTTTTTAGCTAAAAATTTAAAAAATTATTACTAAATTATTTTGGTTTTTAAATTAAAAAAAGATCCTCCCCGGCGGGGAATCGAACCCCGGTCTCCCGCGTGACAGGCGGGGATACTGACCACTATACTACTAAATGCAGCTGCAGAAGAACAAATCTTTAAGCTACGTGCTACTGCTGGAAATACGAACAATGCTAATTGCCGTATGGGATGCGGCGTCAGAGAAACCGCCTACCATGTGGTCGCAGCATGCTCGAAGACCAACTATAATACGAGACACGACCAGGTGGTGTACTGGCTCCTAAAGTTACTGCTGGAGGCAACACATGCCCCTGAGGACATAACGAAAAACTTGCAATTTGGGAAAGCCGTGTTGAACTGTGAGTACACAAGTGGCAACGACAAGTTTAGAGTTAGAGCTGGACAGTCCATATTAACGGAGAAAAGGCTTCACCACAATAAACCTGATATCATGCTGCAGAAGCTGAAACCGAATGCCAAGACGTACTTGTTTGAGGTGTCAGTTCCGCACCTGCAAAACTACAAAATTCAAGAAGAAATAAAAAGAGTTCGTTACACAAAGAACTCTTGCGATGCAATTGACCACAAGAATTGCAGAACAATCCAACGCGACACAAACTTGGTGGACGAGCTGAAACACATCCATAAGTGTAAAGTAGAATTGGGGGTGTTTGTCATCGGCTGCTTTGGTGAGGTGTTGGCGACGGAGGAGCATAACCATGTGAGGTATTTGTTGAAACAGATTGGTGCATCCGATGGTGAAGTCGATGCAACAATACGAAAGGCAGCGTACAGTGTAATGACTCAAACTTCGAACATTTTGTTACGGCACTCAGAGGAATGAATAGAAGTGCGAAGCTGCAGTGGTTGAGAGGGGGATAAAGTGTCTGTGATATTTTGTATGTGATGTTTTGTTATTTGTAATGTTTAAGGAAGAATTTTAATTTGTTGTGTTTTGCAAAAATTTTAATTTGTTGTTTTTGAAAAATTTTAATTTGTTTTGTTCAGATGTGAATTTTAATTTGTTGATTGTACAGATTTGACACAGGCTTGAAATTGTAATGGCTTTACAGCGATAGTTGTATTGGCATATGAAGCAATAAAGAATATATACTACCGAGGACTTATACTATTGGGTTTAAATACGGTGGAGTCAGACCACGGCGACAATAGTAGTAACAAACGTAGAGAAAAACACTATTTTAGTCTAAAAGTCTAAAACCCATCCTATAAAATTCATTTGTTTTCTATAGCAGATGTAAAAGAAAAAACGAATCAAAATTTTTAAGTAATAAGGTTACTATCTGCCCATGATACTGACCACTATACTACAGAGGACTTACACTGTTGAGAAAAATAAAAATCGGAAAAGAAGGAAAAGTTAAAACACAACGGTATCTACTATGAAACAACAGAAAAAAACCATCTGGGAGTAGCAAAATCCATCCAAAATACACAAAATGTGTACTGATTGTACAGTGTGTACTGTACAAAAAGGAAGAAGAGATTTACTGCAATTGAAGGATAGCAATAATTGCAATTAGAGAAATAACGGAGTTACACCATAGAAATTATTCTTGCTCGATTTTAGATCGATTGAGACAGAGGCTGCAGTACAGATATGGAGAAAGTATGCATACATTACCAGGCACCCGGAGATGAAGCACCACTGCAACGGTAAGCACCGCTGATACGCAGCGTTCCAGAAGCTTGATAAAACAGGTCGTAGGACACCTATAGGGGAATTCCGATGCATTCGAGAAAAATATGGCTTCGAATATGAAATTGAAGATCCAGACAACACATGCGACTACAAGACCCTGGCAAGGCAGCTTACCGAGACAATTAAATCCAGCGACACAGCATCTAGGATCAAAGATTGGTCGAAAGCGATGAACTACCCAATAATAGTGGTGGAAAATCAGAAAATTATTCAATTTCCAGCTGCAAGACACTATAAGACCAACCCCTTCAAACTTTTGCTAATAAATGCAGCTGCGGAAGAACAATTTTTCAAGCTTCGTGTTACTGCTGGAAACACGAACAACGCAAATAGCCGTTTGGGATGTGGCGTCAGGGAAACCGCGTACCACGTAGTCGCAGCATTTTCGATAGAACAACTACTTATAACACAAGATACGACCAAGTGGTATACTCGGGGAAACCGCCTACCACGTAGTCGCAGCATTTTCGAAAGAACAACTACTTATAACATAAGACACGACCAGGTGGTGTATTGGCTCCTGAAGTTGCTGCTGGAGGCAACACATGCTCCTGAGGACATAGCAAAGAATCTACAATTTGGAAAAGCCGTGTTAAACTGTGAGTATACACAAGTGGCAACAACAAATTTAGAATCAGAGCTGGACAGTCCATATTAACGGAGAAAAAACTTCTCCAGACTAAAAATAATAATGCACTATCGACCAGCACAAAGGTTAGAAGAGGAGTATGACAATGAGCCCTTATTAAGTACACACTATTACTTAAGTGTAAGTAGTATTACACATTAAGTTAACCACAGCGGGAAACATCGGGAAGATTAAAGCGGACCCGAAAATCAATGCTATGACTAAATGCCATCACCTGTGTGTCATCCTTCTTCAAGAAAATCAATAGAAGCGATGAAAATCGCCAACGAAATCGGTTTACAACTCAAAAACACCAAATATGAACACTATTCCGCCACAGTGGTCGAAGAAGAAGAAGTGCAATGTAACCAGCGGTGTCTTCCATAAGTAACTAAGGTTACAAAAATCTAGAAATCTCGTAACTTGAAAGAGATACCTTCGAAAATTTTGAGAAAGTAGAAGAAAAATTTTTAGACAAGACAAAAAAACATCTTTAAGTCGGATCTGACCACCTTCCAAATAAAGGGATTGTACAACAGCACAGTGATTCCAGCCGCAATCTGCATCATGGGCAACATCTACCCTAATGAATCAATCCTGGCGACGTTAGCGAGGTGCAGAACCTTAGACAAGGAAATCAGAGCACAAATGACACAAGCAAATGTGAAAACGAGACCTACGTCAAATATCTGCCTGCTTTCCTGGACGGTCTTGATTTTCGATCGATTGGGACAGAGGCTGCGGTACAGATAATGAGAAAATATGCATAAAATATAAAGGACATAATATATGAAAAGTTTCAGAAACTCGACAGAGCAGGACACCGAACACCTATAGGAAAATTTTAATGCGTTCGTGAAAAATACGGCTTTGGGTACAAATCTCATCAAGGCAATTAAATCCAGCGATACAGCATCCAGGATTGGTCGAAAGCAATGGACTATCCAAAGGTACTGGTGGAAAATCAAAAGATCATTAAGTTTCCAGCTGCAAAGTACCAAAGACCAACCCATCCCAACTGTCACTGATAAATTCAGCTGTAGAAGAACAATTTTTCAAGTTGCATACGTAATACTGCAAACGCTAACAACGCGAACTGCCGTTTGGGATGCAGCGTCAGGGAAACCGGCGCCTACCACGTAGTCGCAGCATTTTCGAAGACCAACTACTTATAGCACTGCACAAGACACGACCAGGTGGTGTACTGGCTCCTGAAGTTGCTGCTGGAGGCAATGGATGCACTTGAAGACACAACGATACATTTTCAATTTGGAAAAGCCATTTTAATTATTAATTTCAAAGTAATTACATAAGTGACAGCAACCTATTTAGAATCAGAGCTGGTCAATCCATACTCACTGTACCAACAAAGAGTTATTGTTTTATTGGTAATTTCACTTCGAAGCCCTGAGAATGGTATGGTAGGCAAACCTTTAGTTTTATATACTATAATATTCGTAGGTTTTTTTTTAGTGTAATTTCTGATTTTGTACAACTAATTGGATTGGCGCCAAAAATCAGTAAATCTCAAAAAAGAAGGAGAGATTAGCATCAATTGAAGGATAGCAAAACATATAGATGTAGAAAAGGATGCACAATGTGGTGATGATTTCACCAACCATAGAACCTAAACTTGCCTTAATATTATCGCAAATGGAGTAACATAAAAAGACAAGCAGGCTAAACCAAGTAAAAAAACTTACTTGTTTAACAAAAACGCAGGACCGAAAAAAATATGTCTTCTCGTTGTTAACTTAAGGTGAAAGATCGAAGAATTTACGACAAACAAATTTTAAATTGGTATAATAATTTGCCCAATGTGATCGATATCCACAACCACCTGCACCAGATGCACATGGCCGATTCAAAAATTATTAAATTAATTTGCAAACAAAATCAAAGCAAATTCAAAAATAAAATTAAAATTAACTTATCTTGCCTCTGGTTGTGATGATTTCCACAACTTCCAATGGATCTCGTATGTTTTAACGAACGAAATGACCCAACACAACAATTCTTGCGAGCTTCCATAAATCCGTGACCATAAACACCATTCTTCAAGAGGTTCACAAAAAATTCACTATCCAAAATTGTTAAAGAAAATTTGCAAAACTTTTACCACTCGGTCAAAAAATCAAAAATTCCTTTTCAACTTGGTTTATTACCACCTTTTCATTCTAATGCCGTTATCTGAATCTGACCTTGTATTATATCGCTTTTTATTTTTCATTTTTATGTATAGGATGTTTCATATGTACCAAGAAATAAAAAAAGTTCGATACGCGAAAAATTCTTGTGATGTAATTGACCCATAAGAATTGCAACACAATTCAACGCGACATGAACAGGCACATCCATACGAGTGTAAAGTAGAGTTGGGTATGTTCATCGTCGGCTGTGTTGGGGAGGTATTGGTGACAGAGGAGCATAACCATGTAAAGGGATTTTAAAGTAGATCGGTGCGTCGGATGGGGAGGTCGATAGTTCGATAAGTTCAGTATTTTCCATTCTTGGATTTCCGTATTTTTCGTTTAACAGATGTAACAATTTGCTTTAATAAATTTTTTAAATCGGAACTTTTTCCAGGCAACTAATCGGCAAATTAAAAAGGCAAACTTTAATACACTACATTCCCTTTTCCTAGCAGGCCCGTAGCCAGAATTTTATTTCGGGAGGGGCAATCGTAAAAAGCCTTTTGTAAAAAATAACATTTTCGGGGATTCCCCTTCCGGGAATTTTTATTATTACAAACAAATATTGTTTTTAACAATTCCTGGGTTTTCTAAGATTTTCTCAAATTTCCCAGGATTTTCTTAGATTTTTCTTCACTTGTAGAGCAGATTATAGGTACAACTAAAGAAAAAAATAAACCGCTCAATGATTTGTCGTCACAATTTCATAATTCTGCGTAGAGGATAATATACATTTTTTATTTCTTTTTGCATTTTGTAGTTGGAGGGGGGACACTGTAAATAGATGTTTTACTCTTCAAATAATTAATACGATAAACTAGCTATGTGATTTTTAGTATTTGATAAGAAAATGCCATATTCTAAAATCAGAGCCAAAAATAATCCTGCAATGTTATTTATTGGTAGTATACTATAAACAACTTATACTTTTCAACTAATAATATTAGTGCTATTGTGAAACAGGCCCCTGGTGGTAGTAAAAATTAATGAATAAAATTTGTTATTTTGGGTCGTACAAATTGCACTTGGCTGGAGATGTAAAAACTGCTCAGTTGCCGATGTTGAGAAATGCAATAATTTATTGGCCATTCCTCGTATACATCCTCATAAGTTATACAACTCCAGTTTAATGAACCTACTCGTTGCCCATTTGAGATTTAAACAACTGCGTGTGAGTTGTGTGGTAGATTTGAATGCAGTAAACGTATTTGGTTCTTATTTAATTAATTATTAATGAGTGAATTAATAAAATTTAAGTCGTAACCGCAACGGGGATTATTTATCCAATTTAAAATTGCAACGATTACCTATGTGTGTCGTGTCTTTTCAATATTTAACCAGAAACGTGACGAAAAAGCTAATGGATTTTTTAAACTGGATGACTAAGTATGCGTCTGCTCCATGACCTCGATGTAGTTAATACTCGTTTGGAAGTAGCAAAGTGCGTAATTGCGGTTACACGTTTACGTATTCGAGTCACAAACAAACCCCCAATATAGCGGTAGTAGTCCTTCGACAATAATTATTACGAACATGTTTCGAAGACTGTACGGCTCCTATCCTTAAATTGTTTACCACGGAGTGTACCCGCTGTTGGCTGGCGACCAGGCCGGGTTGATGACGTCACACGATCAATGTGTGTGCAACTTGAATCTAATGAAAGACTCCTCTCTGTTCTCTTCGCCCCTTGCTGGACTCCACAAAACAAAAGCCATCGTGGTATTATATTATCTCGTGCCAAATCCCGCTTTTTTTTCCGACTCAATTTTGTTAATTGAAAAACATTCGTTTCGCACTTTATTATTTGCATAGATCTTTTTAGATTATTTCTTATCGCATTAATAATAAATTGAATGTTATATAAAATACAAAAATATTTGTTATTGATAACAACCGAATTGATAACTTATCAGTTTAAAGGTAAACTGAAAGTGCCCACTAGAAAATGTGGAGAGCATCGAATATTGCGCGGTTACTTTGCAATTTTCCTTTGAAAGCTGATTTTTTTTATGAAAAATCAGGGTTGGCTTTCGGTCGAGATTTTGGAGACTCAACAGTAGTTGATAAACTTGGGCCGAAATTGCCGAAACTTTAAATTGTGTTTACGACTAACCTTAAAACGTCACAAGGCGTATTGTATTTTCTTCTCGATTATGATTGGAGATATGTCAATAATC
This sequence comes from Cantharis rufa, assembly GCA_947369205.1. Taxonomy (NCBI): domain Eukaryota; kingdom Metazoa; phylum Arthropoda; class Insecta; order Coleoptera; family Cantharidae; genus Cantharis; species Cantharis rufa. The sequence goes on along the minus strand of OX376306.1, from coordinate 27,461,537 downwards.
AATATCTATAATATCAATTAGATTGCGTTATGTAGTACTCGTAGTTGAGTGAAAATTAAATGTAGATATTATGCTATTGTACGAAATATTTTATTCTATAGCGAATAATTTCACGGAATTGAAAAATGGGATTTAGCATTTGAACAAACGATCGTTTCAAAAAATTGGATGAAACGAGATGGTATCTGGATACTGCATTGTTGATAAGAAATCTCTTTGCCGTTTGTTTATCTCGGATCGCTATATCTTTTTATTGTTATTTTCATTTTATTGTATTTTAAACACTGCAGGCTTTTTTTCCAAAACAAATGGTTTATTCCAGAAAAACAATGTATGTGTATTTTTGCGAAACTGTTAAAACAATGCCAAAACATAGGCTTAACATATCCATTAATTTTGCATAATGGTTGAAATGCCTCGGTATTGTATTCAGATATTCAGAAAGACTTGGAATGGAGTATACCATTTGTAAAAATTATCAAAATGATTTTGATATGTGGAAGATGAGCAGAAATTTCGAATTATTCGATTTGACGATTTTTTGTTGCATAAGCGTACCTTGTGATATTTCTGGTGTTCTAGTTTAAGAAGTGATGACGTAATACTTTCGTCACAGTAACAAACCCAGTGCAACAATAGGGAAATGGAACTTGTACGCCGCTTTCACGTTAGGTAAGGTTAGCTTGAATATTCGATTGTAGATGCGATATGCGTTGGAAGTTATTTTTGGTGTTATGCATTTATTTGTCGTAAATAGCTACTCATTAATTCTACGAATTGGAGAGCCGTTGAAACCGAAATAAATGCGCAATAAACGGTTGTCAAGGATGTAATGGAATCGATTGCTGGGAAGCCATTTCCATTCGAGTAAATGAACTTTCAAGGGAAACCGAAGCCGTGACCATGCATCTTACATTCTAAATTAATCGAGTCTCGACGCTGCCTGTTGGTAATCTAAACGGATCAATACTGCGACGTGTCGTGCGCCTAAACCATACATGTCCATAGCCGGGACCATTCGAAAGCATTGCGCTTGTGTCTCCCTAAAAAAACCGGGATTTGCTTGTGCCCATAAGAACTAATAGCAAGCAAGTGAATACCCTTCCAGAAATGCGCGGCGTTAGCTGGCTTTTCGATCAATGAGAGAACTTTCGCCCACGTTCGTTTTTGCTTACTTGCGCAAAATTCACACAAACACCAAAATTAATCTACATGCTTTTATCCTGCATTATGAATGAATGTATTCAATTGACATGCGCTACACTACATCCAATTTCAATCCAATTTTGCAACGAAAATATAATCGAAGAGTAGTTCAAGTTCCAACAGTTTAAAATTTTCATCTCATAAGGAAAACAAGCAATTTCTTAAAATTTGAACCTAGGGAATTTTCTCTGCGTCAAGATTGCCAAAAATATTAAATAAACAATTAGCATAGCATTTCATCGCAGTAGTTTTTTTTTTGGACTGACAAGTTTCGAATTTCAAATTTTTCACAAGTTGTGCCAACACGGATATCATTGACAACTCGGTTGGATATTGATATTTTTCACCTTTCGATGGATCGGATTAACCATTTTCGAGTCTACACATTTGAATCCGATAAAATATTTTGGGAACATGTTCAAGTATGCGCACGTTTGTTTGCTTGTGACTACGAAGTTTAATTTTAGCAGGACCTCCAAGGACTATTAAGTATAATAAACTTGTTCCCCCATTCATATCCTGTTGTTGCGTTAACGTGCATTTGTATTGGTATTTTTAGATGCTTGCATATGGATAACATATCTAGTACGTGTACACAGTCGAAATTTAAGTGGTACATATGGCATTGCGAGTGAAGTTTTTTTGGGGTAGTAACACACTATATTTTTGCTTTGTTTACTACCGTAATACTACATCAAGGACAAGTTGTAAAAATAGCTTTCCTTTAATATTATTAACGCAAACAAAAAGTCGGGTGTGTCAGGGATGGAACATCGATCAAAGAAAAGTAAAATTAGACGGGCACCAAGCAAATTGCATTTTGCCATGCAAATCGTAACTGAAAATAAAAAAAATACTATAACGGTAAATTATTTATGGGTAAAATGATCAGGTGTGCTGAATTTTTCAGTGGGTGTGGTACCTACTGAATTTTGAGGTCGTGTCCTGGATTTTATATTTTGCCAAATTTTTAAGCTTTTATTAAATTTGAAATTTCTCGTTCCGAAAGATAATAAGCTTAATCGTTGGGTTGATCCTAACAGCATCATTTCGATGCGATGACTCATGTTTGCCATAATAAAAACTGGAAATGCTGCAGTTCTAAAAATGATGGCTGGGTTGATGCGCAGTACACTGACGATCGAATAGTATATGTCTTTGTTACCCCAATCTCGGTTGAACACCAATCCTTCTCATATTCACCGCTGGACTGAGCCTCTTCCTTCTACATCTTTTTTCCTATTCCTGAAGCTGAACTTAGGAACTTAAAAAATTCTATTCAAATGGGAGCGACTAGTACAAATTGCGAAATTGCTTTGGCCATTTCGAATTTTGTGGCAGACGAATATTTCATTTTGCCACGTTTTTCATTCGGCTCTGTTTAGTCTACAAAGCGCCGAATATTATATTTAAGCTCAGGAATTTCTGCAGGATTCACTGCGTAGACTTGAATTTTAACTGAATTCCAAAGAAAAAAGTGAGAGCTCCAGTTTCCTTAACCATTTTTTTGTGTGCGTCGGGAGTGGGGAAACTTTGCATAGCCCCCCCAATGGGCGGGGGGAGTGTAAGATTCCTACTGACTAAAACTCCACTCCACGACTACGTCAGGATTTGCCAAGCATATCTTCTGTACGCAGCCTTGTTAACCTGTTCTGCCCTTTCGGATCTTTTTTCTTCGTCTTGTTATTATTTTTGTCTTTGTTGTACGCGTTCGTAATATTCCTCCTTGGCGGTCATAATACTGCGGATCATGTTGTAGACCGAATTTCTACAACTTTTGTCTATCTTAGTATTAATTTCTTCTGTAACCCTTCATCTCCTCCTTCAGAGAGACATCTTCCATCATGGGCATTTGAAAATGGTATGCTCGGGAGTATCTTTTTCGTCACAGAAGAGGCACTTGTTGTTGTCGTTCTTTTGTACTTGTACAGATAAGAGGAAAAACACCCGTGGCCATTAAGCGCTTGTGTTAAATGATAGCAGACGTCGCCGTGGTCTATTTTTTTTACATTTGTGATCAGTTCTCTGGTCCATAATCCTTTTTTGGTTTTATTCCTACTTATCTGCCAGTCTTTGTACAACGTTTCTCTGACGGTCAGATTCAAATTTCTTTCCGACATGTAATCTTTTAAAATGTTAATCAAGCCCGGAAAGACTTTCCGGTGTCAGGTAACCCCTGAACTGTCAACCTTCATCCCGCAGAGTTAAGGGCGTTCCTCACGTCGAACGTGGGAAGGGCAACCAGTTTCCTTGTGCGCCATGTTTCTTCTTTCTCCTCTTTGCTTCTCGTACCAGTTCTGATATCACATCCACGGTGGATCGTCTCATCCTGAATCCGTATTGTTCCTCGCTCAGTCCAGTCTATAGTTCTTTCTTCAGCGAGTCTAGTTGTTATCAATCGCTCGTACAGTTTGCCCATGTTATTCAACAGGCATATTGGTCTGCACGAGCTAGGGAGTTCTAAAGGTTTGTCTCCCTTTCGCAGCAAAACAAGGTTTGCCATTTTTACTGTTTAAGTACTTTTACTTATTTAAGGTTCTGAGTATAGACTGAGGGTCTTCTCTTGCTAGTATAGTTATCACTTCGTTTGGTACAGTCAGGCCCGGGGCTTTTCCAGTTGACACTTTTCTGACAAAACTCTCCGCTTTCCTCCTTACTCCAGACTACTGACTTGTGTGTTGGAAAGACTTCTGCAGTAATCTCCGCTAATTTTTCTCTGGTGAAATCAGGTAAAGGGGTGCTTGTCATTTTCTTGCTGACAATACGATACCCTCGTCCCCAAACGTCGTTCTCCACCTTTTCGATCACTTCGTACCAGCATTTCTTTTTATTCCTTCAAATCGCCGATGCCATTTCTTTTCTTAGTCTACGGCTCAGTTTGACTGAAAGACAGATCTGGAAGGGAAAGCGATCAAGAATGAACGGGAACGGGAAGAGAAAAAATTGATTTTTTTAATTTTCGAAAAATATAATAGTATTTTGCCAAATCTTTTTTTCTAAAAATTCGATATCGTAAAATAATTAAGCTTGGGGTCTTCTAGATATGTATAGCGGACAATGAATCGCAATTTATCATTAAAAAATTTAAGAATCGTATGAGCAGCAACCATCATGTGAATCATGTGTGATACAACTCGGCTTACCATCCGCAGGTCACTTTCGTGGAAAGGGTTAACAGAGTATAAGGAATCGCTATGCAATAATGTGTAAAATATGAGTGGGGTGGGTACCAAAATGGCTGTTTCGCTATAACTCATAAACAAGATACGATGCGTCAATGGAAGTTAGTTTAAAAAGTAGGTTATAGCTTTTTAAATTCTTTAGGAAAATGGTTGTGTAAATTTTGTTTGTTGGATCAATAGTTTTTCCCATAAATCAGGTTGGAATAAGTACAATAATTTATTATACTTTCTTTTTAATAAAATAGTCTATTATGTATTATTACAAAATTAAGCATAATCTACACCAAACGTAGATGAAGCTCCGGGGGGTTATGGAATACCCTCCAGTGCACAGCGCAGTCTTGGAAAACTGAATATCTTAGTGATTTATTGACCTATGGTCAATTGTACAGTGTAGGGTGTAGGTTGATGAGAAAATTAAAATTAAAATTTTCTGTTATTATTTTATGACGCTGCGTGTTTTTCGAGTTCTACATATCGAAAGTTTGGGCTGGATTAATAGGGCCAAATCATTATTTTTGAATAAAATCGATTTTTAGCCTTTAGTATTCTAACTTTATATTTAAAAAAAAACTCTAATAATCTAATCAGAGGGAAGAATCGCTGAAAAAATCTAGTGCACAAGGGAAAAGAAATCTGAGGAAATTGAAGATTGTTAGTGATCGGGAGGGTCTGGGGGTATAGAATATTTTTCTGAATAAGAAAAAATATTATTTGATTTCATTAAGATCATAAAATTGATAATGATACAAAATTATGTATTGACGTGCAGCTGATTACAACTCAGAACACCGGATTCGAAAGTCACGGATTTCAGTTACAGATTAGATTCCAGTATAGATCGTCGATCAGACTACCTTGAATTCGTAGCACTCATTTTTAGTTAGTAAATTTAAAAAAATCAAATTGTCTCTTTGGGGAAATCCCTTAATTTAGCGAATTTAGCGAATAAAGTGTTACTTGGTTTTTTAATTTTTAAACAACTCAATCTTTTTTCAAAAATCCAAATTAAATGCTATTAAAATGTATCGAGTAATAACTGTAGTAGATATATGAAACACAACGCCAAATGTTGAAGAAAATTTAATTTAGGATGAAAATTAGAGATGTTTACGATTTAAGGGTTGTTGAACATATTCGCAGGCAAATTTAATTAAAGCTTAACTAAACCCATGCTCCATGCACAAAGGATTTAGCTGCTATAAACAATTAACAGTTTACTAAATAGATTAGGGTAGGTTGAATCAAGTCTAGATTTTATCTGTAGTGGAACCAAAAAGTCTGTTCATCTCTGCACCTACTGATAACATCTTTATCTCTCTCTTGTATTACCTAACATTTTCTTCATAACGCTTCTGACTAGAAAATTTTATTAGAGCTCGGCGGGGGGGGGGATCTTATGGAATACCGAAAATAAGTTTAGATAAGTGTCTTAAAAATGGGTTTATAATTTTTATCTCTTTTTAATTAGTTGTTGTCATATTTAAAGATAAAACTGACAGCCATTGCCAATTGTATTATCTCAGTTGTTTAAGGACGTGGGTGTTCGTGTAATAAAAAATAATTATTATTTAAAAAATACTTAAAACAATTAGAGATTTAAAATTTAAAGTGTAGGAAGTAATTGTATTCGGACATTAACTTCTAATTAAACATATATTTCGTCCTTGAGTGTAACCTACGATTTCAAATTGGTCAAAACTACTCGAGTATTAAAAAGGATGTACTGGCTATAAAATTTTGTAATTTTTTTTATACTTAAACTTGACGAGCAGAATAATTAAGAAAAGGAGCTGCCGTTTGAAAGGCTTTAATCTTGTTCTCTTTTCGAATTCTTCCGTTTTATTTTTTTAATTTACTTGATTGTCGCAATAAAATAAGTTTGTGCTCTATGAACTGTTAAAACGATAAATTTCAATGAAGCCCTCCAATTTGATCAATATCAAATGAACGTGGTATCTCCAACTGAAGTAAAATACGGAGTAGCATATTATTTTGTGTCTTTTTAAAATTTCTTAATATTTTTTAAAACTAAAAGCAGAGAACCGAGTATTGGGTTCGACTGCAGGGGAAGAAACAACGGAACGGAAGGAATTCCGTGGTTTGGAGTCCACGTGAAGTAATAGGTCGCCTGTAGATTGGAAGGCAGCAGCCTATAGGTTTAACTTACAGCAGTTAAAATTCAAATATTTTAGCGAGCAGTTAAGTTTGTTTCTCAGTCTAAGTTTTTAAATTAATTTGACAAAAATAATCTCATTTTCACTTGTCAACTACTGATGAATTTATAATCAATTTGAATGGAATTGTTCATTCATTTGTTGTAACATTTTGAAAATTCAGTTATGGTGGTTAAAAATTGTATAAATTTTCTTGCGATTAAATCATTGATTTGATTTAGTACTTCGAAACTAATTTTGTCCATTCTGAATTTGGAATGCTCAATCAAATAATTTTGTTGTTGTTTCCATGTGCTTGCCATCAAAAAGTTTTTTGAAATGTATGAAATTGAGATAAAGACTCAAAATTCAATGTATGGAAGGAAACTATTCAAATTGTGCTGTAACTAAATACACAAAGCGTCCTTTGTGGTAATTGCAAACAACCAATTAATGTGTTACTTGATTTGGCACCGCAAGAGTGATGTTGTGAGCATGTGCAGACCTTTAAATGACTATCTGTTTGATCATCTATTATATAATTTTCACAGCATCCGTTATCGATTAGGAGCGTTCACTGCACCCTGTACTATGCAAATAAAGTCGGCTTTACACACCCACAATGCTCAACTTATCAACACCCACGCGTCAAGAGGGAAAACCATTATTCCATTACTGGAAGAAATTGAGCCATTAAATTTGTGTTTAGCCTGTCTTTGTAGTATTAATTAAGGATAGTGCAACTGAAAATATCCAATCTCACTCGAATTCAATCAATCATTGATTTCTAATGCATTAAAGAGTTGAGCACTAACACCAGCATTATAAATAACCGCCCCAAAAAGCTACGCCAGGAAATATTAGGTAATTACTACGTTTGTTGATTTTAACCTCGATAAACGAAGAAAAATTTGAAAAATTTTAATAAAACCCTCGAAATTCGCTTTCACAATTTTTATTTACAGTTTATTTACTTCCGCTCTATTTTGCATTTTAATTATTGTTGTAACGATGTAAAAGTAACGTGTATGCATCGCGTTATTTTAAATGGACCTTTAAATATTTAAACTCGATGACCTTTTCTAATTGGCGCCAACTAAAAATAACACCTTTCAGGTAATTTAAAAATAAAACTTGTTTAGTAACCCCGCTATATTTAATTATGAGCATTCGTTATTTTTTAACGAAACAACTGCAGGGGTTTCCTTATTTTCTCCAATAAACCAATTTTTATAGCTGTCAATGGAAATTCAATATTCGATTGACGCAACCCTGTGCGACATCGATATGAACAAAGATCAAAAGCCCAACGAACAATGAACCTATTGGAATTGCCAGGATGGCTTGGCTTCTTATTTGTTAATGAGGGAAAATTTGTGTAAAAAACAAACAAAATAAGACGAGGTACCTGGGTAGGCGCGAAAGTATTTATAATCAAATAAAACGCTCTCTACCGCGATTTAGCTTAGCCTCTCGAGCTGCGCGAACACAATTTGAATTGTCTGATGTAACGGAGCGAATGTAAAATATACGTCATCAACACGTTGCGACGAATTCATCACAGGCGAGGGGACAAGGGAATTTTCTTTAGGTTTTTCATTTTCGTTTTTCATCGCAGTATGCTATTATTTAATCATACTATACAGTAAAACCTCGTTTATCCGGCATTCGATCAACCGAGTCTCCGCGTTATCCGATGCAACAGACTTATCCGATCACTTCGCAATAATCGAGGTGTATGCGCGGATAATACGGAAAAACTCGGATTAATGGAAGAACGAACTGAAAATTAACAGTTGGCCTTCAACAATCAATGAAAGAATATTGAAAGGCCTCCCCCCCACATTACATCGGATAAACGAGGTTTTACTGTATTTTAATTTTAATGAAATATTCAATTTTTACAATGTTTTCTACAATTTGGATTTTTAATTCTTATCTGAACTGATAAATACATCACGAAATGATTAAAATATAATCTTCCAATATACTATAAAAACGTTTCGTACACTAAAAAAAATTTAAATCGAGTATTTGAAACTAAAAGTAATAATCATTAAATTATGTATGTTTTCTGAATTTTATAAAAAGAATCCTCCCCGGCGGGGAATCGAACCCCGGTCTCCCGCGTGACAGGCGGGGATACTGACCACTATACTACCGAGGACTTATACTATTACGTATAAGTAATGTGGAGTCAGACCACGGCGAGCAGTAGCAAACGAAAAAAAAACATTATTTTACTTTAAAAACTGTTTTATTTATTTTATTTAGAAAATATAACCAAGTCCAATTCTCACTTGTCCTATTATTTTCAGTCTTGTGATATGTGCTATACGAAAATATATTAAATTTTGAATTTTTAACTTTTAAATTTGCTTTGAACTGGTCAGTGGCGGAACAGACATTGAAATATATCAAATTAAATTATTAATGTAAATAAAACTCTGTCTGTGTGTATTATTCTACCTGGCGTACATCTGTACACCTGATTATGGCAACACAATGGCGTTATTTTGATTATTAAAAGAGTTTTAACAAAAAAGAATTATGTTTCAAAACTTAAACCGACAATTAAAAATTTTAAATTCGTACGAAAATTACAAAAATCCTATTTGCTTATATGTAATATAAATATGTTTCAATTCGATCGAGATTGGAGAGACAGATTACCATATGACCGTGTCTGTGCTTCGGAGGACTTGCAAAGTAACAATAAAACGGGCTCAACTGGTACAGTTTTTTCTCCACGAGAAAGATAAATTAAGCTCTTATTTACACGAACTATTTTAATTTTGTCTTCGTAATTTATTATGTAATTTATTTAATTTTATACTCACTAGTTTCTCACTTTCATACTAATTTGTGGGCGACGACTAGAAATGTGGGGCCGTAGAATGTATTCTTCTAGAAAGCCGTCACGAAATGAAAAAAATTTTGTGAACTAAAAATTTCAAAAATTATTACTAAATTATTTTGGTTTTTAAATTATAAAAAAATCCTCCCCGGCGGGGAATCGAACCCCGGTCTCCCGCGTGACAGGCGGGGATACTGACCACTATACTACCGAGGACTTATACTATTAGGTTTAAATACGGTGGAGTCAGACCACGGCGACAATAGTAGTAACAAACGTAGAAAAAAACAACATTTTTAATTTTTTCTAAAAACCGTTCTGTATAAAATTCATTTGTTTTCTATAGCAGATGTAAATGAAAAAGAATAATATAACGAATCCCAATTATAAAGTAAATTTTTAAATTCAGTCGAATAAATCGCACTTTATTGACATCTGTCATAGTCATAATAAAAAGTAACTAAGTTTTTTTATTTTATTTTTTTTATTACTTAACTAAGTTAAGTAATTAAGTTTTGACAGTTTTAACTTCTAAATTTGTTTTGGACTGCTCAGTGGCGGTACAAATACTGAATTAAGTTAAATTATGAATTTTTAATTAATTAAAAGTTCATATGACAATTTTAACGATATTTTGACGACGATTTAACATTTTGTAATCATTGAATATGTATTTATAAATTACAATTTTCGCAATCGATCTATAATCGATTGGGATACTGGGGGTATTCTATACACCTAAGCTTTGTCAGTGGCTTATTTTTTAAAATGGGGGTCTCAAAATTCTGAAAAAAGCTTCAAAATGAAATGGTAGTATATTGAGGTGGGAATTTTGTAAAAACTACGCATAAGGAGCTAAAAACAAGGTCGTTAATTAGGGGCGCTTTAGACTATTGAGCCTCAGGCACTGGGGAATTTAAACGCATCTGTCGGTACGTGCTGATGTTGAAACATATGAATGTATTTGATCTAAAGAAGTGCAAGTTCCTATTTATTATAATCGATAATGGAAATCGGTTTATAAAACTGGGAGTCTAGTGGGTACGAACAACCCCCATACTTCACCAATAGTAGTTCACCAATAAGCGTAAAATGAAAATTTTACCTTGATCAATATTTCGAATGCGTATAAATTAGTTTTTCAATAATTGACAAAATTAAAGTATCGCTTTTCGTGAACGCAATTGTTTTTAAGCAAAAAGATGACCTGCGGCAGTAAAATACTTTAGTGGATTAGGTACTAAAGTAAGGATATTTAGTTTTAATTATTAAATTATTTTTCTAACAAAATTTGTATGCTTTAATCAATTTTTACGAATTTATTTAATTATTGTTGTAGTAAAAAAAAGTTAATTAAATAAATAAACATTATCCACACTCACCATTAATGGCCTCTTTACTCGTTAATGTCTATAATATACCATTTTATTGTATTTTCGTATACTTATTATAATTATGGAGATAAATATCATTATCATCATCCTTATCACTGGAATTAAATTCTAAAACGTCTCGTGCGTTCAGTGGCGGCTGGTACGGGGAAGGCGATAGGGTACCGCCCTCCTAAAATCAAAATCATTATTTATAACTCGATCTCAATAATATTTTTATACGTAAATTTTCTCTTTCTCAAATCAAATAAAAAAGTCCAATCGTGGAAATTGAATTTATGGAAAAAGTCCGATATTATTCTGAGATTCCAGGAATATCTTCCGGATGATCATAAACATTATTTTCTTGAATGGATTTCTCTATTTTGTTTGTTCTTTTTTTTTTGAACGCTAAGGGAAGCTTTACAAAGGTGGAATATTGGGGAAGTTTATATTTTAAGGAAAAAATTAAATTTTTAAAAAATTTATTGTTTTGATTAATAAAAAATTTAACATCTTGGCAATGTTTGTTTTTCATTATTTGCATGAGTAAGCTATGACTAGACATTTGTTTACCACCTGTATTTTTTTTGGAAAATAAACAGCTGCATGACTTCTTCTAGCAGTTTTCTTCCATTTCCAACGCGGTCTAAAAAGAATAGCAATCTTACGTTTCTGTATAAAGCTTTATTACAAGTTGTTCTAACGGCGACTTGCCATGGGCATTTATTATAGTGGATAAGTGGTTAGTTTATTATTGCAAAATTATAAATGCAAACCAGCAGGTGTTTACTTAAAAGAATACTCGTCAATTTGGGACGTTCGACCAATTATCTGCAATAATAAAAATTTCTTGGCCGTATCAATAGACTACAAAATATTCAATGGGGCCATTTTAATTTACAACTTTAATTAATCCGTTACTTTTTATGTGATTATGTGCCATATACCCCCCATTGTTTATAAGAATTGAATGCAAAGAAACAAATTCCCAAAAACAGAATTAATTCCCGCCGCCGCCGTCTCAACAATGCTTATTCGAATGAAGTCGTTTGTTACACATTCAAAGATGTAATAATAATATCTGTATTTTTTAAATTGGATTCGTTCCCATGGCCAAAATGAATTACGATAGGAAAATAATCTTCCTTGTAACATTGTTTTTACTAATTATACAATAACGATGCAATTCTAATGTTTCTCAAGTGATAATTTATTAAAATCTTGTTAATTTATGAAACCAAAACAGTCAAGTTAGTGCTGCGTAACAAATTATTTCGATAATGCTTGATACAGTAGAAGAGCAGTTCAAGAAGGCCATAAAATCTCTTTTATAACAATGGAAGTTTAACAAATAATTTGATATGGTAGGTTGAATTTTCACAAAAGCCGTGACGTCACAATAACACAATTAACATTTTTCGGTAATATGTAACAGTAATAGGATAAGAAAGAAAGTAGTTATCTTCATAACGATGATGAGCTGATAAGCATAGCTTCCCAGTCGTTCGGGGGTATTGGCTCTTTGATAGCGGAATTATTGAGCACCACTGTGCTCATTGAATAGTAGAACTTATCCGAAGTTCGATTTCATGTTTTACTTTTTTATCCCATATTTTTTGCATCGACTTTCTCAGCTCGAGCACGTACTGTTCAATATTTTGTTTGTAAACCCATTCACTTATTCATATTCTAGCGTTGCTTCGATATTTTAGTTTCTTTTTTTAGATCATTGCTTACCGATTGCGTTACGTCAGAACTGGGTTTGCTTGTTGATATGACGTATCACGATTCCTTCACGTGAATAGTTGATCTTTACGCTTCCGTTATCTGCGGTGCCATTAAATATGTATACAAATACAGGGCGTTTGGATTACTGTTGTGGTTAAGGCCACAATTAAATCACGCAACTATGTTATGTGTATATTTCCAAATTTTGTTTACATTATAGTAAGATTATCGACTTTTTTTCTGTTAGCATTCGTACTGTTGATATTTTATTTTAAAATTATCATAATGTAATTAAGTGTTGACATGTACGTCACTTGTGACCTTAATATGATGAAGTTTAATTGATTAACTTTTAACTGTTGCAGTCAACTGGTTGTATCGCAACCTGCATCGAGATAGCGTTTTTCAAGTTTTTTGATCAATCACGCCACGAGAATGATTGGATTTTGCTCTCGAAATAGTCTTACCAAATATATTTCTACGTAACTTAATAATTGAGATAAATAATGCCATAGCTACTGGCTGTGATAATGAGGATTCTCCGAAATTCCCACTCAAAATAGCGATTTAACTAACATAAGTCTTGACTAGGGGTCACCAATTTAACTAAGGAAGGCTATAAATTTTTCTTAAATATAACTTGAAATTCCGCTCGCTCAAAAGTAAATGAAATCACAAGTGAGGCTTAGGGTAGAATTCTTAGTCGTCGTTCAAGACAAACTCGAAATTCCACTTACCCCAGTGTAAACAAAATCCTAATGTATTCCGAGTCATATGTACTTGTGTTGTTATTTTAGTTCTTCAACTATTATCACAACTTCACAACATAATGACAATTTTTTGTGAAATCTCACTTATTCCCACTCTAATAGATCGTTAATGTTTTAAGAAGGCATCCAATTTTTATAATAAAAAAATATTATGTTTAGGTTTTATTGCAACACCCAAGAGCAAGAAAACTCTCCTAAACTTCATTCACAACCTCAAGATTGAATAATTTATTTTTTTTTACCTACACCTTGTTCATTATTTTCAGAATTTCTGTGAAAACAGTTGGTTTCCCAAAAAAATTTATTTGACCATAGTTGTAACCCGTTAAATTCCCTATCCGATTTGGGCTGTGAGTTTTTTTCTGAGACGTTTCGTTTAAGAGATTCGGGGTTCGTAAAGAAAAATAAAAAAAATAAAAACTGAATTTTTTAAAACATTTTTCTCTTAATTTAATTTATAACTCGAAATTCGTTGATTCTAGACGATAGTGGTTATAACCTAATTTGTAGATAAGCAAATGATCTTTAAAAAAGTTCTAATCCAGTAAGCTTAAAAAATCAATAATATCGGAGATATGGCCATTTGAAATCTGAAATTCAAAAAATTGCTTAAAGGGAGGTACCAACCAAGGGTTTAGACTTTGACATAAATTTTATTTGAAAATTTAAAAGTGTCCTTTATCACCCTTAAAAGTTCCTTAAAGGTTACTTTCCTTAAAGTAAGGAGGTTCCTCTTAAAGGAACCTCAAAGGTTCTCCACGGTCACGGGGACACCCTGTATGTAATAAAGAACAAAAATAGTATATTGTTTTATTAGGATGGAAAGATTAACTTTTCCTGCCTATAGCGAGTACAGATGCGAGGCCAGCGAATAGATAACTGGAGAGGGGGGCAAACTCCTGCAATAATGATCATTTTGATGAATATGAAATATGTTTCCAAAGTAGAGGTAGAGATCTACATTTGGTCCTGCAACCTAATTACCTGATAAATATCTAAATCTATGTCGTTTCTCTTTTATTTATTTTATAATAAATTTTTTTAATCATTTTCTTTTAATCTCTCTTCTTTTCTTCTTTTTTATTTTATTTCTGTTAATATATTATTATTAAAAAAATCCAATATTTAGTTGAATGCAAAATTATTAATTTAAAACTTTGATTAGATGGTATCGTTAAAAGGCGCTCACCTGAATACCATACGCACTACAAAATTTATTTTCGGTTTTTTTTAAATTAATTTGCAATATTATACATAAAAAGTCATTTCTGTCTCCTTTTTCTTCTATAGCGCACCCTTGATTGGTTCATTTTAAGTTACCAACCTAAAAAAATTGGATTACGGGAAAGCGATACAAATTCATTTTAGAAAAATTAACTTTTGGAACAATTCACAGCTCGGGATTGGCTCATATAACAATCATGACATATTAAGGCTTACGAAGCCTGGTGGTTAGCGCTTCAGTCTCACGATAGTGCTACCCATTCGTTTTCGGTTGTTTTTTTCTACTTTTTTTTTCATACCAATCGATTGAGTAAATTTTTTAAAATCTTTGGAACGATGAAAATTTTTGTAACGCGGCAAACATTGCAAACAAAAGCATTTAAGGTGGGTGGCGCTTTGCGCGGTTATGAAGTATTCCACAACATTATTGAAGCTTAAGCTTTAGCACACCGATAAAATTGATGTGTCACGCAGAGTAACAAAGCCCCATAAAGCGTAATATATACACGACAGACAAGACGTGAAGATTGTATGCCGCATACGATATATTATAATAGACATATTGTCTGGGGCAGTGGCAGCTTATGGTTTTTTCATGTCAGGGGCTAATCATACAGCATTGTATAAAAGTGTAACCTTTTTTCTTTCTTTTTTTTCTTTTCTCTTTTGTTTAGAACTTCTTTTAGAAAAAAAAAGAACTTTTTTAGAAGTTCTTTTTAGAACTTTTTTCTCAGTTCTAGGTTGAGGGTGCTCCTTCTGTGAGTGATAGCCACATGGTAATGTTTAGATATGTATTGTGGAAGAAAGCTAAGCTTCATTTGCCCTTTCTGACGAGCGCCGCTGGTCTGGGGAACCTTCAGTTGAATTCTTTTAAATGGGCTTTTAAGTATTTTGTACTCGGATTCCGCACAGACTACCTACCATAGATCAATGTGTTTACTCTGTAATTTCTTCTCTAATATTAGAGATGTGCCAAAATTTCAAAAAAGATCGAATTAGTTCATCAAATTCAAAATTTTATTTTAATTTTTAAGTAAAAATTTTTTTTGAAAAAAAAAAACAAAAGAAGCAATAAGGTTTTTTAGATGTGAATTATTGCGTCTTAATTCTTACGGATGGTTTTCGTTTCGCCTGATTCACTCTTAATAATTTATTTATTATTTCGAGTATGATCTTGCGTTTACACTTGAAGGCATAAAACGATGTCTATAATTAGTTGAAGTATATTTTAAGCCATATTCAAGATTTGGTTTGGTGTTTAAATTTATTAATTTTGGTCAGCAAAATTGCAAACAATACGGTTTGTTTGAATTTGTTATTAGCTTTTTCCCTGTCGACCGTAGGTTTACGAAAAAATTTAAATTAAAACGGGTGGGTCTATCGTAAATCTGTATTTGTTTGGATTGCGAGAAGAATGCACATTGTGGTCGGATTCTACCTTCGAATACCTAAATTACGGTCTCTTCAAAAGAATTTACTATTTTATGAGAGTTGTATTTTTAACCCTTGTTTGCAGTTATCAAGATAATGATTGGGTTCCCTAGTGATTACGGTTAGATTCAATTTACCGTTTTCTTTTACAACTAAATTTTCATCTCTCGTAAAATATTTTGGTTGGATTCTGATGAGATTTTCTAAATTATATTCCGTACAAATCCCTAGACTATGGAATTATAACTGCACCGTGTGAAAATTTTCTTTGAAAATTGAACACAAAAGAGCATAATTTCAAACTTGTTCTACACTGTAATTTTCGTTTTTCAAATTTTTTTTGGTACGTAACTGTTGACATTCCACCGGAATGATGCAGCCTACTTACAACCGAAGTTACAACTTACAACGGAATTTTTTTTACAATATCACAAAACCGGACTATCTTCTTTCTGTCTAGACGCAATTCCAGCGTACAAAGGTAGACCTGAAAAAGTCAACTACGGGACAAAATTTAATCGATAATTATTCATCAGGACCTACGGATTCGTATCTTGTATTTAAATTTTTCTCGTTCATGTTTACCAAAAATGTTACGTAATATTGTGCGGATCCGTTGGGGGGATCTAGCGTAAATGTCGCATCGCGCGGGATATCCTAAGCTGCATTTTATCAAGACGTGGCCGGACGAGCAAAAACTCGTATGATATAAATTTTAAAAGAAAAACACGATGTGCACGAAGAGAAAGTGAAACGATTTTTTTTTGTTGATTTTGTAATTGAACCCGCATAGGAACGCCGTTAATACCGAATCCGGGTCGTAATTATTAACGGTGATAATTAATTTAATTGAGTTCGTTGGAATGGTGCGTCTCGCATCGTATTATGCGTGACGTAAGCTATGTTGCCATTGGCTTGCTTCATAGCTGAACATTTGCCAGCCTATGACGTCACAAGCGATAACGATTACTGTGACCAGTTATCCCTTCCCAAGTTTAGCTCATCGTCTGACAAGTGGGGTGCGCGGTGCGGAATTCGTTTTCATGTCGGGTGTACGGGGCTTAGTTTGTGCTCAACGTTTGTCTAGTACGGTGTGCGTGCGTGTTGGCGTTATTTGTTACATTTAGTTATGGACGGGTTAGTCGCATGCTCACGAATTTTTGATTAGTTTGAATTTGTTTGATTTAATTGTGAATTGTATTGGTGATAAACATGTCAGTTATGCAAATGCAGCAAGCGAAACGACAACAGTGCTATCTGTGCGACCTCCCACGCATGCCGTGGGCGATGGTGCACGATTTTTCAGAAGCTGTATGTCGAGGGTGTGTAAATTATGAGGGCGCAGATCGTATCGACGTTGTTTTGGAAAACGCGCGTCAAATGAAACGGGCTCACGGTTTTCAAGAACAGCGTGCCAGTCATAACGTTAAAAGTCATCGTTCAGCAAATCACGAACATCAAAATGGAGACGTGGTGGCCGCCGCCACCAGGCAACAAGCACCCGGAGGTCATCATTCCGGAAGCTATAGCTTGCATCACTCGAGATCCGGAATGTTGACGGCCGAATACCAACAAGCGGCACAGTCTGCCCAACCTCCCAGAGGTTCCACGTCCATGTCTCGGCCGTTACAAGAAACGGCCGCCGAACACGACGCTTTAGTAGGTCGCGCTACCGTTAGATTACCTTCCGCTGCTCATTTGGCTGCAGCGACCCATCATTCTTTACAGCAACAACACCATCACGTTACTAACGGAAGACCTACATCCATACCTCAACAAGGCCTCAAAAGAGGTCTGTCCAGCAACGACGACGATGACCATCATGGTCATCACACTAACGGCGATTTGAACGGTGCAAAACGTATGATGTCGGTCGAAGAACATCCAATTGCAACCAGGCCTCCGCTAACCAGAGGCGAATCCCTTCCCGCAGTTTCTATGGCACAATCCTTTGCTATTTCAGAGAGGACCTTTAAACAAGAAAAACACCCGATCAGAACTCCTTCGTTCGACACGGCAACGGGAGGTTTCAAACCAAACGGTGAGGCAATAATCACAAGTTTCTGTATTGT
Organism: Cantharis rufa; assembly: GCA_947369205.1. NCBI lineage: Eukaryota > Metazoa > Arthropoda > Insecta > Coleoptera > Cantharidae > Cantharis > Cantharis rufa. The sequence continues at coordinate 27,443,538 of OX376306.1, read as the reverse complement.
AATATTTAGAGTACCTAGTAGTAAAACGCATTTCCATAAATCGCCGAGTTTGCAACTCGTATATGTGTTGTTGATAAACAATTTGCTAGTAATGCGCTAAAATTTATGTTTGCCCGTGCATCCGGTTCAACGGTCCTACTCCTGCTCGCTTACTTTTGCTAGCCGTCGACTTTGTGTAAACGAGTCGAACACTCTGACGTAATATTTATTTTTATAAATTGCGATGAAGAAATAATTTTGTGTGTTAATGTCACGCAAACGCAATCCCGAAACTTGTGACTCACGATTTTGTTGTTTTTGTTAAAAAATAAAAACAACAAAAAACAAATGCAACAGTGTGCAATTGTTTACTGGAATTGAGAAAAATTTATCATTTCTCGTTATTTTTCTGTCGAGGAAGAGAGCAAGTTTACTTTCACTCGAAGGTTAAAAGAATTATGACGTCACGCTGCCCTTGCCAAATTAAATGCTGGCTATTTTAACAATTTGCAGTATTCTGCCAACCGGTTTTTATCGGAATGACCGGTTTCTATTATTATTATTACCTGCTCGTCTACTACGTCATAGCTTTCACGACCAAAACCAACGAGGCGTGCATTTAGTCTTTGAGTCGTTACTACTCGCTACCTGAATGTTCGGCCCCATTTTTAATTTACCGTTGCTTGTGTATATTTTATTTTCGTCGACCTCTGAGGAATTCTAATTTCGAGTTACGTGTATGCAATTGTTTGTTTAACGCAAGGTCGGAAAGGGGTAGATGTATCGATTACCGAAGGTGAATAGGTCGGCAACGATTAGATACCGCCGAATTGGGGCAATTCCGCTTTATCTCTATTTCACAGCACACTATAATTATAGAAAGTGATGCTGCATTTCTGGTGATACGGGAGCGAGTTTTTCATTCATCGTTTCACGGGATCCACTTTTCGGAATCGGCTAGCAAACTCAAAAATAGCATAAGCATCATCGCCAGGTACGCTTGCACCAATTCTCGTTTCATAATAATTAATGGATCGGATCCAAAACGTATCGAGTGTTGAGTGCGTTGGTCGCACATCCATAAATCAAAGTTTTTCTTGGGTTTTGCCAAGTTTGACTTTTGGACATTAGATGGTTTTTTTTTCTTCGTTGTTTTTATTCACCTTGTTAGCTATGAAACAATGAGCAAGTTTGCAAATTTCCACATCTCGTAACATTTTTCTCACGGCCAAATAATCGTGGTGAGAATGAAAATATCAAAGACCTAGAGAAGAGTTCAAGGATTTCAGATTGCTATTTAAGTTTCTTGTAACACAATACATAATGTAATAATTGTTTGTCTATTAACTTGACTGCTAAATCATAATAGAAATATTTACCTTGTAAAGGTCAAAGCAGTACACAAAAGAAGTTCAAGGAATTTTTAATTCAATTCGTTTAATTTTCTAGTTTTTTGCGCTGCTGCTGCTGTACAAACTAGTTTTGCATTTTCTCTCGCTCTTTGGGAATTCAAGTTGATTTTATACCAGATTTATTTATTGGTATTTTTAATTTAATTTAGTATCTAATGTAATCATGGTTTGATTAGGTTGGCTTAACAATAGGTTGTTGTTGTTCTTTTGTCATTTTCTTATCTAAAGCTTATCAAAACCGATAGTTTAATTTTTATCTACGTTAATTAAAAGTTAAGTGCCAACATTGATTTATCAATGTAAGTACATATAAAAGGGCTATACTTCAAGTGGCCAACAGTGGAATATTCTGTTTACGTTGCAATTGTGTCTAAATTTCGATTGGATTGTATGTTGGGTTCTATATCATGCAACTGAATATAGCATACAGCATATAATGCGAATATTGGTTAATTTATATGCTTAAATGTCAAAAACTTGTGACCTTGAAAATAAAAATATATAAAAATCCAAACCGACTACAAAGCTAAGAAATATGACATACCAACTTGTATAATAAATAATACATTGTAGTATTTACAATACATTGCATTGTATATTATCATAACAATATCAATACAACATACGATTAACGTATTTAACGAGAGCTAGACTCTCTAGTAAAACGTACAGTCAGTAGATAGTTGAATTATTGATAACATATTCAACCACCATTACTAGTATTATTGAATGTTTGAAATCGTGGAAGAGTGACCTGTCCATAAGGAAACAGGTTCCCATTTCCTAAGCTTGGAATCGGAAGTGAAGTTGCATAGTTTATATTAATAATTATTACTCACATCCTTTCCCACAGTTTTTTGACCACTTTCTTCCGCAATGGAATGTTTATCTTGAGGATCGACCACATCTTTAAAATACATAAAACAATTAACCGGATATATGATAAATATAGGATACCACTGCGTACTTGAATTCACAATTGTTACGTGATGCGTTTTTTCCTTGTTATTCAAAAAATGTTAAGCAGATGCTCTCACCCTTGTCAGGCCAGCTGTTTACTAAGGAAATAGATAATAACATCTTACAACGGTACCAACCACCTGTACGGTTTGTCGATTTATTTTTAAGTCTGTTCTGTAGGTCAGACGAAAATTAGGCTTTATCGTATGCATCTATTAGGGTGGACTATAATTTTTAACGTCAATGTTTCACCTGTTTTTCGGACGACTTCAAGGTCCCAAATTAAAAGTTTTATCAAATGTGGCAAAATAACTCGGTTCGATTGTTATCGTGGCAGTTGTGATAAAAAAAATAAGGTTAATTTCGTTTCCAGATTCGAATCACGGTTATTGATTAATGTTTATTGTGTTTTGAAATCGTGAAAGATGTTTGTTTCGCGAACAATGAGTAATTAAATCGTTGGATTTAAACAGCCATTTTAATAACCGGAGTGCTTTATCTCGCAATTTGTTACGCATTCCAATCGCATGTGATAATAAAATCCTTGGATGATCGAGGGTTTTCAACGTATAGTTGCTAGGGTGGCTCAATCGATTTTTACAACGTTGTCGTAGGTCAGACAATTTCGAAATGTCGAACATTGTGTTTTTGATGGCTATTTTGTAGGATTTTTCGCAATTTTTCAAGTCTGCTATCAAGGACTATTTATGTTCATGTTTTTGGCTTTACCAATTAAAAAATAATTGCTTTCACATTTTTATTACCAATAAATGGAGTGTGCGTTACAGATTGGAATTTTACGTCAGGTGTTTTAATTTATCGTGTTGGGTTCCAAATCAGAACTATTGAACTTTTTTTGTAATTTTAGCCTCCTCGGCGAGGATTACTCATTATCTATACTGCCAATTTGACTTCGTAATAAAATTGTGGTACAAATAAATTGCATTGCACCTCATGCATACCTAGAAAATTGCCGGGGATTACATTTACGTGACACCATTTCTATATCAGGAATATTGGTTTTTTGTTATTCATGCATCCGCAGTGATATTATCCAAGATTATCTTCCGTCTCAAGTGCTTTAGCTTTTATAATATTGCAGAGTCCTTTCACCTAAAGATCCAGAGGTAATGCTATCGATTTCTGGAACATTCCATTTACCAGCGATTTTGATTGGCTCGTATACACAAATGTTCATTACTATCAGATTGATTTTCCATTTGTTGTGAATTCGTGTCGAACTATAAATTATTCTAATGAATCAAATTATGGTTTTTAGAATTTTCGACCATAACTGCTTCACTAAATTATTATTGTTGTTTCAAGCGAGGAAAGCATGGACCGTGTACGCGTTTCTTTAGTTTTAAAACCTGTTGAATTGACGAATATGGAAACATGTAGTGTGTGGTCATTGAAAAGTGTGTTTGCATGTTGGAATTTCATTTAAATTCGAATTCATTTGTGCAAATTTTTTCGAACGGGAATTTAAATAAAAAAAAAATGATAATAACGAGGTCTTGTAACGTGAAGCGACACATGACGCCATTTCCGTTGTTTGGATAAAAAATACGGACCAGAAAAACGTGTTTTGTTTAACATACGGTTGGCTCCGAATGGTCACGAAACAATACGACCATTAAAATTGTCATGGTGCAACGTCACAGCACTGTTCATATTGAGGTCACGTGAACACGAACATAACGTTATGCTGCGATATCGAATAGCAATAATGTATGTTTCATCAGCATATTATTTCCTTTTTTTTATACACATGATGGATCTCCCTCATTTTATCTCGGAACGGATTTTCGGGCGCGTTCGTTTTAAAAATATATAATTGGACTTAGAGATTTCGTTTTGTTTTTGTATTCAAAAGAAGTACACGTGATTCCTTTCGCGTGCCAAGAATTACAATTTTTTTCTACAAGGACATATTAATTCATACTTGCTTGTTTTTTTAATGCACCGTATACCGGGCGACACGCCTTGCAATAACATGCCAAATTTGTTTTTTTACAATTTCCGCTTCCCAATATAATCGTCAACAACGAAAACATTACCAATCGAAAGAGATGTTTTTTCCGCGTCCGATGATACCCAACACTTGATATTGACTGCTTTAATTATTGTTTAATCTGTAATAATATGAGATGTCTTGGAAAAACAATTGGCCCTAAATTGCTTTGACAGATCTGAAGAATTTTCATCGCGCAGATTAATAAAAAAATTAGACGAGGGGAGTGTTTTGGCAAATTTAAATTTGTAGGCGTTTGTTTTTCCACGGCAACTCTGATTTTTGATGTAAGCAAACTATTAAATGTCAGGGTGTTATGTCTTTAAAAGCGTAAAGAAGGTTAGATGAGTTGCTTTATTTGGTTTTGTTTCAATAAAACCGCGGGGTACCAGCGCATATTATCCTTAAATTTTCTTTAATTAACCGGTTACTTCCCGAACAGACATTTTCAACGAATAAACTTTCATAGTTGCAATGAACAAATTCATAAATACAATGAATATTTTCATTAATACATTAAAAGTTTGTCAAGTGTCCCAGAGCTGATGCTGATAAGCAGCACTTTTCGAGAAATTTAGAGTATTTTTTAATATTATTAACCTGATTGAAATTATAATTATTATTGTAGAAATAGTCACTACTCTTGGTTTAGTCTATTCGTTCCGGGTTCAATGCTCTTTCTTTCTGTTTGTTTTTCAAAAAAAATTGATTGTTTGTCTTCTTGCACCGATTTATGTTATTAATTTAATTTTTATTTTTTAATTCGTGGGAGGGGGGGGAGGTTTGGTAAATACTTCGCTATAAATATTTTAAATATGATGTAGATAATCTATATATCAACCATTTTGGAATATCTCGAAAACGAATAATTTCAAATTGATCTTCAGAATTTTTGTATAGCTGTCGTTTAATATACATATTGGAATGGACAGGTGCGACTATTGCGGGGTCCGGGGTGAAAACTAATATTCAATCAATGTTGGTTTTAAATTGCCACCTACGACTGGATGGCTTCGAAATTAAAGTAACCTACTCGACATTTTAAAAATGTTTGTTCACATTTGTTATTATTCCAATTATTATTGAAAAAGATATTCTCTCTGCCTTTTCCAAATATCGAACGATATGCCAATTGAAAATCGATGACCATTGTACAAGAGTAAGGATTTATTTGTTTTAATACAAAAAAATTGTTGACTTGACCAACTTTTCGAAACGCCCAAGTTTGTTTTATCTGTACGATGACTTTAACCCACATGAAAATTTTTTATCGAGTGTTAATGTAACACTCAGGATTTTATGGCTTTTTAGAATGAGATATGGACGTGTTTGCTTTTGTGTTTTTGTTTTTATTGAATTAGTTTCAATTTTGTTGAAGAAACAATCGAAACATTGCAGAACCTATTAAGCTAAAAGTTAAAGCAGGGATTCTAATGGCGCTGCAATCGTTTAGCTCGCCAATGCTTGTTTCTGATTGGTCGGCCGAAACTAGATCGTGTAGTTTTATTTTACGAGGAACCTTTCTTTAGCCACTCAAAATAATTGGATAAAAGTTATAATTTCTTGAAGTTCCGATTAATCGATAAATTCTTTGGAACTAAAGGTCGAACATCCTTGGGCAGCTTCAAATAGTTGCTGAATTTATGGGTAACGAGCAGTAATGCCGATTTATTTACTGCTTTAGGTGTGGTTGTTTTACGGTTAACTCGGTTAACTTCAAAGTAGTTTAATCGCAAAATTATACAACTTTTTTTGTACTCGCGAGTAATTTTTATTGCTTATTACACCATCATCGGCTTGATAAAAAAACAGTCGACTCTTGATAATCAGTAAAATGGATAACATTCTATAATCGAATAACAGTACATATCGCATATTTAGCGTTACTACGTGAACACGTGTCGGAATTGCGCTCAAGGAAAAATTTAAATAAATCACGTGACTCTTATATTTTGCCCACTTGGCTATTTTGTAGTTATCCATCGCACGAATCAATTTTATTGCACAAGTGTAAAAAATTTAATCGCACTAAACCGGTTTCAAGTCGACATTATTTTATTTTCATTATGAGATGCAAAACTTCGAAATACAGCGGTTCTCAAATTTACTGGTTTTGGTTTTATCTGATATATGGAGGGTAGAGGTACCTCTACCCTCCATAATCTGATAGTAGATTTCATGAACTTTCCATTATTTGCCGATAAAAGTGTTTTCCCGATTTGTACCACCTTGGCGTTGGAAGTGGTTCATTATATTTACGATATCATTCGCTTGCTTATGCGTGTATACCATATCTTATAACGGTATTATAGGATGACACGTGAGATGCGTCAAGATAAGGTTGCACCAAGTTTATTGACTTGACGCATTTTTAACTTTCATTTAATAACCGTATTTAGAAACTTCCCAATGTTGAACACTTGCAAAACAAAACTTTTTTATGCTGCATTTGGTGGTTCCCCCATTTACATTATCATAGAAAGATTTCCTATTTTGGTTTACCGCAATTGTGCTTAATTTAAAATTTTATTTCAGGTTACACAACAACGGTTTCGGTTGCAAGTGGAACGACTGCAAATTCACATTCGCCATTAAATACGCGAACGAGTTCGCCGCCAGAAAGTGTCACGACGCCGGCAACCCAACAAAATCAACCGACACAAGGATCTGGCCAAAGTCCAATGGCCGCTCTAATGTCCGTTGCCGATAACTTACCTCCAGGAAGTCCGCGTTCGGCGGGAGGAAGTCCTCCGACAAACGCCGTTCCCAGATCTGCTTCAAGAGGTTCCCAACATTCGCCAAATTCGACTGGTAATGTAAATTTTTTGAAGACTTGCTTCGGAATTTTTAACTGAATATGTTTTTAGCAAGTTCTAGTGGACGTAGATCGTCGGGATCGCGTCATGTATCGTCGACAACGGTGACTTCTAGTGAAAATACCGGTGCACTAGGTCCTGGAGAAGTTTTGCCAACATCAAATGACGGTGTAGCGCCGGCTGCACCTCCTGCGGCTAGTTTAAAATGTACTTTGTGTCAAGAACGATTAGAGGATACTCATTTTGTACAGTGCCCGTCGGTACCTCATCATAAGTTTTGTTTTCCATGCAGTCGAGATAGCATTAAAAGACAAGGAGCCGGATCAGAGGTATGTTAACTGTTAGAATTTTTTGTCTCTAGTATTAAAATCTTAAATTATCAAGTGTGAGTGTGGCTTACATTGTAAAAGTCTCGAAAAGAAAGGTCTCTCGCATAGTACAGAAAAAGTCACTTTTTCAAAACTTCGTCGCATCATTTCTATGCTTATTATACAATATACTATTAAAGCTGTTGGCGAAGTTTGAATTAAGATGCTTTGTCAAGTTAAGTTTTTTAATTATTAACTTTGATGCTATGTTCCTGACCATGGACTGTATTTTTCAAGTAGTCAAACTCGTTAATTCATTCATGCGCGTCAGATGGACTGATAATGGATAAGATCCTTTTGTTTTATTTGTCTGGTGGATCTTTGCCTGGAAAAAACTACACGAACGAAAAACACATTCACCATATTTTTCTAGATTTTTCCTTACATTTTCTCAGATTTTCTCCTTCACTTGTACACCAGATTTCCCTTCGTTCAGATCTTAAGTGCTCTTGAATTGATGACACCTCTGGGCTTTGGCCCAATGTTTGAAAAAATTAAAAAATGTAAGAAAATGTCTGGGCGAACTGAATTGGCTGGAATGGTGAAATTGAAAAAAAACTTTACACCCCATTTTTTTTCCAAATTTTTTTGTTTCGAGGTTCCCTTATGCTATATCCAAAATTTTTGAAAAAGTCTGTATGATAGCATCTAAACTAAGTAACGAAATCAATCCAAATTTTGAATTTAAGTTCTAATCTGTTGTGGCACGAAGCCCAGTGAAAATGAATAAAATCGAAAAAACTTGAAGCTATAATCCATCATAACTTCTAAATGCAATGAAATAGGTAAAAGTTTATTATAACAAAAAATGATCACTATCAAATTTCCTACAACTTTTGTTCTATAAATATTTTTAAATTATTTTTTTTTATTAATATTTTATATCAACATTTTTTGGAAATTTTTTTATCTACTGATTTGCTTCAAATTTGGTGGAAATGTTTGCCCTAGGTTCCAAAAACCATCTCAAGAAATTTTATAAAAGTTAGTTCATCTAGAGGAGCGCTAGGACGCTAGGAGCATTTGAAGTTTCAAAAGCACGTGGTTTTACCAAATCTTAATTCGCTTGCATCTTCTTATTTCGGAATATAAATGGCCCAAATTTGCATTGCGTCTCTTTCTGAGGCTGTGCTTAACGCTTACCATGTAGTTTCCTTTCACTCAAAAATTGTTTTTCACACACTTAAACTGTTACGAAATTTTAACATAAAAAATTTAATATTTTCACTATTATTGCTCCCCTGATTAGATTTAGTATTGTAGTTTTTTCTATCCGAGGTAAATTGGGAGTTCATTTTTCGGAAAGTTATGTGATGGACACATCCGATTTTTATTATTATATTATTAAATACTTTATATTAGTTTCACCTTTCTACAGCAAAACTTAGAAAGTCAAAATTGACTCAGTTGGCGATATCCAATCGAGCTGAAATTTTGCACATCGATTCGTCCCCGACAACAATACACTTGACCAAAAAAAAATTTCTGAATTTTCACATTTTTCGGGAAAAAAGTGAAAAAATTAAATTTTTATGGCTCCTCCTCCACGGAGATTAATAATTTAGGGGCGCCATCTGATGAGCACGAATTAATTCAAGTCAAATATGCAAATGTCAAATAAGTTAGGTTATAGATACATTGAGTTTTGATTATGGAGGGCAGAGGCTACCCTCCATAGTTTTGATAAAGGATTTATAGTGAAAAACTCTGACTTCAATCAATTGTCATTTGTTTTTTTTCTTCTCTACTTTTCCATTCCAATTCAAATTAGTTCACTATAATTTTTTTTAAATTTATCTCCGTTGGAGTGTAGATTTGGAAGAGCTAAAAAAATTTAGAATAATCTCAAGTTTCAAATAATAGTAGTATCAAAGTACATAATATTCTAAAAGCGGTTAATGTTTTTTGAACTTTGGTTTGATTCCCCAGTTGCTTTGATTACTATGTTGATATTCGGTTACCACCTGCTTTACTTCCTCTAAATTTTGTTTTCTTTTTTCCCCGAAAATCTTCTATTTGAACAGCAAAAAATTGATTTTCATTCAAGATTTTCAAAATACTGGAAACTTATTTAAGTATTAATTTGCCCTCCCCCCCCATAATTTTTTTTTTAATATCATTGTTGTTCAACGTTTGCGCTTTATTGTGTCTAAAGCCTGTCTTGTCGTTTTATAATATTCGTGAAACTGTAATACGGACGAGCAAGAGTAGATTAACGAGATTCTAATTTTTGTATTTTTATTTTGCTACTAAATAATATAATGAACATTCATTGTGGTATATATTCTGCAGTTTTGTTTATTAGAATTTACCGGAAAAGTGTTAAATATTAACGAATTGCCGTTGTTAATATTTTAATTATAGTTTTTCCCACATTGTATTTTTAACAATGAAATTTGCACCACTGTTGGTGTTTTAATTTGTGCTTAATGAATGGGCAAAAATTCACCAAATAATGAAAATTTCATAATATTGTTGAAAACATCAGTACGTTACATTTGGGCGCCGCCATTTAGGCACAGATTTTTAGGCGCTGGGACCTTTAAGTGCCAGATATCATATTAAAAAATATGAATTATATCAATAACTCCTACAGGTTAAGTAAGGGGGAGCATTTTTTTTAAATATTGCAAAAAAGCGGGTTAATTATTGAAGATGCGAATAAAAGAGAATTATTGTCAAGGTCAAATTGACTGTTTAGTAAAGAGGACTAGTATTTTAATATATTATGTTGATTTCCATAGTTTCTAATAATTCTAATTTTTAATTTGTTATTAATTTAAAAAAAAATTTGCCCCCCCCCTTCTCCACCTCTTATTTTTTATAAAATATGAATTATAATAATATATAGATAAATAAATCTTAAAAATTTTTTTAAGGAACTTCAGTAAATACGTCGATTCTCTCCCCCCACGTAAGGGTCCGTAAGATTTCCCATACTTCCCCCTTCTCGAAAACCCTTACATAATGAATGGACGGCCCCTTACGTGATATAAATAACTTTTGTACCGCTAATTGATCATTTATGGTACCCCTCTCATCTTAGGGGTCGTCCTTGAATCACGTTAGGTTTAAATATTAATATTTACTCCCCCCCTCTTCTTTATATTTATAAAATATGAACGATAATACAGGATTCTCACTTGACCTGGAAAAGTCAGGGAATTTAAAATTTTTAGCGCCCAAAACTCTTGGCGCCCAAAAATCCGGCGTCTAAAAGTCCGTCGCCAAAACGGCGGCGCCCAAATATCCTGACCCGGAAAACATTGATTTATAAAAAATAAAAAAAATTTACAAACTGTAAGTTTATATTCTTCATTGTATTTACGTAAAATTCACAAACAAGTTCATTACTTAAAATTTTTTCCTCTGAAATTACCCAAAGCGAGTCTCATAATAGCGTCGCAGACTAAAATTTTTTAAAATTTTTAAGGTCAAACGCTTAATAGAAAGTTATAAAATTACAATACAAAAATAATTTTGGGGGGCGGGGGGCTGAATACGCCATTGTACCCAAATTCATTGAAAAGTATCCACGTACTTGTTTGTATTTTTAGAACTAAAAAGAAATTACCCAAATGTACTCTTGATAATTTTTGATTGGCAGAAATAGTTTATATAATAAAATAAGTTGATAATAAATTATATTATAAAATAATTTACACGATAATTTTTGTTTTGCAGGTTTATTGTCCGAGCGGAGAGAAATGCCCCTTAGCAAATTCAAATGTGCCGTGGGCGTTCATGCAAGGAGAAATAGCAACCATTTTGGGCGACGATTATAAAGTAAAGAAGGAACGAGAAACCTAACTCGAAGAAGATTGATATAAGAAATGTATTGGCTCTCTTTATATTGTTCTCGATTATAATTATTAGTCGAGAGAAAAAATGTGTCTCGCTAAGGAGAGATACGTGTCTCGAATTTGTTGTTGGCGAAAAGTTTGACGACAACGACCAGGTTGTTGTTGGTATTTGGGGGAATTTAGCTGTTTGAGTATTCGATCGAAAAATATATATATAATAAATTAAAGTAATACAAAAAAGTATATAAAAATATTGAAATGAAGAAAGGCTGTGTCCGTTTACATTAAGGTTTTATTTTAAAAAAAATTATAAATTATCAAGTCGGGTCATTAGTCCATCTATCCGTCTTTGCATAAAGCGTCGAGCGCCAGATTGCGCCGAAATGTTTGTATATAGTTGAGTTTGTGTTGATACAAACGACGATCAGCAAATTATTATTATTACAAGTCTGGTTTGTAAATTGGCTTTTTGTGTTTTTATAAAATACACTTGATTATTTAGTCTTTATTATTATTACTATTATTATTATTATTGTAACTCTTGCCGTTTTCAAGATTTAAAAACGCGTCAACCCCAGCAGCAGCAGAATGTTGTGAATCGTTCTGTTGTGTTTTTGTGAATTAACGAACTCTTGAGTTTAATTTTTGTGTACATATAAACGAGATATAATGTAAATAAATTATGAAACATTTTCTTTATTACTGTACTATTGGAAAAAAAATTCGTACAAATGCGATCTTTGTGGAATGTACCTATTTTTTGTTTTTGTAAAAACGCGCACAAGTAGTCTTTATAGTTTGAAAAAAAAAACAGTTATTACGGACTGGTTGTATATAAAAAAAGGTGAAGACTTGCAACTTGGGTTGCCGAAATTGTTGGATTTTTGTTTATTTATTCTTTTGTTAGTCAAATATAGTCAAGTCTGAAAGCGTTGTAAATAATATCTATTATAAATTTGTCGGTTATTAATTTTTGTTTGTAAACAAAAACGATCTATGATTTTGTTGTCGTTTAAAGTTACGGTACATCCGGGCCATGAATTCTTAATTTACGGATAGTAAAACTTTTTGAAAAAGTAAACCTAGTCAAAAAAATATGAAGTGTATATTTTGCTTCATAATAGGAACTCCAAAACTCGCTGGTAAATGTAAGAACGATATAATTATAAAAATTACCGATTAATATTAATATCTTGTATATTTATAATTCCCCTTTATCCTCAGCTTTCCTTATCCTTTTTGCTTGTCCGCGTCTCAAAATTCAATTTTTGTGTAGAATAAGAGTAACTAAAGACTTTTTAAAACTTTGAAGTTTGTTTTGGAATTTCATTGAATCATTTTTTGGAAGCTTTCACACTTCATGTTTGTTTTAAAATTGAAATTTGTATAGAAGCATTTTTATTGACCACAAAATTTGTTGTGTAAACTTTGTAAATATCCATACTTGATGATAGCTTTTACCAGAAATATTGTTTAATTTGTATTGGAAGAAAATATAAACAAATTTATTATGACCGACTATTGTCAGTACAATTTTGTAGTTGATTCGATCTGCCTTTTGCAGTTTTTCTAACATTTGTAATAAATCTTGCGCGTGTTGATCCAACCGAAGTGGAAGTGGCGCTATTTGTGTTGCCACGTTTTCCGGTCAAGAAACAAATTCTAAGTTTAGCTTTGGCTCATTACAAAATAACGAAACATTTTTAAATTAGAAAGTGCAAATTTGTGATTTGATGCACAGATAATTTAATGTATTGACAATGTCAGTGTTGTAAAACAATGGTTGTTACATGAACCAACTGACATTATTGTTTCAGGCTTGTACAATCTTTAACTGTTACTTGATGTCGATTGTCGAAAAATAAATAATCAATGTGATAAAAGTTTGCGTAGTTTTATTAACTCATTACCTAGGTTTATAAGGGACTTGGCACCTAACTACTCATCTCATGGTAGGTTTTTTGGAATTTTGGACTCTTTAATACCTAGTTTAAATAATTCTTTCACAGTACGTTTACAAAACAGAACATAAGTGAAAATGATATAGTCGTAACATCAACCGCAAGGTTTCATTGTACTACTGATGCTTTTGAGATTACTTGGAAGAGATTCCTCACCATCAAGCACAAAACCTGTAGCACTGTTTATATATATATAAACAATAACATCTATAGACTATGGCAAAGTATTATGTTTTTTATGAGACCCCGGGCGAAGCCGGGTATCCAGCTATTTCATATAAAGGTGAAAGCTTAAAAATTATTATTTGCTTAAGGCTTAAGGGGTTACATGGGTTTCACGGCTTCAAAAAATCGAATTTTTTTTTATTGTCTTATTAACTGACATTGCAGCTGCAGTAGGTTCTTTACTGTATGGCCCTGGAATCGACGATTTATTGTAAGTTAAAAACAAATTTTATTTTCCAGTTTTGTTGTCGCTCTACACTTGAAACGGTTTTTTTTTGGAAACTGTGTTTTCAAAGTCGGTTGTCAAGATTTCTCGAGAATTACTCAACCGATTTTGATAAAATACTACACAGGCCTTCGAGATACAATTCACAAGGACTTGGACGAAGGATTTTTGTTTTTTTCAATTACGACTATTTAGAACAAATTTCACCGAAATTTGCATTTTTTTGTAAAAAGGTTTATCAATGTGAAAATCTAATTTTCACTTTTTTTCTTTTCGTTCGTCCAAGTTCTAGTTTATGATCTTAACTAAAACACATATTTTTTTTTCACTTCATATGATCCTGTCATGAGTTATCTGCTGTCAACGCGTACGCACCATTTTTCCGAAGGATCACCGGAAATGACGTCGCAATGGCTTAGTTTTAAAAATTTTGCTACGAAAATTTCAGAAATTCTTTGTCAAATGTGTATGTTTAAGACAATAAAAAGTTTGACTAAAATATTTAAATTTTTATATGGGAAAAACATTGTCGAAAATATGCCGTTTTTTGTCGAGTAAACCCATGTAACCCCTAAGGAATAGGAAATTAAAACAGACACACAGACGGACGGATGGACGGACACGGACACTTACTATATCTCGTATGGAAGCCTAAAAAGGGAACTTATCTGTCTACCACTGACGCACACGAATGGATTAATGTGATTTCCACTACCATAATCTATGATTTTCAAGTTGGGATGTCTTTTAGGAATGTTTTTACCAAGTACGTGGACTCAGAGATCTACTCACTTCGAAGACTTTCAGTTTTAAGTCATGTGACGTTTTTAGGGGACCATGTTACTTAGTGATTTTTTTATTAAAGTATCTTTCGGTAATCTATTCATGCACGTCAGTAGTAGACAGATAACGGATAAGGTCCATTTCATTTTTATTTATTTTTTCTTTCTGTATGTTTTGACGTGGTCTTTCAACACATCTGTTTTCGCAGTGCATACCTCCATTTTTTGATTGATTTTATTAGATAGGAATCCTTTACTCTTTCAGAAGAAATAAATCAATATATATCGCTGCAATAATTGTAATTAATGCTACTTCTTAGTATTACACTAACAATTTTTTAAATCACCACTTTTTTTAATTATTCAAAAAATCATCTAACAAAACCACAGCCGTAGATTGGTGTGATCGCCGGTTGAGTTATAGAGCGGAAGTTCTGGGTTCAATCTTGGACTGGACAGAATTTCTTAGCTCGGTCTTCCGGTGTGCATCACAAGTTGTGGCCTTAACATCGGAGGTAACATAATGGGCTTGATATGTGGCCTGAGTCAAGCCTGAGTCCGTGTTTGTATGCAAGCTTCGGCCTGTCCTCCACTTCCAATCTTAATCCTTATCGTCTAACAAAAATTTCAAAACGTTTCAGGACCTCTATAGTATTTTAGGCAACTTTTCGAAGTCAATGCTTAAAATTTAGTTTACGTTAAGGCTGTATTTCACTAGGAAATTTTGTCCATAACAACAAAACCGCAAGACGCAGACATTCGAAACATATTTCTACGTAAAATTGTGTAGTCGAATACAGGCTTTAGTAACAAAGTTTCCATTAAACTAGAAGATTTAAGGAGAGGGGCAAAGAGGCCCCTCTTCCCCAATCGATAATATTTTACTCTCGATTCCTACAGTGCACGGAAAAAAGTGAGTTTTTTTGGAAACTTTAGCCCCCCTCTCAATCACTAATCTTAAACCCACCATTGAACGTTTCTACCGTGACATCTGCAGGGGCGAAGGAACTATTTAGACTGTAGCTAGGCGACTGTTCTGAAAAGTAATTACTTTTCCAAGACAGCCAAGACAGTTAACTGTCTTGGCTGTCAAGCCAAAAAGCGGGGGGGGGTATTATACAAAAGTTGTGTTTAACCAATGGGTAATGGCAAAACAATTGATTTATTACAAAAAAAATTATTTCTACATAAATAGGTGACGTTTATGGTGTGAATTTACACTGTTTACACATATATTTTTGCCGAAATGATTTGTATGTCAGTAACACCGATAATTCAGCAAAAACAAAAAACTGAAGACATCGAAAATAAAAATGTCATAATACTATGGGGGTATATTTTTAAAAGTTTTTTTATAATTAGCTTTAAAGTAGAGATTTGTATGCGGGTTAATTATTAGGTTATAAGTTATAAACCGTTCCTTATGATAAATTCTGTTAAAAAGAAAGATCTGCACGTAGGTTATAATTTATAAGCTACAAAACATTTTTTTATTAAAATTTTTTTTAAAGGAAGATTTGCGTATCTCAATTAGGATATAAATTCTGCTTAAAAAGAGAGAGTAGGCACAACAGGCGATCGCCTGCGGCGTCAAAATATAAAAGGCGCTAACCGGCCAGGCATTTCCACGTTTATGTTCAGCAAAAGTAAAATATATTACATTTACGGTTGTACTAATAGTCACGGATCAATCCGAGACTCAAGATAATCCTAGAATTTACCAATGAGATTACTGGAATTTAGACCGTATCGTAGCAACAGCTGCTATTTCGAGAATTGATCTTGAATCTCAGATCAATCCATGACTATAACAGTGGCGGCTTGTCAGGGTAGGCAGGGGAGGCAGTGCCTCACCAAACCGACGAACCAAAGTTTTTTCAAAAAGTAATTTATATATTTTGTATAATGTATAGATTATAAACTTATATATGAAAGATTATGATAGTTCATAACCACCAAGTCAACAAAATTCAAGTTTCAAAAAAATAATTTATAAAGTTTGTTTAATAATTAAAAGATTAACTTGAATGTGAAATATTTCGGTAGTATTAGGTAAAAAACTTCATCTCTGTTTTAAAATATAATATAAGTAGTAGGTATATAAGTTACAGCCGTTACAGTACAATAAATTATAACAATAATTTTACTTATATTATTTTTTGATCAATTTTTTAATTCTTTTTAACATAATTCTTGTATGTTTTGTGTTAATATTATATACTTTTATTACAATGATATGTTATAATATTATTAAATGACATTAAAAACTTATATACTACTTTTTAAAAATAATGTAAATTCTGGTAAATTTAAATGTAGCGAGCAAGCGAGCCTAGTTTTGTGATTTCATGGTTCGATAAAGAGTTCGTTCATGAATAAGCGCACTGCCATAGTAGACACTCATTTTAGCTGCCTCAAGGATTATTAATAGTTACCGTGCAGTTGTTCCGTGCGCGTTGCGCGTTGGTACAAATTTATACCAAGTTTACTTGAGATTTCAAGTCGTTCGTAAATATGCGCGCGTCCATATAGTAGCCCGATGTATTAAGCTGCCTCGTATCATGTACGGCTGCGCCAAATTCCATACTTATCTATTACGCTTGCGTTGGTCAGTTCTGTCTAGTTTGTGTATTGTTTTGTAAGGTGAATTACTTAGGTAAAACATAATTCAAATTATAAATCTAAAAATTGCTAATATGGCTGCTGGTGCAAATTTAGAAACGATCACAGTTCAAAATTGTGAGGATATTGTCAATTATTTAATAAATATTGTGCATTTTGATCGTCTTTCATACACCGATAAACTGTATATTAGGGAAATGAATAGGCCGTGTCCTGATCTTAGTAAGACACTAATTAACATCGGGAAACCAAATAGAGCATTTAATAATAATTGGTATGTCAAGCATAAATGGATGGTAGGGAATACATCACTTAATACATTATTTTGTTTGGTTTTGTGTGGTTTGGTGTAATGCTGGTTATACCGATCTAAAAAATTTGTTGCGCTCTGCTTTTAAGCATGCTATACGAGTCAAGACCATCATAAGTTGTTTTGAAAACAGAAATTTCTAAACCGACCCAAAAATTATTTAAATTAATAAGTATTATTATGCAATTGAAATGTTCATTGTTTCAATGAAATTTCAATTATTTATATTATTAGTCTAAAAAATTAAAGATGTAAAATATTTGGGATAAATAAGCAAAATAGATTTAAAAACATATTATGTTAAATTTGTACAAAACGGAGTCGATAAAATTTGAGTTTTAAATAAATTTGGGTACCCCCCCCCCCGCCCCGGTTTACCACGTGTGCCTCACCAAGTAAATTCTTCACGAGCCGCCACTGGACTATAATGCCCGTACTAATAGTCACGGTTCAATCCGAGACTCAAAATAATCCTAGAATTCACCAATGAGATTACTGGAATCTGGATTACTTGACCGTATCGTAGCAACAGCTGTTATTTCGAGAATTTATATCTCGATACTCGAATCAATCTATGATTATTATGCCCGTACAGCTGTTGCTATGATACGGTCTAAATTCCAGTAATCTCATTGGTAAATTCTAAGATTAATTTGAGTCTCGGATTGATCCGTGACTATTAGTGCGGGCATACGTATCTAATTACAGTGCTATGTTCGGGAGTAGGTCTTTGGAAAGTATGTAATATTTGGAGCAGTCGATCACATTCACGTAGATTGCGTCTTCATTAAGACGGCTTTCGCCGACTTAGTGAGGACGTATGAATAGGAATGTTAAGACGCGTCTCCTCCACTTAGGCGGTTTTTGCCGGTGGCTTTAGTGGGGAGCCGTCGGTAAAAACTGTCTAAGTGGAAACGCGTCTTTAAAGTATCGTATAACATGCCGCGCGGCAAAAGTTACGTCTGAGACCTTTACACACACAGGTCTGGCCCCGGGGTTGGAACGCGGTCTAGCACGCGGATCAAACCTGTATGTGCAAAGGCACCCATTAGCCTGGGGCGCTAGACTACCTAAATCCGGCCCTGTCTGTATGTTTTTTAATAATCACCTCGAAAATAGAGGTTAAAGTTGATTTTGTTTTCGGTATTTTGACTTCGTTGACAAACTTATAATTATTATCGGCTTCGGTTTACGATCTCGGCCTTTGGCCTCGATCATAAAACTTAGCCTTGAATGGACAAATGTTAGTTTTTTTAACTTGTGTCGAAAATATCTATTTCCATTTTAACGTCATCACTTCAGACAGGTCTGCTCTTAAGAACCGATCGAAGTAAAACTTTTGGAGGGGGAGCACTCTTTAATTTGTTAATTTATTGTCAACCTTTTCTTTTTTTTGAAAATTTTTTGATATACAAATGAGTTTTTTTTTGGTTTTTAATTTATTTTTTAAAGGAATTCCAATGATTTCTAATAATATAAATGATTTCTGAAAACTGACTATTTTGCCAGCTTTTCGGTGGATTTACCAACTGCGGGAGATATTGGGGGTGGGCGGAGGAGAGGCTCCCCCTAATTTTTTGTAGATGCCTTATTTTTTTTACAATTTTAAATTTTAGCTTACCTTGCTTCAGTTGGGCTATTCAAAACAAATGGTATCGGTGGTCTATTGATTGAAGATTGAGAAAGCTGAAAAATTGACTTCAAGAAAAAATTTCGATAAAATTGAAATTGCTAAAAATTTAAAATTAAATGTATAGTAGTATATAATAGTATAGTAGTAGTATAATGCTTTTGAATATTTTTATTCCTGTTGCCTATTTTTAAATAAACATTAAAAATTTAAGTTTAATAAATTAAAAATTTACATTTAATAAAAATGTAAAATAAAAAAATGCAAGTACTACAGATTTAATTTTTATGTTTCAGATTAACTCGAGAAGAAGAACATATCAATCTGCGGGATTTGCAGTCGCCAGATAATGGACTTGTAAAAGAAGGAAGCGATAATTCGACAGCGTTTGCCAATTTGTTGGATAAAGCAGAAGAATTGATGCAAAATTTAGCTGTTCAAATAAGCACCTACTCTAGTTACGAGTCTAAGTCGCCAAAGGCAATATGCATCGATAGAGGTTCTTCACCGGTTACTGTTAAGAAGAGATCAGCAAAAGTTTTGTGTAAACCTTACGGTAAAAGTGTAGGTTGTACGTCTATGGCGCACGAAGAGAAAGTGAACGTGTCGATTCAAGTAACCGATGATTTACTTCAAGTAAATGTGGTAAGCCAAGGTACGTCCTTCAATGTATTGGATATGGAAGGAACCGAATCTCTCCACGAATTTGACAACGACAAACCTTTGAAATTAAATACCGAAAATGTTGCGGTTCAAACTGAAAATCTTGTGGTGGAAAATGAAAATGTTCCGGTCGAAAATGAAAATGTTCCGGTCGAAAATGACAATGTTACGCTCGAAAATGAATCAATGGATGAAGTCATAAGTGAGTCGAAGACGAAACTTACTGTTCAACAAATGCCATGTATCAATATTCCCAGAAAATTAGTGATGCAAAAAATACCGGACATTGTTATTACTTCTACTGAAAGTGTACCCGAAACAGAACTTCTACAAGATAATATTGGTTATGTAATTGTGAAGCATCATAGTACGAACAAAATCACAAAACCCATATCGAAAAGTGCATACCAATGCGGATGTAGCAAGAAAGAAGTATTCGACACAAATAATGCTAACCTCGCAAGCGGCATACCAACCATTCAACCCATTTTAAAAAGTTTATCTACTCCCAGTTATGATAAAGGCAGATTAAGTATTGGCAGTTCCGTTGTAAGTTTCGATTATAATAAGAAAACGTATGAAAATGATACGTCGAATGGAGTTACAAAAGATGTAAATGTAGAGTATTTCAGTCCTCCTGTTAAGTCTGACGACAATGCAACTGAAGTTGTATACCCAGCTGCAGACGATAACGACGAGGACGTTTTTGAGCGAACGTCCAGATTATCAACTTATATCGAATTGGGAAAAAGGGATAAAGTATTAAAAGAATATGTACGGGACGTTATAAAAGATCCCAAAACTGAAATTTTGTTTAAATCTTTTCAGTTGATAAACGATAAAGTGGATATCGATATAGAAGCAGGAAGTGACGTAGACATATCTTCAGTAGATGTTAACTTTTATAAAACATTTGTTAATCCAAATGGACCTAAGTATGTCGATACAGAAGGTAGTAACATCAGCACTGCATCTTTCCGAAATAAGGTAAAGCAGCCAGTGCAACCAAGTGAAAATGTCAAGCCTACGGATAGTAAATCAAGTAAAGAAACGTATCTGCCGTTAAACGAATTCCAACAATTTTTAACTTCAAATGATATTTCAAAACCGTCAGATTCTGATTTTAGTGAACTTTTGAATGGCATACCAAAGAATACTACAAGAAATAGTTACGACAATAAAGTGCCATTGGAAGGAGAAGAAGATGATATTGACTTACAAAAAATTGAAGAAAATCCCATTGTGAAGGTTCGCGAGCTTTACCAAGAAGCAGTGCGGACTAGTAAAAAATCGGGACAATTTGTAAGTTCACATTTTATCGATGTTACTATACCACCAGAAATACAAGAAAAATTTCACCCAGGAAGATCGTCTCTACGACAAAACGAGGTTGACTTGAAGGGTATCGAACCATTTTCAAAACCTCAGCCGGAAAAAGCGGCACCCCGCATGATAGACATCAATGTTAATAACTTTCTGAATACAATACCCGATAATGCTTCCATTTATTCAGACACTACCGAGGATGTTATATTGGAAATTGATACCGAGCAACTACGCGGAGCCCAAGCGCAAAATTTAAATACCCATTTTCCGAGAGGCAGTAGCGGTGCTTGGAATGATATTGACCCGGACAGCGAATTCGTCATAACTCATGACGTTTCTCTTCAAACTTCTTTGGAGGATATTTCTGAAGAATTGGCCACAACTGAACTGAATAATATGGAAAATCATAGTAAAAGTTTGGATCAGCTACCGCACTACTCTTATACAAGTCAAAACCAAGGTGTCAGTTCGCAATTCAATTTTGAAATGATGCAAGCTAACGAAGAAGATAATGCGAACGAAACTGTTCAACGTAAAAGCGTGAAAATTGAAGAACCCTATATCCCAATTCCAAATAAAACGGCAAAAGAAATAGGCGACGAGGAATCCATGATGACCTTTATATCGCAGCTGACTAACTCCGGTGTAATGAAAGATCCGGTATTGTCAAAGAATTTTACACCTGGTGATACACAAAGTGTTCTTTCAAAATACTTCGTTCCGGAAAATGCAGTAACTACAGAAATTAGCACTCAAACTTCTAATTCCCAAATGGAATTACCTGAGAATATTACAAACGAAGGTCAAACTCAGACCGACATTTGGCATGCTGAAATTATGAATCCACCAGTTTTACCCGATTTGAGTTACATGCAAAAAGAGTCCATAATTAGTAAAGATAAAAAGGGAAATCGTAAAAATGATGATCTTAAAAATGGACGGTATTCAGTAAATAATAGCGAACGAAGTGATTCCAGTAGAAGTAATCCTCAGAATCAAAACAACGGATATCCATCGGATGCTTCCGCTTCTAATCCGATACATACCATACATACGAATTTTAATAAAACCTGGGAAAGTACCAGTAATTCAGAACCACTGACCACTTCTGAGAGATCAGTTGGAGAAATAAGTGTTAAATGTAGTGCAAGCATTGGCGAAATTCACAATTGTTCGCCTAAAACTACTCCGCGACATTTAAGAAAGTACCCACAAGATTTGATCGTTCGCGAATTTGAGAAAGAAAATATGAAGATAAGGAGAAGAAAAGTTCACAATAGAAACTGGATTTCGTACTATGTGTCGAGAAGTAATAGTCCCGAAATTTTGGATGAAACTTCCGATTCCATTGGATTAGTTAGGAAATAATAATTAGGTAGTTCAAGTTCTTTTCTCAATTTTGTATTTTGTTAAATAAAAGTTATTAAAAACAAAACGCGAAGACATTTATTCTGGTTGCTATTTAAATAAAATAAAAATAATTAATCGCAAAAATGGCTTCGATGCTTTTTTTATTAAAATCTATCGTTTTCCCGTAATCATTTTTGCAAAGTACAACTTTGCAAAATAAGGTGGGTAAAAAGTCACAAAACCTTGTTTATTAAAATAATTATAAAATATATCAGACACAAATGATAAAAAATAACAAAAATTGAAACTAAGCAGTCGAACTTAAAAATTAATCCTTCTTGCGCAATCTAGCACTGGAAGCATCTAAGCAGGCAATAAAATGTTCAAATTCTGGTAACGGTTTTAATTTGTAAGAAACATCTTTGTCTAAAAGTTTCGCCATTCCTTCGGGAACATTCACGCCAACTATTCCCTGCTTGCTGTGGCATATAGCACGTACGAAACCATCATTCAACGAAATAAATTGTTGTTCCAAGTATAACGCTTTCTCGTCCCAGAAAATTAGCTTTGAAAAAAATTAAGTAATAAAAAATGGAAACATTGAATAAAAAAGTAAAATCTACCTTTGTTGTGATTTTGTATGTCGTGAATAGCGGAATGGCTCTTCTGTACTTGATTATACTGGCAGTTTGGAAAGCATTTCCACCAACGTCCATAATCATGTTGTAAATGCCTGTTCTTTCGTAAAAATGAAATCTTCCAAAATCTAGTTCCCGAATGTAACGTGCATTATTCATATGCCTCAGCATAATATCCAAGTCACTTGTTGTGCATATTCCTACAGTTGCATACAAATTAATAAAAATTTATGTCAAACAGCTAACTAATAAAATTGTGAATTAAAATTTCAATTATTATTAATCAAATTCCAACTTAGAAAAGTTTTGCTCAAAATTAGTTCAGCTCCACCATTGTTTAACTACTGAATACCATTATGAATAATAATGAATACCATTATTACCAAAACTGAATTATGAAATTAATGTAATATTAATTCATCAACTTACTAAATAATAATAATTAATTAAAGTTAATTCCCAATTACAATTTTTAATTAAAAATTAAAAATTTTATTTTTTTAAATGATTTTTGCATGAAAACATGCAGATTCCTTATATAAGTGGGGACGAGAGGATTTTCTGGAATATAACTTCAAATCTAATAAATCTTCTTTAAATGCCCAAACCGTGCTTACTTTGGCAAAAATATGCATTTCACCTATGAGCACCAATTGGATTCGTAATATTAGCAAGAAGTTTTATTAACTGGATAACAGAATCAGTTTTAGGTCTAAAAAATATGAGATCTTTCCTATCACAAAAACGTCTAATCGTGGAAACCTACCGGCAATTTCTTTTTATGGCCGTATTGTTATTTTTTATATAAATTTACATTTATTTTAATTTTTGAGAACTGACATGAATAATTATTTGTAGTGCTTTATTACGATAATTAATGTACATTATTTTTACTTCTTTGTAAAAAGGAAGTATTGTAATCCCGAATTTTTTCGGTTTTCGGATTTTTGCTGAAATATCCGTTTTGACCTTCTCTGAATCCATTGTAACTACTTTCGTTGTGACGTCTGTATGTACGTACACATGTGAGTAGAGGCAATTAGTGACGCACACGAATAGATTAACGAGATTCTAACAAAGAAAATTGCTCAATATTAAAAGCAAAAAAAAAAGAAAATTAAGAGATGATAAATCTAGAGATAAAATAAATATTAAGACCGAGGAGCGAATGAAGAAATTAAAAGAAGATGGCGAATATAGAGATAAAAAAAATATAATAACTAGAAAACATGTAAATAAATTAAGATTACAAGAATCATATTCAAACCAAAGAGCGATTGAAAGATAGACCAGTTTTAGACTTTCAGTTTTCAGATTTTGACCAAAATTGTGCGAATTTTCCGAAGTTCAAAATAATTATTCGAGGAGGAAAACTAAGTAATTACTTCGTGTCAAATAATAAAAAATTTTATAAAAAAATACTTTTCCCGGATTTCAGGATTTTGATTGAAACTCGGGCCCCCTCAGAAACCCTGAACCCGGGGGGGGGGGTGTTACATCCGACCCATTTCAGTTGTTCTACTTTGTACTGACTAAATTCTATGTCCATTACTGGTGCACCAACTCTGAGAATAATTGGAAAAAATAGGATAAAACAGTAAAACTGATGAAAACTTGACAATATAAGGTAGCGGACCTTCTACATTAAAACAATATTTTAATTTAAATTTAAATTACAATTGAAAAATTTGGATAATTTTGGAATTACGTCATTATTGTAATCTAACGAATTTATAAATTACACCTTGATTGTTTTAAGTAGATATTAAATTAAAAAAGAATTAATATTGGTCATTGTTTGAATCCTACATTAATTTTTATTCTAAAGATTACAGTTACTATTATAGCAATGCCTGTATTATTGAAGTGTAATTCAAAATAAAATTTATGTTTTAATAAAAATGCTTACCATAAATTGTGGAAACGTCTTCAGGGTGCAATTTATTTTCGAATAATTTTCCCCATATTACAACAAAAGCCATTCTTATAAAGTACTGAATATCAAACATTAACAAAACAAATGCTATTATAGCTATGGTGATGGTGCCGTACAGTACGGCCCATTCAAAATCAAATTCGACTTTGAGCATTTTAAACTTATATGGTGAACGTTGTTTACGCGGCAGTTGCTTTTCGATGAGTGCGGTTTGGTCAGATATACCGGTATAGGAATACGAATTATGAATTAACTGCTACGATTGCTACTAAGGTGTACTAGCGGATAACCTGTACAGTAGGAAGTTCGGACCTTGAACTATCAGGCATCACTTCCAACAGTGACGGCTCGTAAGGCGACGAGATCTAAAACCAATTTACATCAGTAATTGCATTTCTGTAATATACAACCCCGAATCCAAGGAAAGTCATTAAAACTGATAGCAATTACTTAATATTTTATGAACGACATGCGAACATTTCTCACTATGCCTACACGGTGTGTTAATTTTCACAGTACACTTACCCTCCCAGTATAATTAATCACAAGCCGCCACTGATCTCAAACACCATAATAAGTGTTTCTGTATTGTCCTCTCAATTTAACTGCAAATTGCTTCAGTCATTATGTGTTTTATGTTGTGTAGTTGATGTTTTCAATAATTTAATGTTCTCAGTATTTCTTTACAATATTACAGTTACACTTTATTTTTTATAATAAGTAAAAATACAATATACCAGAATCGTACAGAGAAACATTTGCAACATAAAATCTACTTGAAAAAAAAACTGAAGAATATCAACTTATCTACATAATAATATTATTTATATCTTAACACAACAATTAAAGAAATATTTGTCTATGATAATAATTATTGATATTTTTATTTTACAAACTATTTTAGTTCCAAACTCACCAATCGTTTTTCCAAAATTTGGAGACAGACCACAGACTTGCAAGAATGGATTAATGAGATTAAATCATTTGTTTCTCCCATTGAGGTGGGAAGGGGACATCTGTGTTACATTTCGTGAAATTCTGATTTTTACTAACAGTTTGTATAGTATTTTTTGCGATGAAACGCGACCTCCAAAAAGAATTTGGTAACGAAGAGAATCAAATTATGTGAAAAGAACTTCTATGGTCCTGAAAATTGTCCAGAGATTCATGTAAGGCTAAGAATAAGCTCCCACCTAAATTATATTCTCAATTTTAGAATTTGTAAATAATTTCAAGTTTTATCTTTTTTTCTTTTAAAACTCGAGCAAAACCAAAGGGCATGACCAAAGAGCAGCATTCATCAAAAATCAATCAGATTTAAACGCATTTAGCAGCCACGAAGGAGCTGAGGAAGCTGAAGAATTAAAAAGTTGCATGTTCACTCCTACAAGCGGCACAATTTTATGATCAAGTTGGAAAATCGTATCGACCAATGAAAAGAAGAAAATCTGCTAAATCAGGGATGCTAAATCAGAGGACTTGGAATAACAATTGAGCAAGGCACGGAAGCAAGAAACGGAACGGTTGCGTTACTTCAAAGCTCTCAAATTAAAGTCAATTTTGCTTTTGAGTTTAACTTCCAAACAGAAATAAATCATACGCAGTAATGGGTTTTGTAAGAGGCCGATAAGAAGAAGATTATTAAAGATTAAAGGTTTCTAAAATTTTTGATTTTATTTTATATACTTAATTTTTATTATTCTTAATTAATTTCCAAACCCTTTTAATTATTTTTATAATTGTGATCATTTTTATTTAGTCTGTTTAAATATAAACAATATAAATATATTGTCGTAGTTTTAAGTACACGCCATACACGACGCCACCATAACAATTTACCATAAAGTCAAAGCTTGTACACCATACATTTTCAAGTAAATAATTTAATTGTATTCAAAGTCTCTTTCTTAGTTACATTTTAAAATAAAAATTTAAATTTTTGCAAATTTCACAATCACATTCACTCATATCATAATAATATATTAAGCATTGAATATAGGATACGTTTTTGTTATTATGAATGGAATTGTTTAATATTAATTTACTACCTCCGTTCATAATTCATATTAATTAACAAATAACACGAAGGTATCTAGGGGCATTTTTACCTTTTTCTGGCTTAATCAGAAAATCATACTGATTTATACTCATATAAATGAGTTATGGTATAAATGTTGGTATGAATTTTTGAAAGAGGTTCCAAAGATTTTCTTTCTTTTGGAAAGATTTCTAAAATGTAAATACAAAATTATAGGCAATTCACAAGTTTTTTCATTTTGGATACGCAGGCAGTTCCCGAGATGTTTTGGGAAATAAGTTTACTTCAGAGTTTGGCACAGGTTTGACTTGTTTTTTGTTATGAGAAAAATGTTGATCATACTGAAATTTTTTTAAATTTAAATTAATTCGAATAAACGATAAATAGTGAGTTAGAACTGCAATTAGAAATAAAGTTTGCTCAAATTTATTCAATTCAAAAGGAAAGGAAAGGAATTTGGATACTCGTGATTAATCATTCGATTCACTCCTGTAAAATTTAAGTTGAGTTCCTCATTAAAGTTTATTTTAAATTTGAAGAATTATAATTTTACTAACAGTTTAGGCGGCCTCCTAGCAAATGAAATCAGTGGAACTCGATTGATGTACAACTTTACTGCTGTGGAACTCGATTGGTTGCCACATAACTTCAAAAATATACACAGCAAACCTGTTTTTTTAATAAAAAAATAGTCCATTGTCTTATATCTAATGAGACATATTACTTTTTCTCCAACCAAAATTAAATAAAATTTAAAATATATATACTTAATTTTAAAATATTATTTGACGTAATATTATAGAAAAGTCACTTTGACATTTAAAAATTGTGTAATTTCGAAGAGTGCTTTTTCTATATTATAGCTATTATTTATAGCTATCAAAAAACTGATCAAAAATTCTCCCCCCTCGTCACAGACACACCCTCGTGAATTACCGGTAGGAAGGCATAATATGCAAAAATTCAGATCGATCGCGCACAAAAAATACTAAAAAAATAAAATCACTTTTAAGTCATGCACAAAAAGACTGTTTTTAATTATCAGGATACCTGGGGCCTTTACCACGCGTAGATCACGTGCTGCTGCGTGCTTAGTCCTTTAATATAATATTTTTTAAATAAATTTGCTTCATTAAACCTATTTTTTTGAGAAAATATTTTTGTATTGCGATTTTCTAACTTTGCAATAGAGCTCTTGACTTTGAAAATTTCAAAAATTTTCTTCTGAGTCGCTATATGCTGGGAGTACCCCAGACCCCCGGTGGAGGCGTAAGTTTTAAAGTCGCCACAGGCGCATCATATTCTAGTTCCGGCTCTGATAATGAGTAGTGGGCGTAGAACATGGATTGGATCTCGGCCATGGTATAAAGATTACTTATACCATGATTATTATATCATGATAAAGATTATTTATACCATGGATCTCGGCAGTGCGATTCTCCAAACGATGACGTTGATGGGATAGTCTGAAGATGATGCTGTCGTTTACATACTTGCTTTAAATATTAAGTTATCAATTTCATTCATGAGAATGTTACGAGATTCTTCGTCAAATCTTCTTAATTTTGTAGCTATTAAATCCGCATACTGAGAACATACTAAGCATTTCAGAAGCGGATTGCAGAGCTTTATATGCTTCATTTATGCCTCTTTCCATATATTATCCGTTGGAGCACTTTTTCTACTTCTTTTTCTTGATGGGGCTTTAGAAATTCTAGCAGATAGAACATTTTCCCAAATAAATTCAGCGTCATCTGGTTCACCATTATCTTGGTCATCGATTTCAATTTTACCACCAAATCCTATGAGAGAAATGCCAAATTTAATATAAACAACATACTAACATGTAAAAGGTACTAATATCTTATGAAATTTTTGCAGATGCCCGCAACTGCTGAAGAATGGTTGAAATTTTCCAAAGATTTCGAAAATAGGTGGAATTTTCCACACCGTATTGGTGCAATCGATGGAAGGCATGTAGTACTGCAGCCCCCAATTCATACTGGGTCTGAGTTTTACAATTATAAAGGCACTTGTAGCCTAGTACTAATGGCTTTAGTGGACTCCAACTACTGTTTTACATTAGTGAACATCGAATACCAAGGACGTATAAGTGATGGGGACGATTTTCGAAATACATCCTTATTTAAAAAATTAAGTGAAAATAAATTGATGCTCCCATCAAACGAAGCTCTACCACTTAAGCAATTACCTGTGCCGTACGTGATTGTGGGAGACGATGCTTTCCCACTAACGCCGAATTTAATGAAGCCATATCCAGGTCTTCATGACACGGGTACTGCAAAGAGAGCGTTTAATTACCGCCTTTCGCGTGTCCGTCGTACGGTGGAGAATGTTTTTGGAATATTGGCAGCTGTATTCCGCATATTAAGAAAACCTATGCTACTACAGCCAGAACGAGTTGCTAATATTACCATGACGTGTGTTTTCCTTCACAACTTTTAAAGAAGAAGTAAAACCTCATCTTCAAAATATTCTCTATCAAGTGCATTCGATAGAGAACACGAAGGGAAAATTATTTCTGGATCATGGCAAGAAGATGTGAACATTTTTTAACAAAATTTGTCGATCCGAATGGGGACGATCTTTTAGAAGAAATGATTTTAATGCATTTACATATATCATCATAAAAAAACCTTTATGGAAAATGCGCTTAGTACAATAATGAATGTAGTGAAATTACTTCTAGCCGCAAACTACCTATGTTTTCAATCTTGTAAGATTGCTCATAATAAGAATTCAAAAAACCACCAATAAAAACTATCAAACTTTAATTTAATAATAATAGCAACTTTCTCAAAAGAATATTTATCGCCATAATAAATTTTTGTTTGTTTTACTTTCCAACCTATCGGTCGGAAAGTAACTATTTTCCGACCTGAGATATGTAATACCTACCTACTTAACAAAACATAAATAAGTTGAATAAAATTATTAAATTTAATTTGTTATTAAATATTAATTTGTCATTTATAAACTGATTGTGAATAAAAGCATCATACCTGGGTATAAAGCTTCATTACATCCATGTACTAAGGCAGTTGAATGAGTTATGATTAACGGTTAATGATAAACCGTTGATGATTATTGAAAATAGATACTAAGGTTGGTAACACTGTTTGAACAAAAAGCAACAGAGAACACTTTCGAAAACAACTTGATATCGCTATTAAACCATTATTATGTCATCTTGAAAAATTGCCAATATTCTGCAAAAGCTTGGAAGTTGTTTTCGTGTTTTTACATCGATATTATCCGATAGGTAGACCTGGGCTAACATAGCCTCGAAGCCTAGGCTTCAAATTTTTTATCATTTGTTTATTGATACTTTAAGAATTCATAAAAATTTAAACGAAAAAAAAAAAAATTCAAAATTCAAGAAGTTATAAGCTGGCAAAGTGGAAGGTCCAAAAAAAGACAGTGTCCTGGCGTGCAAGGTTTCAATCCTTCTGGTCATCTGAAACAAAAAATCCAACGGATTCTTAATTAGTAAAGTTGTCGCTATGGTATGATCATTGGACAAGCCACAAAAACAAAAATTTTTTTAGACGAAATGGAGGCCGTTTAAAAAAAAATTTTTTTTTAGTAGGTTTTTTATAACGATTCCAAATTTTTTAAAAATAGTAAAATTCAAAATTTTCAACTTTAGTTAGGGTCATTACGTCATAGAGGGATGTATAAAAAATGTTCAGACCAAATTTGATAATCGGTTCTGTAGAACTTGAGATATCGTGCACGCCTTAGACTGTAGAACCTAGGTTCACGCCAGCTTGAAAAACGTTGTTTCGAAGAAAACGCGTTTAAAGTTTTGAGTCAAGATACCGTCAATTTTATTCATAGAATGGTACGGTATACTTACATATTTCTAATCGGCGATTCCTGCTCCATACAACTCCGACGTTTTTTTATGAAGACTGACTGGCTGACTCGAAACTAACTTGAAATGAAAAATTTTGATTTTTTCAAATTTCTAGAGTAGAATATCGGCTTAAAACAGAATGACTTCCTGGTTTTGATATGCAATATAACGATTGTAGTATAGAATCAAGTCTGAATGTTTTCTATTCAATTAAAATAAACTGCAATTTCCCGTATTGCTTGTACCACTTTTCAGAACAAGTAAGTTAAACAGGCCAAAATTAACTATTTAAAAATAAAAACACAATACTTCAATTATTATTAACATGTGTACTAGGTTACTAGGTACCTATATAGTAAATAATGGTTATTTATAGTTTTAATTACCATCATTGAAGCACCATGTAGCGATATTATTAAATGATATATACCAGGTGTTCATTTTCAAGTTCATACATAAGGATGCATAATTGCATTCTAATTCTGTTTGTCTGTAAGTGCAGTTATAGAATTATATTGCAATGTAAAAGTAGAACAACATTTTTCACCTTTCAGAGCTTATTAATAGCACGCAGTGTTATTCGAAAAAATGAGATTTTTTAAAAATAAGAACAGGTCCGATGTTTTCTTTCTCAAACTAAACGTCTAGAATCTGACCTTTTCTATCAAGAACAAATCCTGTTATATTTAATAACTAGCTGGAAAGCCCGTCCACGGACGGGCATCTAGACCCCGATTGGTTGGAAACTCGATTGATGTGCAACTCGCCTAGGGGGAGTACCGAGAGTGGTTTAATATATTTTTCGGTTGGTAACAAAAATTTGACCAATCCGATTGTTTCTTTTTTCACCAAAAAATGACACGCTGGAGGAGGAGCAGCAGCAGCGTGCTGGGATTTTATGTACTAAGAAGGTTATGGTTCCAGGTCAGCAGTATGTTAAAACTTCATTTTTCTATGTGATAAATATAAGTTAAGTTAATGTTTAAAAATATAAAAATAAAAAATGATTACATTAACTAAAAATGTAATAAAAACGACTCCTAATTTTTATCCAAAATAGGAGTAAATAGGAATTCGCGAGATGGTTTTATAATAAAATCTTGAGCTGAACTGAATTTGAAGAAATTCTTCCAACAAATTTTTAAATTTTTGACAAACAACCAGATATACGTAGTTCGTGTTACATATATGTACATATTGTTATATAATATAATATCAAAAATGTTCTATTAATTTGATATTAATTGTTGGTGAAATTTTTGAAGGTTTTATTTTATTGTCAATTTTGAATTTTTAAAATATTTTATGTGCGTGAAGTTATCCCCGCCATTTTTGAACATTTAAAAACTGAATATTGCTTCGCGCGCCGGGCTGTGCCCGACGTGTGCCACGTTATAACTTTTTTTTTAATTTTATAGAGATTGCTTATATTGAGGTAAAAGTTATGTAGTGCCGACATTTTTGATTTTTTAAAAAGAAAATTGTACTGGATTCTCCTCGACGTGTGTCTTTGTGTGCCGTAAATCAAAAAATTTTATTTTACGATGAGAAAGTTGAGAAAAATGAGAAAGATGAGAAAGTTTGAAAGTTAACCTGACAAAACTTAAAAATTTGTATTTTTCTGGCAGTTCTGGAAATTCAAAATATGGAGGCTGGAGAAATACCTTACATATCAATTTATAACTTAAAATTTATTATAAATCAATAACCCTAACAGGAAAGTATGACGGGCCAGACCTGGCCCGGGATAGAGCCAAGCCTGGCCCAAGCCTGGTCCCGTCATACTTTCTTCTTAGAGAAGACCAGAAGTGTGGTGTAAAGCTGAAAGCGACGGGCTACGAAACGCGAAACCGCGGTTCAATGCCTGGTCGCGCTACTACTGTGATCTAAAGTCCAATTTTAAGCCCTCGAGTTAGAGGGACCCCCTGCTTGACCCAACTGTAACTGTTTAAAACACAGTTTATTATTTTATATAATAATAGTAGATTTACACTCCTAAGCGGAATCTAGCTGTTTCTTACGAAACTTACAAATCCATTTCCCTTTGGGGTGGATTGGTCCCCGTAACAACTATTTTGACAAATTCATAATCTTACATCTGTTTTCGCGTCTGTTACTATTCTTTTCCATTCCTTTCTGTCTCTGGCCTTCTCTCCTCCATTGGTCTCCATTGCATTATCTGTTTTATTGCTGCGTTCTCCTCTCTTCTCACCAAGTGTCCAAGCCATCTTATTCTATTCGTCTTAATTATCTTTACTATGTCTTCGTTATTCATTGCTTCCAGTATTTCTCTGTTCATCATAATTCTTATTTCCGATTCGTTGATTCTTTTTATTCCAAACACCTTTTTTAAAATTTTACGTTCGAATATTCTCATATCTTCCTCTTCTTTCTTTGTTAAGCTCATTACTTTTGACGCATACGTTATGACAGGTCTTATTAACGTTTTATATATTCTTATTTTACATGATCTGGTTATGTGTTTATCCCCCATTATTTGTTTATTGGCAAAATACGCTCGGTTACCTGCTTGTATTCTACGTTTTGCTTCTACATTTTGTTCGTTGTTAATATTTACTTGAACCCCCAGGTAATCAAAACTATTCACTTCCTCGAATTTGTCACCACCCACCTCTAAAAAGCTTCCCATTTCTGTTTTCTTTCCGGAATACTTCATATATTTCGTCTTAGCAATTAAAAAATAATATTTAAAAATATCTGCTGACAACACACTCTGGCCCGTAACAGCCCTGTTTAATTAATGAATGAAAAAATAATTTTTATTATCTTCAAATTGTTAGATCAGTACAAATTTTCCTTACGCATATCCAGTGGCGGTACTAGCGTACGCAGAACTTCGCATCGCGGAAGACCCCGAGACCGTAAAGGGCCCAACGCTCAAATAACGCAACAAACATTTTTTTAACATGATTTTAATTTTACAACTAAGCTCTCTAGTTGAACGCGCAAGCTCCTTTTATGGTATATCTTTCATTTACCAATATAGAAAATTTGAAATTAATTAGTAAATATACAGGGTGTTCCCATGACCGTGGAGAACCTTTGAGGTGGTGATAAAGGACACTTTTCTGAGATAAATTTGCAAATAAAATTTTTGTCCAAGTTCAAACCTTTTACTCTTTAATATCTATTTATGTCACATTAGTATGGGACGCGACGTGCGTGGGTTTGAAACATTATTTAAAGGTTTTAATTCTTTGGAACACAAATTTTGTTTGTTTTTTTCGATTTTCTCAATAAATATAGACTCGGTACCCAGCTATATGCAAATGAAGGTGATCGAGATTCAGTGCGACTCAAATTTGAAGGAAAAATTCATTGAAGTGAGTATGCCGCTGGAAGTTTACAAATATTTGGAGTCAAATTGACTCCTGACAGTTTCGGTCAGTTTTGAAAGTAATTACTACGAAAAAAATTTTTCCTGAAATAGGAAAGATACCCTGAGAAAAATGAATTTTTTTCTATTTTAGATCTATTAGTAGCTATATTAACCTCAACTGAGTTTTTTTGCTGTTATAACAAATCTTTTGTTGCTGCAACAAATTTTCTGCCGCCATAACAAAGTTGTTTTCTATTCAGTAAAAAAGATTAGTTGATTTAACAAATTTTCTTATTTTGCATAGAAAAGACTTTGTTATGGCAGCAGAAAACTTGTTGCAGCAACGAAAAAGT
The DNA here is from genome assembly GCA_947369205.1 of Cantharis rufa. Taxonomy (NCBI): domain Eukaryota; kingdom Metazoa; phylum Arthropoda; class Insecta; order Coleoptera; family Cantharidae; genus Cantharis; species Cantharis rufa. The sequence continues at coordinate 27,408,906 of OX376306.1, read as the reverse complement.
CTGTTGAGGCTATAGATACTAAAAGTTTTGTTAGGGCGACAAATCCTTTTTCACAGTGTAGTAGCAGAGAAGAGATGTCAAGTGTCAGGACGTAAACATTAAGTTTTTCTTGTTCTTTCTATAAATATTGATTTTTTCTGCGGCCCACTTAAAGTTAAACCTTGTTTGCGTGGCCCAAATTAGCCTTTGAGTTTGACACCCCTACTGTACAAGAACACCTAAACTCTTCGACTTTGCGTAATATTAATATTAAATTTCATGTTCTATAGGCAGATTACATGGCTTGTCAACCCTGGTTGCCACTTAATAGGTGATCTTAAATACGTTTTGATTCAGTTGAATTCGCTGAAATGTTTTTCGCAGGACAGCTACAGTCACAGATAACATAAGAAAAATTTTCAAAGCTGCATTGACGTTTGGAGTGTCATGGAGTGTCTGGAGCAAATCGAAAGAAGCTGCTGATTACCTTGGAACCGTGGTTTCACTGTATGTAGAGCGACTATTATTTTGTAGTATTTTTGCCAAGTCTTGGTTGCATAGGCAGTTTCCCACCAAGAAAAGCTTGGTTCACCTCGGAGTTTAGTAGAGGTTTGATGGTGTTTTTTTATTGATGATTTTTTTGATTTGGATTGTTTAAACGAGAATAAAATTTTGGCAATTATAAAAAATAATAATTAAATAATTTTATTGAACAGAAATTGTAATTGGAAAACAAAGTTTTTTTTTAAATAATTATTTTCTATATTATTTATCTAAAAAAATATTTTTACTAAATCAATTGAAGAACTACAGCAGTACGAAGGACAATAGTCAAAAGAAGGATGCGGTGTGGCTGTAAAATTAGTAAAAAATCTAGCTATAAAACATCAGAACTTGTATTATTCTAGAAAATACAAAAAACATTGTAAAAATTGTAAAAATTATATAAAAATTACACAATAATTTATGTAAAAATTACACAATTTTTTGAATTTTTCTAAATAATTTATTATTTTTTGCAGTGACCTTTTTCTAGGTATACAGTAAGACATTTTCCTCATATTTTTTCAGATATTATGCCATTAAATTTAAGGCCGGATAACCATTTGTCCAACAGACACCATTTATACAGAAAGTTTCGCCACTGTTGATATCTGAAAAATTATTATTGTGGTTTGAAACATAAATTAATAACTTCTGTATTTTAGAAATCGTCTCAAGTTTGGCAAATATTTGTCAAATCTGGTGTGTTGTGCAGTCAGTTCCTTCTGGAAAAATTTTTGGATAACGGATCAGCTTTAAGAATATTGTTAATCCATATTATGATTTTTTATAATTATTAAAAATAAGTAGTGAAGTTGCTGCCATATTCAAAACTTAAATATCCTTTAAATTATTTATTTAAATTATTAATAAAACGCGTTAAAACATATTTAAACCTTTTATTGAATTATTTTTAAAAATCATACACAGTACAAGGTTTCTTTGAGACAAGTTAATTATTTAATTACTTTTGCAGTAGAAGTGAAGTCAAGAAGTGCAAAAGTTTTCAAGGTCATATCAATTACATATCGGTGAACCAGTGAACGAAGAAACAACTATGCTTTTTTTGCATACTGATCAAATCGGGTCCAAAGTAATTTTTTGGCAATACAAAATTAATTTGAATAAAATGTAGAGCCCCTATTAATTTTCAAACATGTGCTGCATTTTCCAAGTCGGGTTATTTACGAAATGCATTCGTGAATATGGTGACAGTCCATTGCATAAAATGGTAAAATTAATTTATGCTTCATTAATGAGTGCCGTTCATCCACTGGTGCATTGACCTTGTACTTAATTACCAATTATTAAAAATATGCTGTATAGTAGTCATGATCAAAAGGTAATAAATTACATGTTTATACAATTTTTACATCATTAGATCACATTACTTTGATACAATAATTTACTTACAGTTGAAGAAAAAATTCAAAAATATTTGACTAGAATATTATATTTCACTAACGCTATTATAAATTCTTTATACGTGAAGCCCTTTTATCAGAGACAGATTAAGCATAACCAGTTCCTTAAGCTAAAGGCTTTCGTCAGCCCCCCCCCCTTCCTCGGATTTTTATAAATTCGCATTTTGGTAGAATATAAATATAATAATATGTTTTGTCTGTCCCTGGTCCGTCAGTCAGTTAAATGCGTTCCTTCCGTTTATTAATATATTATAGATTCAAGATTAACCATATTATAAAACTATTTGAAAACACAAATCAACATTTAACATTTTTAATATAATAAAATCACCCTGTATACATTTATTTTTGGTGCCAAGCACTCGTTCGCTTTTTCAAATAATTAAAAAGTAAAAATATCAAAATTATCATCGGCCAAATTTTTATTAATTATTTTTGGGTGTGCTATTTTCGTTATCAATTCATTGCTTTTATTTATCGGTAGATTATAGTAAAGAACTATGAAGAAGTGATTTTCGTAAGTATGTCAAGGTCATCCAAAATTCTATGGAAAAGTCATTCCACTTCTGAACTCTTAGAAGTCACTTTGACCGAAAGTCAGGAAAGCCACTTCTATATAATTACTCAAAAATGAAATCATCTCAAGCTTAATTACAATAATTAAAATCTTCGTATTCAATTAAAAATTAAGCTATACAATAAAACAAAAATTGGGCTGAAGTAGTAATTAACGCTACCGTATTTCTAAGAGCATTATTAATTTGAATATTTAGCTAGCACTTCGTAAAAATTTGCTCGAAATTTCGTTACTTTCTATCCATTTGGCCAACTCTAAAGTCAATTCCGGTTTTATTAACTTCGTTCCATTTTCCACATTTTCTTTATCGTTCAAATGAAATAATTCGCTTAAAATTTCATCCGTACTGCAGTTTATCAAACGCATCTTGGATATTGCAATTGCATTTATAAATTTATCATTAGGAGTTATAAAACGATGTTCCATAAAAATACCTTGATCGTCCCAAAATATTATCTGAAAATTAGAAAAACAGATTAATTAAATTTGAAAAGTAATTTAAACTTGCTAAATTGAATTACGTGGAAATAAGGCGGAAAATATTGTGCATTTGAATCGGTTTGTTATGTTCAAAGTTGTGTTTGTTACAACTTGAATGTAATTAATTTCCCGTTTAAATTTAGTACTACGCAAATTTTCCGTTTCATGTTCTGAAGTTAATTAAAATACTGAAGTAATCGGAAATTCTATAAAAGAAAAGTTTATAAATCGATGGGGAATGTTTAAAACTTATTTGTGCAAACAAGTAGCGAGTGATAAAAATAGTTGATTTATGTGGATCAAAGTGATCCATCGTGACCCATTCATACCCACTTTAGGGATTCCTTTGTGAAAATTTTGAGTAAAATTTCAGAAGGTAGTTGGGTGGGCCCAGCTAATATAAGGTTTACATCCCACACATGAAGTATCATATCATTTTTTTTTATTGATTCAGGGTGGACTGAAGGGTAAGTCAACCAGGGGCCCACACCCTGGCGACGCCGCTGCTTGATAATTCTGCTTTGATCCTGACCCTGGTGGTTTCCCTAGACAATTTAATTTTAATTAAGGTTAATTTTTTAAACATAATTAAAGATTGCAGATTGTAGATAAATATTTGTTTATAAAAATAAAAACTGGAAATTGTTAATTTGGTACAAAATAATTTAGAATTAAAAGATTAGGATTAGAGATTTCATTCTTGAACCTTTGAGCAAAGCGGACATGTTTTTGCATTTAATTAAAAAGAAAATATTTTTATCATATTCTAGATTCCAGAACTAAAAAATCCACCCGTCCAGTTCGTCTATGAACAAAGTACTTTCGACCTTCCGCCGTAATTTAAATAATAATTATTTCATAAATTATTCAAACTGCAATATAAAAGGTGATTTAGAATGGAGAACATTCGAAAAAACAGCTTACAGAAGTTTCGGGACGTAAATTTAATTTTCAATGGATATAATGATTACTTGCGAAAAGTTTTCAAGTGGTAAAATGCGATAAAAACCATCGTTTAGGGAGTTCAATAATCTATGAAGTTCCCGAAGGGTTCTTTTAAGCGACTTTTCTAGGCTAATTTCCACTTAAAAGTAAAAGTATCTGCTTTCAACTTTGCGTGAACAATTCCAGAAAAACAATGGAAGTTTGAATCTCTTACTATAAATTGATATTCAAATATTGCATAATATGCAAAATTGGGGCTGTTTGACTACAGGAATATCGTTGCAGGGTAGCAATACCATGAACGTCAGTTCGCTTGAAATAAAAATACTGTCTTGTATTAAAATTTAATAATTAATTAATTTAATTTTTATAAATAATTAAGTATAATTTTTTATTTAAAATTTGTATTTAAAATAATATTTTATTTTTGAGTGACTAACTAAATAACGTCGAGGGGCTTATAACAAAATTATTTATTTAGATTAAAATTTATTCGATGTATAATTTTGAATAAAATTAATGATTTTGGAATGAAATTGCTTTACGTTGACCAATTAATTTTTGGATTGAAAATTTATAAAATAGAGAAGATTATTTGGATTAGGAATCTTGGATAATAATTGGTTTTAATGGTAAAATTTGAAGCAAATATAACACAAAATATGATACTAGTGCAGATGGGTAAGTTATCACTTTATTTTAAAATTTATTTAAAATCAAATTTGGATTTGGATTTTAAGAAGACAAATGCTTTAAAGGGAAAATCTATTTTGAAAGTTTGATGGTGGATTTTATTTAAATTCTTCTTCTTCTTCTTCCTTTCAAGGTTTAGGCATTGCTGCCTGTTCCGACTTCACAAGTCACGCCATCGTTTTCTAGGGCGTCCAATGTCCCTCTTGCCTCTTGGATTGTAAGAGAGCATTTGTTTTGGAATTCTTTTGTTTTCCATTCTATGTAGGTGTCCTCTCCAATTTTCTCTATATTCTGAGATTTTTTCATTGACAGAGAAGATTTGTAATTTTATTTAAATTAAATTTAAAAATTAGCCGAAAAATATTTTCGAAAGGATTGTATTCTTCCAAAAATTGATTTTTGAAAAATTTTGGAATCGAGAAACTTTTGATAAAACACGAAAAGAACATAAAAATTGGGCTATATTGACAGTTGTATAATCAAAACAGTATAACTGCAAAGAAAATTATATATTATAGAAAAAAAATATATAGATATATATAAAAATTATGTGCAACATTATAAATTTTGATTTAAAAATTACCGAATAAGATAAGGTCACACGAAGCCACATTTTTTTAGCAAATGTGCTAAAATCGGTATTTTAAGTGACATTTGATATTTAACATATTAACTTGAATTTATTTTTAAATAGATTCGAAATGAGATTATTGGATGAAACCATTAAATTTTGAACAAAAAATATATAGAATAACCAATTGAGGCTCGTAGCTTTCTCATAAGATGAGGTTAATTATAAAGTAATAAAAAATACAAATGAGGCTGAGGCTCAACTACGTCATTAAAGAACTTCGTTGGATACATAATCAGAAACCGTGTTCTCTTTATGCATTAGATATATATTACAATATCCCGTTAAATACATAAGGGTCATATCAAAACCGGAGGTTTCTCTGTTGGATTTCACTATCGAAAATCTAATTTCTAAATTTTTGAAAATTTTAATAGTTTAATATAAAAGCAGAATTGCAGGGAAGGCTAAGCCTCCCTTGCCTCCTTTGACGAGCAGCCGCTGACAAAAACTGTTTTAAAAAACACGCTTAGGAATGTATCTTTGTCATTGTTGTTAATTTAAATAAAATTAAATCTATTAATAATTATTTAGGTGTTCCTCTTGGGCTATGAGTCAATATCAAATAAAACACAATGATCTCTTCTTACTTATTTTTGTGTTTTATTTGATATTCACCCAAAGTCCAAGAGGAATTATTAATTGTATTGGGGGTCAAGAATTGAATAGTTATAAAATTAAATCTAAAAAATAGGTTATCTTAAAGGCAACATTAAAATGATGTTAGCTAAGTACAATAGAAATGAGAAAACCACTTTGGATCTAAAGGTCGAATAAGGGAATTTGCAAGTCAGGAGCCGCATGTTGGCAAGCTTTCAAAATAATCAGTCTTCAGTTAGATGACTGTTCCGCACGTCATGTATAATATATAATATTTACATTATATAATATAATGTGATGCCATGTTCCAAAATCCTTCATTGAAAATTGTAACATTTGATTTGAGAATTTTGTATTTTTTGTGGAAATTTTATTTTTTAAATTTGTAATAAAATTGTATTTGCTGGTTTTCCCGCCAAGTAGATAAGGTGGCAATGGCGAGGGGGCCACCAGGCCCCAGGATTTTGGCCAAAATGTTCGCCCGAAGCGGTCGAGGAGAAGTAGTCGCCCGTATAATTTTGAGTTCATAGTTTGAGAATTTAATTTTGTGATTTTTGTGTTTAGAGAATAAATTTAATTAATTTTAATTAAAGAATAAAATAAATTTTAAAAATTTAATAATATTCTGAATCATACTATTTTATTATCATCATAAAATCATACAACTTTCCGAAAATAGGCAACTTATACTGCACTTGAGATCATTTTACTGGAACAGAAGTCATTTTACCTGCCTTATTAAAAAAAATTAAAGTGGAAAAAACTGGGAAATGCAACTTTTTGCTCTCTTAAAAGTTAAAACCTCTTAATTTTTTACATCAGACTTGGATTAGAATAATTGAGAAAGCCAAATTTTTCGTATGAAATTTTTTATCTAAAAAATAACGTAATCTTTAGTTTCTCAGCTAAACTTTTCCTCCTGATTATTTCATGCCAAGGTGAGTAGTTCATAGATGGATGGTTCTAACCCTAAGCCTAAGAGCTTTCAAATTTGATAATTTTTTATCCTTATTCCTTTTTCTTTGACGCATTGAATGGAACAAATGTTATCTACTATTGATTTAAGTTTCAAAGGAAATACAATTTAAGTACAACAAACAATAGAGAATTTAGTTTAACTTCGCCAATCTAAGTTGTCCCAACTTTTGGGACAGATAAATGACAAATAAAAAAAATTTTTATTGTAAACTTATAACGGTGTCTTTTTTTGGAAAATTGGAAAAACATAATTTTGGAAAACTGCATAAATATTGTTAAATGTTAAGCCTTCAGCATATTGATTAAAACTTATCGTGCTTGCACTGCACTGATGAAAATAATTGTGAATTGTATCTAAATAATTGAAATTGTGAATTGGTAAACAAATTCACAAATTCGAAATATTGTAATTTTTTTGAAATTTGAGTCAATATTTTTCCAATGGTCTGTGAACTCATAAAAATGAGAATTTCATGAAGAAACAATATCAAAATCTGCTTACCTAAGCTATCTATTATCTACCCGCCACGGACGTGCACGAACAGATTAACAAGATTTTTAAATGACATTTTAAATTTATTGAATTTATTCAGTTAGGTTTTCAATTTAAATTTAATTTATTACTTTTTAAGCAATAAAAAAATATTACTATACCTATTAATAATAATAATTTAAAAATACTCGAAATAAATTTTAAACCAAAACAAGATGGAACTGTTCATCGATATCCCAGGAACGACAGCACTAGGTACCATGTTGGAAAATATAATAAGATGAAGAAGAAGAAGAAGATTTTAGCAGTTTATCGGTTATTTTGTTAATCCGATTATCTTCTTATCCAGTACATCGCAATTTTACAAAACTAACGTAACAACAATTTAAAAAGTTGAATGCTCTAAGAGTCTAAGAGCCACAGTAAAGGTTTAAAGTTAATTATTAAAATTTAATTATTTCAATACAGTTACAATTAAAGCCAAAGTAATTGTCTAATATCAAAATTCAAAAATTTTCAAAATAAACACAACTAGAGATAAGCAATATAAAATTTTTATCGAACGACTTCGAACAGCGGCGTTGACATCGGATTCATCTGCTGGTTTAATAAAATTTTGTTGTATTTTATTTCTGAAATTCGTTTCTCTTGGTTTTAGAGAAGGGTCTATTGCGTGTTTCTATTTATTGAAGGTTTCAAACCCCCGGTGCGGGGTTTTTTAAACCGTCAGGTTTTTTAGATTATTGGTTGAAAATTTAATCAATTAATTAATCTAAAATTCAATACCAAATGAACCAATCAAGTTGCATACCTTATTAATAAAAAAAAACGGAATTTAAAATTGGTAATAAATAGTGCACGCAAATTAAATTTTGAGTATTTATTAATTATAATAATTGTAGGCAAGATTTTTATCATTTAAAATGGTAAAGGGGCTTATAATGAACGTAATTTGGGGGGTTTGAAAGGGTGTGCAAAATATATTATTGCGTTTTTCGGCGAACCTTGATTTTCTATCAAAAAATGTTCTACAGAACAGTATTATATTCATCATCATCATAAAAAAATCTACAACTTTCGTAAAAGTCACTTTTCAAAATGACCTAAAAATTTCCGTAAAAAAATGTGAAAAATGCGAAAATACGATTTCTTTTGTTTTTCATTTTTCATTTTTGCAAAATTAATTCAATTTTGATGAAATTTTGTGAAAGTATGTCTCATGTATGTCTTAAATAAACACACATTTTTTTACATAAAAAAATCGGGAAGTTTTTGAGATATTCAGTTTTTCAGTCTAAAACTGTTTTTTTTTTAATAAATTCTGTGGTGAAAAAATTAAATTAGAATAATAGAGCTTCACATAAGTAAGCAAAGTAATCATTTTTTAATTTTAATAATCATTTTAGAATCAAAAAGTATCCAATACAAAAAAAGTTGTAGATTATGAAAAAATCTACAACTTGTTTACTTTAAGTATCCACAAAAATAACTTAGTTTTAACGAAACTTCTGAAAGTATATCTTTTTATGTCTTTTTAAATAAAAAAATTTTGTTGTTAAAAAAAGTTGTTAATGAACTACTATTTTTCATTATTGCATCAAAATGTAGAATAATTTTTCACAACAGATTATAAAAAAAAAACCATTTTTAGACTGAAAAACTTCTCGATTTTTTTATGTAAAAATTTTTGCGCATTCACAAAATTTCATCAAAATTGAACTAATTTTTCAAATACACATGAAAAAGAAACTACAAATAAATCGGTTTTTCGCACTTTTCATATTTTTCATGGAAATTTTGAAGTCATAGTAAAAAGTGACTCTTATGAAAATTGTAGATTTCTTTTGATATGCAACTTTTCTGTAGCACAGTTTTTGATAGAACATCGAGTTTCGACGGAAAACGCAATAATGTACTTTGCAAGGCCTTTCAAATCCCCCAAATTAACCCAAGTATACCCTCTCTGGGCTTGCATTTTTTTATACGTTCATTATAAGCCCCTTTACCATTTCCAATAATAAAAATTATTAATAATTAATAATGGTTTTGACTTCTAAATCAGCTAATTTCCTTCACTAAAATGAACGAGCTTCTCAGAAGTGCGAAAGGCGAGAGGTACTGTCGGAGATCAGAGATATTGCCACTCGCTTATTAAAAATTCGTGATTCTATCTAAAACTCTTTTATGCATGATTTAATTTTATCAGCTCCGGATGAAGGTGGAAACCTGCTTAAGGAGTGACCCAAATGTGAGCTAGCAAAAATCAATGTGAACTTTGAAAATTAATTCCGGGAAAACTACATATATGCGATTTTTGAAATTTTTTGATAATTTTATTTATTAATTAACTATTTTTCTTAGTTCACATATAAAATTTTATGAAAAAATAATTATATTTGTAGGAGTTACGCGGCTTTACGTATAAATCTTGTTTCTCGTGCATGGTCGGATGGTGTAGGTGATTTTGGCAATTGAGTCAATCCGAAAAAAAATGAAAATTTTTTTTGTTAATTAATTATAATTGTATTGGCTATGGCTTGACGAAGGATTTGTAAAAATTGTTAGTAAATTTTGGCCGTATTTTTGAATGATCCATAAAATTTGATTTTTATATTTGTAATTTACGCCTTAAACTATATTAATGTAATTCGGAAATTTTTAAAATCGTGAATCCGCTTAGGATCCCAGTACTTGAATCTGCAAAACTATATCTGAAATTTTGCATTGTTTGTTCATTTTGCTTTTTCAGGATATAGGTTTGATTGCAAATTCGAATACTTCTTTTTGTAAATATTATTGTGCACAAAAATTTTAATTTTAAAATATATAATCAAAAATTCATTTGATTTTAAAATGCTGAAGAATTTAAATATATTTAACTCAATAATGTTACACCATATTTCAAAAATTGAAATTAAATCTAGTAAATGCGGGTTCGTGAAAGCACTTACTACTTTTTAAATGGAATTTTCTGCATTATCACGTAGGAAATTCATTTCTGAATGATAAAAAATACGAAGACTTTTCCTATTAGACTGAAGGTAGCAAATTTACTTTAAAGACTCACCTTAGATTTAATTAAATAGGCATTAAATAACCGTATAAAACGCCTATATCTTATAGTACTAGCACCCATTGCTATAGTTCCACCTTTTTTTCTGATGCAGTTGTATAACCCTGTTCTCTCGTAAAAATCCAGCCTGGCAAAATCCAGTTCTCTTAAAAATCGAGCATTATTCATATGATATAAAAATGTGTCTATATCAGTAGTTAGGCAGATTCCTATAAAAAAAAATTGCAAATTAATTTATACAATATAATATAGGTACACAGAAAAACAGACACATAAGTTCTGTTTTTATTGATCGTAATTGGAGTTTCACTCTTGAACTTAACCTTATGTCTTACGTGACTTTATCAATAATTTTCAAATTTAAGTGCTTGACAGTAATTGTCAAAAAATGTATTAAATTAATAATTTAATCACTTGGCTCTCGTAATTATTGAAATAATATAAGACCTATTCGTAAAAATAAAAAATAGAAGGGATACCTTTTACAGTGGTTTCTTCTAGAATGAAGGCCTGTTTTTTAAAAAATCTTGCCACCAAAACTGTAAGTGTAGTTCTTAAAAAGTAATGCAATTCCAAAGTGTTGTATAAAAAAACGATGGATACCAAAACTCCACTAATAATAAAGTAACACATCGTTTTCTCGATGTTCCTTTTTAAAAAACGCACATTTTAAATAAATTGTCGAAATTGTTTTGACAAACTAAATAGTCGAAAGTTTGTATTGCAGTAAATAATTTTTATTAAAGTCCACATTATAACATTGGTTTCGACCTGAATCGGAGTCACATTAATTTATTTTAATTAGCAGTTAAACGAAATAAAAATTTATTTACATAACTTTTCCTTGTAACACCGAAGTATGTAAAAATGCAAATCGAAACTAACACTTTTCATTATCACAAAGTGCAAAATTTCTTTAGAAAAAACGTTTCTATGTGAAATATATGCACCGGTTAAAAATTGATTTTATATATCCTCCAACGCCTGCGCCCGTATTGCGCGATGTATTATTTCATGTACGAACCCAATAACACTACAAGTTTCAAAAATAATTTTATTGTCTGCTTTCGAAAACCACATTTTTTAAAAAACTGCTCGTTTCCGATTGACGTCGATATCGGAGAAAGTTGGCATAGTGGCTGATAGGACTGATTCCAGTTCTGTAGAAAATATTTAAATGATATTTATGTAATCAAGAAAACTTAAGATATTATTCTCGTGTATTACATAAAACCAGCCACTTGTTTACAAATCGTATATGTAGTTCGATAAGTAGTTTATAAAAAACGATTATTTTTAAAATTAAATAGGAGTGTCTGATAATTCAGAACAGCGACAATCATATTGGATCTTAGGGAAGAGGTAAATTAATTTTTAATGTCTACAGACAATGAAATGTGTAATTTGAAAAAAGTCAGAAATATCTTCCGGTGCAAGAAAGAGGGGGGGGGGGGGAGAGCGCCAACAAAACCGAAAATAGTTCCAGAAATTATAATTATTTATTTTGTTTGTTATTAATTCAAGACAAAAGATTACCGCCCATCTTCTTATCCGGACCATTAAACCATGTTCAGCGCTAATTTCCATTTCCTGTACAAAAAGATCAAGTGGTGGGAGGCAGAAAAGGGCTTCCAAACCGGAGTAGAAGCTGTTTATATCACTCCCGTTAATTTTTTATCTAAACAGCATAGTCTCTGTATTTGGAGCAAAAATACCCTGCTGTTACTTCCTCTGTTACTGTTCGATAATTCTGGGCCACCAGACAAGTGCGCTGTAGCAAAGCATAAGCCTGTCAAATGCAGTGTAAAGTCAGGGGGTGATCTTAGGGGGAAGAGCCCATGTCAGTTACATTGTCCTTCGACACTGCACGGAAGAAGCATAAAGGAATCCTGATTTCTGATTTTGGTTTTCAAGTTTTTTCGCCAGTTTAGCTTCTTATCAAGCTCCAAAGAGGAGTTCTTAATACGTTAGGCATCGACAAGCCCTGTAGTTTTCTTTTATTGGTAAACAGAACAAACAGAAGTTAAGAAAAGGCTATTTACAAGTCTACTACCATAATCCACAGTAGTGGGGACAGACTCTCCCCTCGTGGATATTTATTTAGATATAAAGATAACTTTAACTAACTAACTCTCTATAAATGAAGACAGGTGATATTTCTCGGATTCCTATATTGTTTGGATTCCTTTGGTTTAGCAGTTTTAGCATTTAGTTTGAAGGATATCCATCTATGATCTAACACTGTTAGTTGGTAAGCATGACATATGACCATATCCCATGATATATGGGATGACATATAGAAGGTAGGGACATTCTAGCGATTAAGCATTACTAGATTTGTATCTATAAGATATTTTAATAGAGACTTACCTCGACTGTTGCAATCTCTGCTGTCCATGTTTGATGATTGGGAGTTGGAGTCTCAAGTAATTACCAAGGTTATTCTTTGTTGCTCACAATAGTTTACTAGATTCATCATCTTTCGTAAAGGTGGTAGTTTCGGCGAAGCGATTGAGAGGTATGACGCTAAAATGACGTCCTTTGAGTCATCCCCTAAGTCGCATATCACCTGAATTGCTGTTAGGTTGCAGTCGCTATACTGCGACAGAAAGTTTTCCTGAATGTTGCTAGGTATCTAAACTCATGTCCTGTTCTTGTTTGTAGAGCTACTTGTGAACATAGTCCATTTATAATATGGACTGTGTCATTTAATTTTATAACGACTCCTATGGAGGATTTCACTAACCACAACTCTTGTATTTGAGCAACAGTGTTCTTACAGTTGTCAAAGTGGAGGCATAGAACTGCCACTGCCTCCCGACAGTGCTGTAGGTTTGTTTGCAGAAACTTCCACCCTAACAAGAAAGCCATTTGACTTGCCTTGAGTTGCTCTGCTACATTTCCAGTTGCCAGGCGCGCGTTCGTCTCTGTAGAAGTTGGGGAGGTTGTTTCATTAGCTTTGGATGCAAAATTGTCTTTAAACTTTTGCATCTTGACTTTGAGGAAGGTGAACTTATAGTTCAGTCTCTCCTTTAGTCTTGATGGTAGCAATGTTCACCAAAAATCAAGGAGTTTACCTTTGGGTTCCTCCTTGTCCTTGTTGTTGAAGACGTACCATTCTTTTAGTTCAGCTCAGGTGTTCTGAGTAGCAAGGCGCTGTATTACAACCTCAGTGCTCAGTGGCATCCAGTTCCCCGAGAACCCAAAGGGAGACTTTGGTCAGCCTTGGTAGGTCATCCACCCTTTAGTTCTTTGCTATAGTGACGGCAGGTTTGCTATGGTTGTTCTTGTTTGCAGCCATTCCAAAGAGCTCTGATCACTGCAGGTGATCTGAAGAATCTGCCGCGAGTAATGGAATCCGCCCAAGGTAGATGCGGGGTTCGCCTTACTTTTTGCTACTGCTATGAAAGCATGAAAGCAGTGATAGTGCTATTCTTAATTATGCTCACATGGAACCCATCGAGTTTGCTTAAGAGATACGAGCAGTCTATCTCGTGAAACTGCGGTCTATCTCTTCACAAAAAGGCGGCTTGGAGAGCTTAGCTTACTCGTGTGCAGTATATTTTGTTGAGGTGCCCTCATCTGACTTCAATGCCACCAAGTGAGCTTTCTTTCGACGTTTCGTCTCTGCTCCGCAGATTCTTTCTCTTGCTGATTTATATTAACTTTTCACTTTTGTATGAGGATGGATAAAATCGTGATACCTTACATCAAATAAGACAAGTTTACTGCTGTTCCGTTATCCGGCAATAGTTATTTACCTAAAAGTCATGAAATTGATACATTACTGACGAGGAGCAATATTGAAATACGAGGCACTCTGTGCCGAGTATTATAAAGCTCCGAGTAAAGTGAGACATTTTCATGACAAGTATGGTATTACATTTTACCGTAAATCGTAAAAAATCGAAATTTTAAAACATTAATTGAACAACATTTTTAAAACGAGCAAATTTCAAGTGTGTCAATTTGTTGACTACATAGTTACCATACATAGTTACTGTCAAAACAACAATATGGGCGCGCATCTAGACTTTTGGCAACGGGGGGGTCACAGGTCACAGGATATTCATTAAGCCTAAATAAACATGCGCGGTCGTTAGACCGCGTCAGCAAAATGCGCCGCAGGCGATTTTTTTTATTGTCCTAGTAGCACATATGTGAAAAGTTAGGATTTTCATGGACATTATCAGTTTTTTTTAAATTTAAATATTAAATTAAATATAAACACTTTTATTTAGCCAAAATTGTGGCTTCAAGGGGGGGGGGGGTCATGACCCCCATGACCCCTCCCCCACGGATCCGCCACTGCAACAATAAGTAATAAAGAAAAGAACGACGTTTATTTTATTTTGTTACAATTACTAATTATTACCGGACTAGTCGTTAAAATCCAATTTCTCTGCGCGTACATAAGCAGATGACGATTTTCGGTAAAATTAAATAAAAATTAAAATATTTAAAACTAAAAATGACGAGTACCATGACTATTTATACGCCTATTTTTTTCCAAATGTTCCGCATAATAGCGTCTATCAAAGGCAACATAATATTTTTATTTATCTCCGACGATCCAGTGGCGTAGCTTTCAATAAATTATTGTAAATTTTTTAAAAATGTAATACTTTTTGCTTACGTAAAACAATAAGGAACAGTGTTGAACATAATTATCTCTAATTTATAGAGTGGGGGGGGGGCATTTTTTAATATCATTGAAATATTGAATTAAATCTCCGGAATGTGTTGTTTTGAAGGCGGTAATGACTCTCTATGACTTAATTAAAAATGTTGTACGATTGGATATGTGATATTAAAATGAAGCGATTAAACTATGGATCAACCTACATTTTCTCTTTTATTTCAATAATTGATTTTACCGAAAATCGTCATCAAATCAACAGTTCCCTGCTAATTTACGCGCAGGGAAATTGGATTTTAATACTAATCCGGTAATAATAATTAGTCATTGAAACAAAATAAAAGAGACGTCGTTCTTTTCTTTATTACTTATTATTGTTTTGACAGTAGCTATGTATGGTAATTATGTAGTCTACAAATTGACACACTTGAATTTTGCTAATTTTAAAAATGTTGTTCAATTAATGCTTTAAAATTTCAATTTTTTACGATTTTCGGTAAAATTTATACCGTATTTGTCAGGAAAATGTCTCACTTTACTCGGACCTTTAAAATACTCGGCACAGAGTGCCTCGTATTTCAAATTGCTTCTTGTCAGTAATGTATCATTTTCCTGACTTTTAGGTAAATAACTATAAAGTCGGTGGCTCAATGTAAATTGCTACAGCAATGTGTTTTAGTGGGCAAAGCCGGCCGCAGTTGACTTCTATCCATGCTACTGCAAACATCATGTAATAAATTTATTTTAAATTGGATTTCGTTATTTATAGCTGATATAATATTAATAAACTAACCAAAACGAAATACATTTACGCAATATAATTAATATGCCATATATTACATATATTCCAACAAGAGTTGGCATGCTATGTACCAATGCAATAATCTGTTTTCCCAGATATTGTACAACGTGTTATCTTATTTCATTGAAAAACTCGTTAGTATGCAATTTTTTTTTGATACTGCTCTGACAATGAATCAATAAATTTCTATATTTACCGCTGAAGTAATGGCGTCTCCGAGCGAATGCCAAGCTACAAGATCAATTAAACTCGCAAACAAGTATCAAAGGTTTCTTATAAGTTGAACAGAGAAGTCGTCCTAAGATGTTTAAGGTATTAAAATGTTAAATTTATAACTATTTACAGTAGCAGTCATGAAAATCATATTGGTAATTATATTGTAGGTATATAAATACAATACGTATACAAAGCTAGGTTTTCAAACCGGGGGGTATGGAATACCCTCCTGAACATCCAGAGATTGTGCCCAAAAAAATGTGTTATTGAACTTATGGGTTTCAAACCAAAAATCTAACTTCTAAAATTCTAAATCTTATGCCCGGTTTCACAAAGACTAATTACAATTTAATCTATGATTAACGATTTTCATATTCAACAATGTCGCAACAATAAATTTTCATTGTTGAAAACCCTTAATCATAGATTAAATTTCAGTTAGCCTTTGTGAAACCGAGCACTAGATTTCTGATTTGAAATCAATAACACATTTTCTTTTTTTGAACACATTCGCTGATATTCCATAACCCCCCCCCCCCCGATCTCCCGGTTTGAAAGCCTAGCTTTCAAAAGAGAAAACGTATTTTTGAGCTTATGAATTTCAAACCAAAAATTTCACTTTTTATCTATTTATGTTCTATTTTCCATTATTTATTATTAAGAATATAACATACTTAGAAATCTATTTTTTAATTCGGGAATAATTCCCAATGCAATTTCCATGACCGCTACGTAGCTTTAAGATCTTAAGTTGTCATTATGATGTTACGAACAACTAATCATTGAGATATGTCCAATGTACATTAAGAGGTACACCAACTTAAGAAATTTCATGACTTCATAGAGTATGTATTTTTTTTATTGTGTATTTTTTGCGTAAAAAGATATTATTTTAAAGGACCGTTAATTTGAGGTGTCACAAAGGGTAAAATTTTCAAGTTGAGGTAATTGAGGGCACAGGAGTCTTAGCGCAACACGGAGTACTTGGTCTAGTCTCTTCTTTCCTATCCAGAAAACCATTCAGAAAGAAGGTCTCTAGTATTTTTAAATCGTGGTGATGTTGGGTCGGATCCATCTCGTTGGTCGACAATGTCGAGATCATTCCTACTCGGAATGATAGACCCATTTAGAAAATATTTTAAACCCAGTAGAACTTGCTAATTAACCACATTGGGAAAGAAAATGGACTTTTATGTGAAAATCGCTAATTTTCAGCAAAGCCGTTGAAAAAAAATCAAGACCCTGAGGTACATGCATGTTTTTTTGTAACTTTTCGAGCCTCCTCAGAAACTCAGGTCATCCTTGACCTGCCTCCCCCTCTCATCAAGCCCGATTCTCAAGCCAAACTTATAATAAAACACTTTTAACACATTTTTTTTTATAAAATTAATGTTGCACTTTATATTTGGAATTAAAAGACTCACTTTCTTCTTTGTTGCATATATTATTCAAATTTTAGATCTAGTCTTTTCATTGTGATCTAGAAAGATTTAAAGTCCATCTTTTAAATTTATTTAATTTCATATTTTGTCTAAAATATTAATAAAAATTATGGTTTTTAATTGAATGTTTTGCCATAAATGGCAAACTTTTTTTTAAAATAAAAACTTTCGATTTAGAAAATTTGATTTGGAAATGGAGCGGCGTACAAATACAAATTGAAATTTTGCGTTAAAAACCAAAAATATGTGTGTTTAAAAATTTAATTTCGGGAATTTCAGGTTTTTGAATTATTGAAGAAATGGTATTAATACAAAGCTAGTTTTGAATTTAAAATAAAAACTTTGTAATATAGGTATTATTTTATTATTATTTATTATTATTACTAAATATTATTTTATTACTGCTTTTTCAGCTTTTTACTTCGAATTATCAACGAAAGTCAAAATAATTCGGAGTAGCATTCGAACACAAAACAACTTCTGTTAGTTGTAGAAGTGTAAATCATTTATACTAAAGCGAAAAAATAATATGAATCAAACTGTTTTAATTTATGTATTACAATATTATTATAATCATTACTATATAAGGATAAACTAATTATTTATTTTAGTATTCATTATTAATTTATGTGTACACAATTCTAATTTATTACTTCCCGATTCTTTGTAATATTTACTACTTCTATAGAGATCGCGTTTTCAAGGATTTGCGGACCCATTGATCACCAATAAAAATAATTAAAAAATTTCATCAAAGCCCAAAAAGTTTTAATACCAAAATTTATTTAAATTTGTAACGTTTTGCAACATAAAAAAATTATTTACATACGTAATAATCAATTTTTAAGCTTCCTAAGCTCTACAAATTTAATTTTTTTTTAATTGTTGCAATAATAATAATAATGAAATATAATCCATTGATGAATAATAATTTATTAATAATTTTTAATTGATCTAATAATAAAGAATCAAACAATATTTATTCAATTATAAGAAATTAATCGGTTTATTAATAATTTATTTTATAATAATAATAAAATAATATAATTTAAACAAATATAATAAATATTTTAATGTTATTTAATGCCAGGAAAGTAGATTGTGAGAAGAGGTGTATGCAAAACTTTCTAGTTTCTTTTTGTTGTAATCATTATGTGATTGTAAATTATCAAAATATCAAAGTCCATCTATAGACTGTAACTGTATAATACTACATACAATCAGGTTATTTTTACTTTTATCGTAGCAGAAGCTGACTTAAAATAAAACTTATTTCTGAATTTTGAGTGAAAATGTTAAGACCATTCGGAATTTTACAATGTTTTCTAATAATTACTTGGAAATGCGAAAATTGTAAGTTGATTACTTATTAATTATTTCCTGATTATGAAGCTAAAAGTGGGTAGGTATGCTATTGCTACTAGTAGATATATGTAGTACTATAAATAATATACTAGGAGTAGGTATCATAAAAATATCTACTATCTAGGTATAACACAGGAACTTTAAAATCCATTAGCAAACATTATATTTATGTAATATAAGGTTTGTAAGGCATCTGGTAACATCAAAATAAAAAATTATGTTATTATTACTTTCTACCTTAACAGTAAAATATTCACCATCAGGATCGCATAAATTAACTTAATAAAGTGCAAGCTAAATTATTTACTAATATCATTTCGGTACTATCAAATTGCTGTTCAAGTAGAATCCACAGTTTGACCCACGATGGCCTAACGAAGCTAAGAAACTGAATTTGATACCAGCTTGAGTAACATCCTAACATCCATACATCCAATACAGAACTTGAAACAAATTTAAAATTATAAACTAAACCAGAATATAGTAAACATTTAAAAAGAAATTTAACTAAAAATAGAGATTTTTATTCAAAAAAATTATTAATAAAAAACAGCAGCGTTAAGAATCGAATTTAATTCGTCCTAATACGTATGAAATGAAGGAAAGTGGCTTACTTTACTTCTCGGTAAATGGGAGTATCTCTTCTCCTACAATATAAAGCGGCAAGAGGAGAGTCACCCAATAGCAGGAAAATAGCAACAATGGGAAAAAGTAGGTGGATCCCCCTACACTCTCACACTGCTATTTTGTTTCTTTTATGGTCTCCTTTTTCTCTTTCCTTAATTAAGGCGAAAGAAAAATAGCACCTAAGTTCCTGAAAATAAGGAAGAAAGCAGCCACTTTACTTCGTTTACTTTGTTAAAAATTTCGTTAATAGAAAATCTTCTGTTAATAAAACTTACCAAAATAATTATGGATTACTGTATTATCTGTATAATGTAAAAAATGTCTTGTTGTAATAGTAAATATGAAAAAAAAAAACAATAATATAATTTTCCGATATTTCAGGCCGTTTCTTTCAGCATGTCTGTGTGCTGAAAATGAGGGAGGCCATTTTAAAAATTTATTAAAATTTATTAAAATAAATTTTTCGTATTTATTTTTTTTACTTACACCTTGTTCATTATTTTCAGAATTTCTGTGGAAATGTTAAAGCCCGTTAAATTCCCTATCTGGTTTAGCCATCAGTTTTTTCCTAAGATGTTTTGTTTAAGAGATACGGGGTTTGCAAGAAAAGTTAAAAAATGAAACCTGATTTTTTAAAACATTTTTACCTTAATTTAATTTATAACTCGAAATCCGTTGATTCTAGACGATAAAAAGTTATAACCTAATTTATAAATAAGCGAATGATATTTAAAATAGTTTTAATTTATTAAGCTTAAAAAATCAATATTATCGGAGCTATGTCCGTTTGAAATCAAAAATTCAAAAAATTGCTTTAAAGGGAGGAACCCCCCAAAAGTTTGCACTTGGACAAAAATTTTATTTGAAAATTTGTATTAGAAAGTGTCCTTTATCACCACCTCAAAGGTTCTCCACGGTCACGCGGCTGAGATAACCTTCTTTTATTTTTATACGAGTATACCAGATTTCCCACTACGAGACGAATAACCTCCTGGATTGCCTTAAGATTTACCTACAAAAAAGTAGTAAAACAAAAAAAGTTCACAAAGAGAAATATGTATTTATTGATAATATTTCCGAAGACTTCTAAAATTCTTAAAATCCTACGGTTCTCTTAAGATTTCTACAGATTACCTCAGATCTCCTGGGATGCCCCTTCGTCTAAGTTAGGAGCAGTCAAAAAAGAAGTTCATCCACTTCTGGAAAATCAATTTAAAGAATTTCCTTGGAACGCTTTAGGTTTTCTCATAATTTCCAGATTTTTGTGTATATTTTTCAATTTTTACTTCGTGGTTATGTGGGTGTTACCTGGAATTAAATACTTGACATGGAAGACATATAATCGTAGAATAACGTGTTTGTTCAGATTTATTTTACATTTTATAAACAATAAAAGAAACCGCAAAGATAACAACAAAATATTGGAAGATGACCATAGAGTGATGAAGACATCCACTTCGACATACAGTTGTAGATCAATCTGGGTAATTTAGGCGAGATTACATGAAGAATGGTTAAAAGCAAGGGAGAAATCATAATATAAATTTGTTCTCACGGTTACTGTCTCTCTTACGTTACGCTTATGGAGATCTCTGGTTTGAACCCAACTGAAGCAAGAACTTTATTCTAGCCGTCCTCTCTCGGCGAGCAATAAAACCCTGTCTTGAAAACCCATCCTAAAATGAAGTGGTTAGCCAAAACCCACCCTCAGTTGTAGCGCTGTGTAATGGATAACAAATTTCGGATTTTTCTGGATTTTCTCGGATTTCCCAAGACTTCCTGGGATTTCATAAAATTTACATTTGGTTTAATTTATGTACAATGGTTAATAGATTTTCAAGGGGAAATCGCTGGAGAAATCTGGTGCACAAGTGAAGAGAAATCCAGGGAAGTCCTAAGAAATTTAAAAAAATCCGAAGATATCCAAGATATCTAAGGAAATTATAGAAACTCTTAGGAGTGACTTTCCTCTCGTATATTTTCTAAGCTTTCATGGGATTTAATAATCATAGTTTAATTTTGAATGGTTAATAGTTGTGTACGAAAAAGTAGAGCAAAAACAGCTCATCGAAAGTATTCTTCTAGATTTATGGATTTCGCTGGATTTCATGATTTCCTCGGATTTCCTAAGATTTTTATGGATTTTCTAATACTTCCATTCTCACCAAGAAAAAAACTCATCCACTTCTCGAAAATAATTCTTTGGGATTTCCTTTAATTTCCCTTCACTCGTACATCGAATTTTCCAAGAGTGATTATCTTTTTGGTTGAAAGACTGTGTGAAATGAACGAAGACTTTTCATAATGGAGTAAATTGGTATTATGCTATAAACAAAAATACTATTTTTTATGTTTTTCAAAATCTGTTCCGATTTAATTAAATTTAAATTTATTTATTATTAAAACATAATATTTTGAATTACCATTAATTCACTACCTCGGGCTAAAAATTACGTCTTACGCCATAAAAGCAAGTTAATCCCGTGGTATATAAAATATACACAAAACTATTCACAGATGAAAATTTTTTAATTTAAAATTTTTTTTAATTTAAGAATTTTTGACACAAATCTAGTATTTCTTCTTCTTCTTCAGGTGCCGTCTCCATTAATGAAGGTTGGCAACAATTGTTGGCTTCTGTTTTTAGAAAAAGAAAGTATTTTTCTAGATTTGAACCGGGTATAAGGTTATTGATATTTAAGCCAAACCGGCATGTTTCGAAAGGTAGGGGCGGTGTGTCTCGGTTGTGACACCTCGATTTTGCCTTGTAAATAAGAAATTTTTTTAACTTGATTACAAATTCAAAATATTTGATTACAAATTATACATCTATTGAGATGAAAAAAACTGGAGGACGCCACTGAAGTGCTTTGGTGCCGCTCGATGCCAAAACAATTCTTGTAAAACAGAAAAAAACGAATCTTTAAGTATGATTTAAATTTATAAAACCACATTAGAGATTATAATTTTATTTTAAATAATCTTTTTTTATTAATAGAAACTTGTCCATATCCGGATACTACCTATGTCACTGTTAGAACCGACTTTAGGGGGGTGTTTAGCTTTGCTAAAATTTAAAATGTACGCTCAGGTGAAGAAGTTTCCCGGCGCGAATATTACGAATCACGAAATTCGTATATCACGAAATACATAAAAAACGTTACCGCAAATATTAAATACAGTTCAAATAAAAATAACACGAAAGTGAATAAGACAAACAACCAACCAAATTAGATGGCATATTTTCCGCGTCCTTTCTAAGTTTGTGGTGCCGCACGTAAATTATTTCTGATTATGTATTAATTTCTACATAATTTTATTGTGTATCATCTTGTATACTGCATTTCAACAAACCATCGAACAGTTGGTAGCACTATAAAAATAGGAACTAGGGAACTGTCAAAAATCTGTCATTGAATACATCAACATTTAAAATGAACGTGTAGTGATTTTTATCTGATGTAAATAAAATGTGATAAAATTAAACTACGCAAACAATTCTTTAATTTAATAATAATGGATAAACTAAGAAATAAAATGTGTATATCTTTAAGTTTAGTCGTAATTTTAATTATCAACTTACCTATTGCATGGTCCTTACCTGATGAAGGAAAATGGGATTTTAATTTAACCAGGGTGAACTTCTTATTATTTAATTTAAATGTGCAAAAGTAATACTTTTATATTTTTAGGAGCACAGCAGTTTAATTGTTGCAAAAAGTTTGTTTAAAGCATCGCAGATTTTCATCAAAGGTATAACACTCTGACATATTGCAGTTATTTTTAAAAATTAGTAATAAGGTTTTTATGTACTTTTCTTGGATATAATTTTAACTATAAAATTAATCACAGTTAAAATTGATCATATCTTTGCTAACGAGGAAAAAAGTATCTTTAATCGTTAATGTATCCTTTTGTATGGTTTACAACCTCATTACTTTTAAATTAGGTTGAAATATTTTTTTCTTATTAGTAAAAGTGTCAACCTATTTTTTAGATGTAAATTCTGCTCTTTCGTGCAGTAAAATCCTACCGAATTGTGAGAAATCTTATTTTTGCCTTCAGCTGAGAATATTCTCTGCGCTGAATATGATATAGATATAGACATATCTATAATCTATTATTATATGGTGCAATATATAGACATATCTATTATCGGTGATATTTAGAGTAAGGAAAAAACGTGTTTTTACTGTGGAAAAAGTATGGTTTTTCCGAGTTTACATTTTTACTGATAAGAGTAATACATACTCTAAAAAGTATACAATAAACTGAATTTCTCTTGAAATATTCTCTTCAGGAAACTATTATAAAAAAACTTTGTTGATTAATTCAATATCTTGCATATTTGATTAATGCTGATATGGTACAATCAGTTTATGGGGGACTGACTCACCAGAAAAGTTTATTTGAGAATCCAATACTTGTTACAATTTATGCAATAAGTAAATCCTTCCCAAGGTTTGACTTGACATATTCATGTAGGCATAAATTGGTATATACGAAAAAAATCAATAATTTTTATTATGTCAATATTGTCTTCAAAGAAACAATGGGTAATTTAATGGTGCAATGCTCAATACAAATTCTTTTAATTGTCTAAGTTGGAGTAGATCTAATTGTTACACGAAATAATTACAATTATTATTAACAGTTTTTTAATCAGTTGCAGTTATTAAATTTTGCTGAGATTTTTCAGAATTTCACTAAAAAATAATATTTTTATTAAAAATGGTTAATCTGTTTATTTTTATTGTTGTATTGTAATTTAAAATTGTATTCAGCTTTGTTTCAAAGAAACATTTATATTTTGTTTAGTTTATTTGAATTTATTTTTTTATAGTTTTTAATTTATAAATTGTACCGATTACCAATAAGTACAGGAAATTTAATGCAGAATATAAATATCTGAAAAAGTCTGTTTCACCAAAAGATTTATAAAGATAGTTACTATGGTAAAATGGGGTGAAGGTGACTCTCAGGGGGGAACTTGACTTCAAGGATGGGAAAGAAAAACATTCACATACATTTTTTTAAATATGTTTGTTTATATTATTTGTTTCTTGAGGACTTCGTTTTTGCTATGAATATATGATTCTATAGTTAATTATGCTCCAAATTCTAATAACAATCTTGGGAAATATAACTACACCTCAAACTGAAATGAAATTGAACAACAGGTGTTTTTAATTTTTTAAAACTAGATCAGTTATGTTATCATAGGTAAATGTAAACTTATAATGTGATGTATATATTATGCTGTTTCTAAAAGCTAAACACATTAGCCTATCACATCACTGCCCTATTTTACGATAGTAAAGTAAAACTCGATTATAGAGAAAAATTCAGTTTTTGTAAAATTTTAAATTATAGCTATTGATACCTGCTTTCCTCCAGCAAGTATGCTAGGGACTTGTACTTGGCTGGGTGACAGGTACTTTCCCAACCCTCTCTGTACAGCTCGATATGGCAAGGAGATTAGGCCCAGTAGATTTATGGAAATCATTCATGCGATCCTGATTTGAGAAGAAAGGCATTTTCTCAATTTAAAATTTCTAGACTGTTACTATCGGATTTTTAATTCCTAGGTTAATACCTAGTTCTTAAAATGTAATACCTTGAAGCTGGAAATTCAATATTTAAGAAGGAGGCGTCTACTTCTACATCTTCTGTCCACAACAAAACACTCGACCTTTTAATCTAATAAATTGCTTAAACCCGATTTGAGAATTTTGTTTAAGAGTGCTAAACCGACGACTTTACATGTCCCCCTAAGCATGGAAGTAGTCATAAGGAAGTTAGTCTCTTTAGATTTAAACTGCAGCATGATTAGTTGATCGAGATAACTACCAGGTCAATGACTGCCTCATGCCAGAAACCAGAAACAAATACCAACTAAATTTTGTTAGCTATACGTAGGATCCAAATCCGTTTTCGACAAATTGAGGGTGGAAGTTGTTGCCACTGCGTATATCTCTTCAGATTGCATATAGGAATTGGCAACTTTTTGTAGTTCACCTGTTTCTAGATAATTTTATTTTTTTATGACTTCAGAGTCATATTTTGCATTTTTAAATTCTGAAAGGTCATAAACCCATTAAAATTTATCTGTTTGGCACTGGATGACTGGATGTTGATGATGAATGCCGCATAATTAAGACTTGAGCATTTGAATTTGGTTGATTGATTGATTCATTAACTATGTTTTTGACAAGAGTCTAGAGATGCATGAGTAGTTACTATTTTGGATGATGTATATTTGATAGCTGTCGTATTTCATTATTTATTATAAATATAATTTTATAAAAATTTTAAATAATTATGCATATTACAGATTGTTTAATTTTGATACTTACTCATACGATTATTAAAAAAATAATACAATTATTACGAAACAATTATATTTTTGAATATTTTATATGTAAACAGCCAAATAATTCCAATATTAATATACCCAGATGGTACTGATAATTTTACAGGTCAAATCTGAGTTTTTGAGACCTCAATAAACGCTTTAACTTGTCGGGATTCTCCAGCTTTCATAGCGTTTGGAACGACTTCAATCAACCTCTTACTTATTTTTTTATAAATAAAAATCTAAAAAAATAAAGCAATAAATACCAGCCTTTCTTCTTCATCGTATGCTTCTTGACAGAAGCATTGTGACCTCTTTTGAAGGCTTTCTTGGCAATTACCGTAGTGGTTTGCCGTTCGCCTTTCGAAGGAAAACGGTCAGAATAATGTTTTCATTCGACCCAGAATCGAACCGGGTATTTTGGCTAGACTAACAGATTATTTTGAAGAGAAATTACTTATTTGTTATAAACGGTCTTATAAATAGAATTTTAAAATATATAAAGATTAACAATTTACGTGACTAGATTTGATAAATCAAAAAATGAAAATGATTTTGGTTTGTAAGATAAATACTTCTTTCACAATACTATCTATGCCAAGCTTAACTGGAAACTATGATAGAAGTACTGTCATCTGCAATGCAGATAGCAGTCAAAAACAATGATCAACAAAAACTTGCTTTTGATTGGTACATCGTTAGAAAGGTGACTTTATATTGGCGCGTTTGTTTATTACATTACATAAAATAAAACTAATCAGGGTCTAACTGCATGACTGCGGTGTTGGGATTACTCTAAAGGGATTCGTTACTTTATCAGATTATCAGATCAGACTGAAGCTACGTGACTAATATACTTCTAGCTCAAACCTCGCTTGCAGAGAGCATAGAAAACAATGTCACGTTTTACTTACAGAAAACTTGAGTATAAAATGAAAGATGTAAGTTTTGTAAGAGTTTGAAACAATTAAAAAATTTAACATATCAGCATAGCGACATAGTTTTTTATGCGCAAAAAAACCATGCAGAAAAAGTTTTATGTATAGTACATACCACCAGAGGATGATGCGTTGCTGAAGTTATGTTTGAAGTATTATAGGAATACAATTAACCTGTGCTGTGGTTTCACTCACTTTTC
This sequence comes from Cantharis rufa, assembly GCA_947369205.1. Classification (NCBI taxonomy): domain Eukaryota; kingdom Metazoa; phylum Arthropoda; class Insecta; order Coleoptera; family Cantharidae; genus Cantharis; species Cantharis rufa. The sequence continues at coordinate 27,381,906 of OX376306.1, read as the reverse complement.
GCCCCTAACCCCTCAAGCTTCCCACATCCTTTTTCTTCTTCTTCTATCCCCAAAATTTCTTAATCAGACAGGCTCAACGCCGTCTCGGGTTCAATAATCCCATAAAATTACCCACGCCAGTTTCCCCCATTATCAGATGTAGGAGATTAAGACATGCTCTTTTCTGTCATTTATGCTTTGCTTTGCTCTGCTCTGCTCACTTTTCATGCCAAACTTTAAATATGGTAAAAGGGATACTCTCTGCAAATCGGTTTGCATCTGAGGTTGGTAAATCCTTTTGGGTAATTCCAAAATCGATCACGTGCTGAGGCTAGATGATTTATGTTTTTCTATGCTACGCTGAAGGTTCTACAGTACTCTCACGTTAAGTTTGGAATAGGTATTGTGAGAGAAGTATCTGGTTTTGGTAGATCACACTACCGAATCCGTATTATTTTTAATTAAATAATACACTGAAAAAAAAAAGGTACGTCATATTGATGAACACCGTTCATCAAGTGAAATTCATCGTAATGATGAACAAATCATCAATATGATGTACAAAATTATGAAATAAATTTGATGAATGATGAATGATTCATCAATACAATGTATTTGATTTCATCAATTCACGTTCATCATGGTGATGAAACTTTCATCAATATGACGTATAAAATCATCGACGAAGTTTGAAGAATGATGAATGATTCATCAATACGATGAATTTGATTTCATCAATTTATTTTATCGTTATGATGAAACAATCATCAATATGACGTACAAAACATGGATCAAGTTTGATGAATGATGAATGGTTTATCAATATGATGAATTGGATTTCATCAATTCATGTTTATCATGCACTCAAAGAAATCCGTTCTTACCAGTTAGAAAAATGAACTTGAAATCAAGAATAAACGTACTGGAAATTGACCCAATCATTGGACGTTCTTAATTTTAAGAATAAATGTACTTAATTACCATATCAACATAGTATCATATATCGTATCATAATATCAATATCAATTTAAGCATGTGTTCTTCTATTTCAGTATGTTAATTCTTAATATCAATACACGCAGATGTTTATTTCAAAGCGAAAAATTCTTATTTTCAAGACCTAAAGAGTTCTTAATTTTAGAATCACCAGTATTAAAAATAATTTGAAACAATCTAGTTTTAAGAACTTCGATTCTGAATACCTACTAGATCTAAAGTACGCTCCTTCTTGATTTGCAGTGTAGTATGTCCATTCTTATTTTAAAATTATGATATGTTGGTTTAGTGAATAATTAAAACTATTATTTATTTGTTGAATGGTTTAATACAATTAAAAATATTTATAAGAAAACTTTATAAAATATAAAAAATTATAAATATTATCTTAAAATTAGATTATTATAAATAATTAACAAAGCTTTTTAAATTTAAATGCTAGTTTATTAGTTGAAAGTAAATGAATATGAAATGGATAGGAACTGAAATCGTTAAAACATTTGAGAAAGTATTTTTCTTCACTTTTTTCAGATGTTATATAACATTTTAAGTGATTATCGAAGTACAATATGGTAATGCACTGAACTACAATATGTAAATTATCATTAATTTTTATAAAATCGATAATTTTATATAATTTTACATTATCCCAACTACTTTCTGCTTCTACCAAATGATAACCAATTTTATAGCAAGTTCCTTTAAATTCACAAGTTTCGAAAAAATTGTATTCTATATCAGAAATTAGCTCACAGTTTTCTAATTTATTGTAATATAATTTTTTTAAAACATTTTCAAAATTTCCTGATTTCTTAAATATTAATTCCGGAATATACATATCATTGGAAAAAATAGAATTGGTTAGCTGCAAAGCGCATTTAAGGGACAAAGTATAACAAATATTTTTTCTACTTTTGGTATTTGATGCAATTGCTTTGAGCTGTTGATGCTTAGCTTCAAATCTCATACTCCAAATATGTTTCAAAGGACCAGACATGTTAATTGTTCGTACATAGTGCAATAAGAAATGAAATTTTGGTTTTAATGTGTCATTGAAAAGTCGCTGATATTGTTTATTATGCTCTGAGATTAAACTTTCCAAAACTACAAGTTCCGTATTATTTATTGAATTTGCAAATAAGATATCCATAATATTAAATAAAATACATACAAATTTCCAAACACTGTCCTTTTTTGGGACTAAGTCACCAGTAATCATAGTAAAGAAGTGGCAAAACGTATTCATTTCACTAGCTGTCATTTTGAGCTTATTACTGTGCAAATCATTCATTGCTATTGGTTTAGATATATTACCTATATTAATCTCTTGATAATTAAACATTTGTTTCCTATAGTTGAAACCTTCAAGTGAGAAATATTTTTTTTTATCTATAAAATACAAAAGGGCATGACACAAATCATAATGGGCAACTCCTTCTAATAAGTCATGCATTATATCAAAAGAGTAATTATCTGTAACATGAAAATTTGGTAATTTATTGAATATTGAATTTTCTTTTATTCCTGTAAGTTTTATTCTTTCTTTTTCATCTGCTATATTTAAATCATTTTGATAATTTTCTTTAGTTCTAAGAAATTCTTGAAATTCTTTAGTATCGCTTCTCATTTGTGTTATAGATCTTTTACATAATCTGCAATAATAAGTCGAATTAAACGATTTCGTAAAGCTCAAAATTCCATTAAGTCCCAAATTATCACCTAAAATTAGACCTACGCTAAAATAGACGGTATAATTTTTATTTTCTATTGTAATTTTTATGCCCTCCGTTTCTAATGACATTAGTTCTTCAATAAGTTTATACAACACACGATCGTTACCAAAATTTTTTAGGTCGTTTGTTTTGAAAAGTGCCGCTAAAAATATATGTTGCAATTTTGAGAACCAATGAGTTGGTACAACAGGGATTGAAAAATATGCTCCACATAATGATGTTGCATGTGGGCCTAAACAGTTGTTGATACCGAAATCATCAAAATATAAAAATATTGGAAAGACGATTTTATGTTTGAATACCGTTTTCTTTTTAGACCAAAGAACTCCATTTATGAAATTCTTAAACTTTTCATCAGATTCAAGTTGGTTTAAGTTGGTTATAATTGAATTAAATACCATATCGGATTCCAAATATTTTTTTAAATAAAATGCAATAGGCATTAAAACCCCCGTAATATTTTCTTCAGCAAGTGTGGGTCCAGAAGCTTGAATTACTTCATTTATTTCATTATTTATTGTAAATAATTTTGGAAATTGTAATAAATCCTCAGATGTTAAATAAGAAAGTAACTTATGTTCTGTTTTTATAAACTCGAATGGATCGCTCAAGTTATCGGCAATTTGACATAAAAGTGTTTTTATATCATCAATATTAATATTTTCAATAACCGGAATGATATCATTAATAGTATTCTCGATAGTTTTAGTAAAGCAATCGACAATACATTCCTGAATATCTACGATATCTTTTCGATTAAAATTGAGTTTACTGTGCATCTGTAAAGTAAATTTTAAGGCCGAGTTTTTAATTAAACATTTTGATGTATTAATTATTGTATTTTTAAGTTCGTTACTATTTGCAATTGACAAAGACTGTTTACATTGATTTGAATCATTGGTATCGCTTTGGATAACGGATATTAAGGAATGGTTTTTTTCTAATTCGGGTATTACTGTCTTTAAATTACTATTCATAACTTGCACGTCAATATTTAGTTTCTCACAGTCTTTATGAAAATGTTGATTTACTAAATGTTGTTTAAATTTGGATCCGCGCGTAAATTGTTGGGGACAGTTCCCTTGTTTACAAATAAAAATATCAGGCTTATGATGAGAGAATTTTAAATGAGCCATTAACATGTCAGGAGTTTCAAATATATTTGGGCAGAGATAACAAATAAACATAATAGTGACTGTAATTAAGAATATATAGGTACTATAATATGGATAAAGTTATATGAATTTAAAAATTTGAAATTTTAATTTATAATGCTAATAAACTAGAAATAGTATTTGTAATTTGCGGGTTAGCTACGTCGTACTTAGTATCGATGTTGTACAAATATTTTTGAATAAATAGCCAAACTGCTTCAGATTCTCTTTGATATTTAAAGTTAAAACAATGAATAATTTTAAAACAACAATCTAATGCTTTTAAAAAGGAACTAAACTTGTGTAATATACCTTGAGTCCAAACATAGTATTCACAATGATCAATAACGATTATAAATGGTTGTACTTGCAGGCCTACACTTTCATATCTTTGTTTTCTCTCTTCTACACAATTTTGCAAATCTCCAATTGTGGTCAATCTCAGGATTTGACTAGATTGCGAGTCGATTATGCTTGGTTTCCAGATCTTTTTATCAGGTTTCTGTAACCTAACAGTTGGTTTTATTATGCCGTGTAATAAATGAATTATTAAGAAGTCCCTATGATCTGAAAATATACAGGTTAGTCGTATAGAAAAAAACAATAAAATTGATATCAACTAACTTTCAGAAGTAGACTCTTTTAATTCCTTTAATTGCTCTACACTCTTCCGATCCTTCAATTCCCTATCAAATAATTGGATCACCGAATTTTTAAATTTATCCCAATGAAAAAATAATATATTTTCCTTTTCAGGAAACATAAATCCAAAATCAATATCAATCTACAAATAATAAAGTTATGACTTTTCAAATAACATACCACATATAAATAAAAGAAAATAATTAAAAGATACTCACTAAAACCGAACTTCTGGGGTGTTTAAATAAGGGCCACTCCTCGATTAATTTTAAAAAATTTAATTGTAAACATTGCCGATTTCTAAATGCAACTGTTGACTTCCACTTTCCTAGTATTTCATTCCAGTTCTGTTCATCTATATTATATTTGAGCCAGACCTGAATATTAATTAAATCATCATCATTGACAGTCGTGGGCAAATCACTTTCTGATGATGTAGATGGAAAACTTAAATCGTTAGCTAAAATAATAAAAATATACAATAAATAGTTTTTTAAATAAATTAACTGCAATAAGATTATTACATAGTGTAGTTGCAAATGGTGCTTTCCTTGTATACAAACCCTTTCTTGTCAAAGTATACTTTAAGTTTTTAATTCGATCATACAATTTTCCTTTCGGGTTTCCACCTATTTTTCTAGGAATGTAATAGGTTCCCTATGAACAAACAATTAATTAGAATTCTGAATATAATTGTATTCAAAGAGCTTAAATTTTTCATATGTGTATGTTTTTCAAATTAGTAAACTTTATGTAGGTAGCAATAAACTTACTTGATTTTCTGAAGGAAACAACTTTGCAATTTCGACCGAACGCTTTTCAATTATTTTCAAAGTCACAGTTTTGTTTTGCGATATTAAAAATTCAGCAATAAGGTCTACTAAAATTTTTCTGTAATCTTCGGTTAGATACTGTGTCTTATCGTATTCTTCAATAATTTTTTTTCCTTTTATATTGTTTTGCAAAATGTCGGCCAAACTCTAAATAACAATTTTTGATATTAAAAGGTAACAACCATAAATATCAATATTTTAGAAAACCCAAAAATCCACACACACTTTTTAGAACTAAAATGTGTGTGTGCGTTTTTTGGGTTTTCTAAAATATTGATATGGTTAATATCGAGTTACACTACTTAAACCGTTATTTAATCAATCGATTATATTAAACGGTAACAAATCAAATTTAAAAATTTTAGTTGTTTGTGGTGTACTGATGTTAGTGAATAAAAACTGAACATAGTATGTAATGAAGTACATACATACCAAAAAGTTTTCGTCTGATGCTTCTGAAGGTGCTAGAGAAGAATCTGATAATGGTGTCGCAGACTAAAAATAATTATGATTGTAAAACAAAATATTTATCACTTTTATTGTCATAATACCCTGTTCAGATTATTACTGGATCGCCACTGTTTTACATAAAATTTAAACTTAATTCGATCACCAAGTTCAGTTGGAGGGAATAAAGTATCAATATCCGAGTCTTCAATTGTTTGTAGATGCCAAACACTTAATTTTAAGTCTGAAATTGTAAATTTAGTACCTACTCGTACTTACTAGATTTTTATTACATCAAAACTTGACACAAAATATAGCCAAAATATAATCTGATATCGCTTACCTATTACTTTTTGAATGACTTCTTGAGAAAAACCCCATGAACTTAACAGCACACTAATTTCTTCAGAATTATAACCAATTTGTGCAATATTGTCTAAAAGAAGCACATCCGACAGTGTATTTTCCCAATCGGTCATTTTTATAATTTAATTCAACTTACAAAAAACTAACAATATTAATTTAGCATAGGTATATACTGTGTACAAAATAAAGCACTGCCGTTCGTAATGAACTTATAAGTTGAACTAAATTTTTTAAATGTAAGCTTCTACTTTTTTCATTCTTAATTTAACCCTTAATTGGTTTGTAAATAAACACGTAGTTCTTAAAATCAAGAATTGATGTGTATTAAATAAAGAATTGCGAGTATCATATTCAATTTTGTCCCTTAAAAGCGTTTTTTAGCTGATGCAATTCTTAATTCAATCCCCGATTAGTTTGTAAATAAACACGTAGTTCTTATAAACAAGAATGGATGTGTATTAAATAAAGAATTACCGAGTATTTAAGTCAAAATTATCGCTTAGAAGGCGCATTATAAGTCAACATTATGGAATCATGTAAACTAACAGATCATAAATTACAAACTGTTAAGTATGTATAATGTTCAATTTAATATAATGCCATTATAAGACATCCTTATTTCAAAAAAATTCTTAAATTAATCATGTTATGTTTATATTAAGAACGACCGTCTTCATTTAATACCTATTCATGCTAAAATTTATAAATTTGTTGATTAATTCAAGAATTTTATCAATTTCTTAATTTAATGAGCGGATTCTTAATTTATTTCTCAAGCAAATTTCTTTGAGTGTGGTGATGAAATTTTCATCAATATGACGTACAAAATCATCCATTTTTTTCATCATATTGATGAACCAGTTCATCACAATTATGAATGCAATCATCAATATGATGAACGAGTACGTCAAATGAATGACTTTTTTCATCAATATAATGAACATTTTCATCACTATGAGGGCACTTTTTTTTTCAGTGTAGGAGAATTAAATTACATTTAAATACGAGAGACTTCTTAATTTGTTTTAGTTAATTGTGAAGTCAGCAAAGAAACAACTAGTAATGTGACAATTGGTTGGGCTGTCATTCCATCACTATGTTGGGATTTTACAGATGCATTGAACGAGGGAAAAAACGTAAGTTGTGTAATCACCCAATAATTTTCTGTTGACTTTCAGAATTTATTTTCAGCTTTGGATATCTAATAAGACCACAAATAACACAAATTTTTACAAATCCGCCGATCACGTCTACAAATGTAACGATCACATCATCTTAAACGAAACCAAATTAGAAAAAAACGAGAAATCCTTCGGTTTATCTAATCCTATATATATTACTAAGAAAGATAGCGTATACGTTTTGATTTTTCGCGTTAGTGACATTGCGGTAGAATTTAATTTGGGAGTTCATGTCGAAATGAAAAGTAGTTATGGTTATTTATCAGCGTCCGATTTTCCGCTTTTGCTTTTTTACGGTTTTATGTGTATATTTTATGTGATACTTGGATTAATTTGGTTAGTTTTATCGTTTTTGCAATGGAGAGACTTGTTGCGAGTGCAATTTTGGATTGGCGGCGTTATTTTATTGGGAATGTTGGAAAAGGCAACGTTTTATGCCGAAATTCAAAGTATTAACAGTACGGGAACTCGAATTCAGGGAATTATGCTTTTTGCGGAATGGGTGTCGTGCGCTAAACGTACTTTAGCAAGAATGTTGGTGATCGTTGTTAGTTTGGGATTTGGAATCGTTAAGCCCCGTTTGGGTGCCACTTTGCATCGCGTCGTCGGAGTCGGTTTGTTATATTTCTTTTTGGCAGCCGCGGAAGCGTACTTAAGAATAACGCAGCCCAAAAATGATCCAAATAAGGATCTATTGGTTGCTGCAGTGCCATTGGCTGTTTTGGATTCGGCAATATGTTGGTGGATATTTAATGCCCTTGTAAATACTACTAGAACGTTAAGATTGAGAAGGAACGAAGTGAAATTGTCTTTGTACAGACATTTTACAAATACTTTAATTTTTTCTGTTGTCGCTTCCGTTATTTTTATGGTTTATTCCATTAAAACGCATCGTCTTATTACTTGTTTGGTGGTCTGGAAAGATTTATGGATGGAAGAAGCATACTGGCACATTTTATTCTCTGCAGTCCTGTTGGTAATTATGATACTTTGGAGACCAACCAACAACAATCAAAGATATGCTTTCGTGCCGCTATTGGAGATAGCCGACGAAGAAGAAGAGGAACAGTTGGTTAATGACGCTTACGGCGTCAAAATTCGAATCAACCATCACCAGCGCCCTTCTTCGCCGAAACACCATTCGGTAGAAGACGACATAAAGTGGTTGGAAGAAAATGTTTCTAGTGATCCGACATTGCCCATACTAGACTCTGATGAAGAACTTGTAAATACTAGATTTGAATATTCTAAAATGCAATAGTTCTGTCATAGGAATTTTCTTAAACTTCGCGACAAACAGCACCAGTGATTTGTCAACTAAAATGTTAAGAGAAGCGTATTTTATTTTTAATAAAATATAATAATCCATATTACTATTTTATTAGTTTTGGTTTTAGAATAAGCAGAGTTAATTTATTACTGTTGTCGTCTTGAAGACGCATTTTGTAAGTAGCCTAGCAAATTTCGCGCCAAAATATGACGCCATATCAAGTTTGGAATTATATTACAATTTATAATATCTCTAATAGAAGTTTTTTAACAATTTACACGGTGTTTAAAAATAATTGCTATTGTAACTTTTTAAACGCTTTTTGTCCCGTTTCAATATAGTGAATTTATCTTATGTAGGGTATGTATGTAAGTAACGCAAAACTTGTATGATAAGAACAAAACACTCTGAGTACTTAAAAGGATAAATTTTGGAAAATTTCGAACTGCAAGTAAATTTTGTTCTTCCTCTTTGAATTCAAATGATGACCTATCGTATTTTCCTGTATAAATTTTGTTACATCGCCTATGTATGATATGAACATAAGTTTATTGTTTTCTAGTTTTAGTTTATCTTTTAACGATCTTTAATATGGTTCATAAACCTATCCAATGTTCTAAGTGTTTGTGTTATCATGTGATATAATTTTTATTAACGCATAATAAAGAAAATTTAAGTTTTCAATTCACCTTTTTATTATATTTTGTTTATTTCGACTGGGAACCAAACCAAAACAGTTTTGGAAATATTAGATTGGAGTTGGGGTACCGGCATTTTGCAAAAAAATAAGAGGCGTCACTTTTTTGCCACAATAAATAGAGAGGATTTAAAAATTTTGACTGCAAAAAAAATGACCTTATTTAGTCCTTTCCACTTTGGAGGTCCACCCAAAATTATTGTGTTCGCCGCGGTCACCGTCTTGCCCCCGGGGGACCTTAGGGTGCCCTTGGAAATTTACGTATTCTTTGATTATTGTTTTAATTTTGGCAATTGATAAGTTCATTTCTTATAGTATATTTTCGTTTTTTCTTAACGTGTTCTGTCTTATTTTGAAAAAAATTTGATTGAAATTTTTTTCGAACTTAAGAAAATCCAAAGGTACCTGTAACAAGAAATATTTTGTGTATGCCCAAAAGTGGCCTCATTTTTTATGGAAAACAATACTAGAATCGTGATACAAGACGAAGGTCACGGTTAGAATGAGTGAATCCGGGTCATCTATGATGGGTAATTATAATAGACCTATATTATACTACGTTCCTAAATTAAGTTCATTGAATCCAGTCTGTTTCGTGTTACATATCGCACATCATCTGCCGAAAGATCCACCCACCAATTAAAACGGGTAGACTTATGGGAAACGATCTGCAATATTTTGCCGCCGACATACTAGCGATACCAATGATGGTTAATTTCAAAGATGGAAAATTATATCCATACAGAACCACTTGCAGAGATTGCACACAAATTGGTTTAATACACCAATTATTTTTTATGATTATTATTTAATTATAATTTTTCTGATGCTTTATTTTCGTCTGAAAATATGGACGAAGGTATGTACTAATATGCAATATATTTCTTGCTTTCTATTTAAACAGTGAAATATCTTCGCTGAATGTATACGTAAAAATTTCTAAAAAAGGGCCGGTGTGGAAAATCACAGAAAAGAAACCCTTCTTTCAAGAAAGCTGAAATAAATCTGTTTCTCTTCTATCCGATTTCAAATAGAAATATTATTGTGCGCCATAAAAGTGCGGAACCTTGAAGGTTTGATATAAATCTGCAAGAATAAAAAAGTTTCCCATTAATAAAAGCTTTCAAATAACTGAAAGAAAATTGAATTCTGACCACTAGGAGCCGAGATATAAGTACTTACTCTAAAAAGTCAAAATGGTGGCCATCGTAACCAGTCGCCATTTGCCATTTTGTTCATGTACAAATTTTTGAACGGTTTCCGATATAAAAATGTTTCTTTTAACCTTATCTATGACTAATCGGAAATTTTATCTTTTTTTATGTACAAAAGTTTCTTTTTCCTTTCAGCGCTATGATTTGTCTTGCAAATCCCAAAATTGCTTGCAAAAAAAATGGGCCACTTTTAGTCCGTATAAAATAATATAAATATCTTGTTGTGGGTCAACAGGTAAGCTTAGTTGCTCTGATTTGGCACAGCAATGACACCAGACGTTCGTGTCGTTTGCAATTATTATGATGGTGGAGCATAATTATTGTGACAATTTACAAAGACAGTAAATATTGAACGATAGAAGATGTACATGTGGTGTATATAATTTTGCAAATTCCAAAAGATATTCGAAGATCAGGAAAAATTTGGAAAAAGAAACATAATTAGAAATAAATATAAGTTGAAGATCAAGGGGTAAACATCTCGAAAAAATTTTGTATGCAGGACTCTGAATTCTACGGATTCCAAAGAATTCTACACTGAAAAAAATTCATCATTTTTATGCCATTGATCAAAATTCATCATATTTGACTTGGAAAAGTCAAAACTTTTCAAAGTTGATTTTTGCGGAAACGGTTGAGAAGTGAGTCGTGAAATTTTAAGTCGAAACCTGCACTCACACCGAACCTGAACCAAATCAGTGAAGTGGAAATCGGGTGGTCTTGTAAGTGAGTTAGAAAGGGGGGGATTGCCAAATATGACATGAATATAAATTTACTATTCTAAATCTATTTTTAATACGATTTTAGAATGATAAGGAGGACTTTGACAAGGGGGGGGGTCAAACATCCGGAAAAGAAAATAGGGCTAGACTGTAACAATTTGAATTTAGACCAAAGATTTAGATATCAATTTTAGATTACACTAACGGAAGGTCACTGCTGGATCTGTAGGACCTGACCTAGATTGCTGACGTTGGTCTAGTCGAGTGCTGGTATGCAATTCAAACGCATCGGGAAGTAAAATATAATTTTCTACACCGATAACATCCATTACTATTTTTGGACGTCTGTATCTCGGAAAATGTTGGAGATACAGCAATTTTTTATTTTATTAAAATTTTAACTGCTTTAATTTTGCTTATCATTATTTTGGGCATTTAATGCATACGAAACGGCCAATCCACGATTTTATCATTGTTGGGGCTTTTCCGGTTTTCGTCCTTCCATCGATTTTTTTTTCAGTGGAACTATGGGACGCTACTAAGGCTTTCACCCCGTGATAGCCGTCGCAAACCCCTAAATTTCAATTGCTAGGGCATCGTTTCTCAACCTGTCAATATTTGCTATCCAATTTTAATCATAGTTTTCATAGCGTCCCCTCTCGTACGATATTTTTGTGTATTTTATTGTTATATTATGTCAGTTTGTTTTTTATTATCACTTTTTTTTAAGTAAATTATATAATTTTTTTAACAATATTTAGACTCGCACCCCCCCCCCTTATTGTCATCGTGCGGGCCCCACAGGTTAAGTAATTTTGATTCAGGGAGGTTTAGGCTTTATACAGGGAATAATAATTCAATTTTTGAATATAAAAAAAAATTTTTTTATTTTTCAATTGCGAGTTTATTTTTCAGCGAAACCGGTAGAAAATAAAAAAAATGCTTGTAAAATGAACTCGCAAAATAAAAATATTAAAAAAGAATACATAATAAGTTACATAGCGAGACATCAAAATTTTAAAAAACTTAGACGGGGCATGGTAAAATAAATATATTGCAATGATTTACTCTTGGAATCGTTGGGGGGTTGTTAGTTAATAATATATTTAATTTTTCAAATCTAATGTAAAATTTAATGTGGTTTCATATTGGAACCATATTTTAATTTTATTATATTTCATTTTCTTATGTCTTATTGTTACAAGACAAGAAATCGAAATAAAATAAATAAATACTTGGCGACTGGCGACGAACACAAGAAAAATGGGATCTATCAATTTATTTATTGTTACTTTTGAAAATTTCGAAAAAATCATACGCTTCAAGCACATAAAAATAATAACGAAATACCTTGTTGAATATTGCAATGATTACATAGTAAGTTCGCGTGTTAAAAAGAAATTGATACGATAAAGAACAAGTAGGTAATTTCGACTTTTATTAAAAGCACGTAATGACACGGTAAAGGTAAAATAGAAAGTACATGCAAGGGTACACAGGCAACCAACGTTTTCTTAAAATATACAATGCCTTGCAAGATATTTTCTTTTTTTACATTTTAACTTGTACAATGATATAGCGGCGCTTTTCATTGGGACGCCGCTCCCATTATCGTGAAAAGTTTTGTCGGTCGTCTACGCCACTGGCAAATATGATTATAACTTTATTTGAGACCTTCGCATCGGCTGAGGAGCATAGAAATTGTTTGTTTAATTTTATTATTGCAAAATATTTTAGCAACTTTATTAAATCATTGCTTTTAATTGGTTGTAAATTTTTTTGTTCAGAAATTCCTTTTGTAATTAATAATATAAAAAATAGGTAGCCTTAATCCAGTTGACCCTGATAATACAATTTATTTGAATTTTAATTGACTTGTTTCTTCGAGGTAGGCACACAGCCAAATACCAAATCTCGGCTAAAAGCACCAGCTTTGTTAATCCATATTCAATAGAGCTCTTACGCTAAATAACAATGTCCTGAGGTACGTGAACTATCAATGCTAGAATTAATTAGCAACAAATCTATGAATGAAATTGAGAGTGACAGAAAATTTACTTTTTATCTACGTGTTTCGCGTGCCCGTCCTTTTTTAGAATTTCTGTAATATATAGGCATTACATCCGGTGTTAATTATACAATCAAATTGTTGATGCCTATTTGGTTTTAGGTAGTACAACCACTCTTTAAACTGAAGGAAGTAGTACATAATTTCCGCTGCAACTACAAACTTGATAGTATATAAACGATTGACGGCTTACGATCACAAAAAAGAAATTTACGTTTAAATTTTAAATAATAAAAAAATGGCCCATGGGGGGATCGAACCCACGACCTTCGCGTTATTAGCACGACGCTCTAACCAACTGAGCTAATGGGCCTATGCTTCAACTGCACCTCTGTACAGTAAATCGAGGACACATAAACTTCCAATTGTTTATTATTGACCGCAGACCGCAGTACATATTTATTTAAATAATTCTGTGCAAATAGCTTTAAACAATACAGTTCCGTCTCTGTAATATATATAATATAGCTTCCGCCAAGGTTTAAGTGAATATAGTGTTTTAAAGTGAATATTAATGCATTTTACGTGTTCATAATGGTATTTTATGGTGGAGTGTTGTTTTTATTATGTTATCTTGAACTTTTTCAATACTTTTAATAATACAAGAGAGCCGATGGAATTTTTTCACGACAGCGGTTGGCCGGGAGACCTACGCGATGTCTGGGATTAAAATGTAATTTAATAATTTTTTTGTCCGATCGGCCGTAAAATGGTACTTTTTGGCCCGTCTACTAATAAAATAGCCGAAATTAAGCCATTAAAACAAGAAAACTTTCATTTTACAAATTTTTTAAATTTTTGTTTAAACTATTTTACGCCCTAGATACAAAAATAACTATTTTATTTTAATTTTAATTTAATTTTTTATTTAATAATATTAAAACATTATGTAAATAAAATTTTAATATTCTGTTTTGGGGAGAGCGGCACTCTATCGACCTTCTCTCTATGACCAGTACGAAATTGTGTACGTTATTTAATTAAAAAATTGAATCTTTTTCTCGAATATTGCTTTTAAAATGTCATAGAACTTTGTGTGTTAATTTGTTGATTATTAAAAATTCTACATATTACATTAGTTTTATCTCACAATCAGATTTGACACTGAAAATGTTTAACAAGTAAGTGTTTTCTTCTTTTAGCATTAATTATTACTAATTATTTTTATTTATCAAATAATAAATTGAACTAATTAAATTAGTTATTATTAAATTAAATTATATATTTAAACACTTGTAAATAATATGGCTGGTAAAATTAAAAAAATTAAATTTTTGACTTTTATACAAAATATTTGAAAACCTAAAGCAGTATTGTTTTATTGGTACACAATTCTTTTCTTTTATTATTTTTTTACATATAAAAATATACACGTCAAATTTATAACAGCTCTTTTTTCGTGTCAGTGATTCACAATAACTATTGGTTTTTCCGCAAGAATATAATAAAGCTCAAAATCTATCTAGCTATCTGCAATTGCTGATCTATAAAAACATTATTATTATTTATTTTATTATTACTATTATTAGTTTAATGTTATGTAATTTTCTGTGGCTATAAATGGTCATGGTATGTATATTATTCTAACAATAGAATAAACCACATATCATTAATCATATCCACACATATGTGGATATACATCACATATCCACACTAGCGGTTAATGAATAGTTTACTCACGAGCACAACATACTATTTTATTCGCTTCCAAAATAAACTCAGCATAGATGTATTTTTTATTGAGCTGGGATTCTTCAAAAATTCGAAGTAAAACAATTAGGATTTCTTCACTTAACTGTCTATCCCTGACGCACTTGTGTAGATTAACGAGATCCCAGGATTCAATAATAATAAAACATTTTTGTATGGGTTCGATTTAACATTTTCAATAATTGGAAATTTTACCTAACAAAAATGCAATTACATGAACTGTAGAAGAGTGTTTTCTATTTGAATTAAAAATGAAATTATTATAATATTTATGTATTTTGTATATGTGGATGGGTTAGGTTGTATTTTTCATTTTAAATATTTTGTAATTTCGCTAATCTATTCGTGCATTTAAGTGATAGACATATGACGGAGTAATACTCATAAAAATACAAAAAATTTAATTTTAAAATAGGAAGAAACTCGCACCTCCTACACTCCTCTGATCTAAAGCCCAATTTTGATCTACGGCCCATTATGCATCTAAACAAGGTTGACACCATACTTGAGACTTCTTCTTTCTTCCTCTTTGTCAGCCTATAATCGACCTCTCCTAACATAGGCCTCTCGCAGTTCCTCTCAAACCTCTGTATTCTGTGCCTTGCTTGACCACTCCCAACCTGCCACCTTCTTTACATAATATCGTCGAACATCGTGTTAATTATCGTGGATTATCGTGTTAATTATTTCCATTATCGTGGAAATAATATTACTACCAAATAATAACCAACACGTATTGGCAAGCGTGGCGATTTAAAGTCTACTAAGCTCTCAAATCCTCTATGTTATGTTGAACTTTAAAATGAAATTACGCAAGATGTGTAGATCTCAAAATTCGGAAAACCGGGCTAAAAGGAAGCACAAAAATGCGTGGGAGGATTCTGGAAAAAGATGGTTAGATATCGTGAAGCGAATAGCTGGACGGGAGTGGTTTCAAAAAAGCAGCGAATAACGAAGCGTGGAGAGAAATGAGAGGACCTCTACATTCAGAAGTGGATGAATAAAGGCTAAGAAGAAGAGCATCATCAAAGTTAGTTTTTTTAATTAAACAAATTTGGGTGGGACAGAAGGGGAAACCGCTGAAAATTTTTGGTGTACAAAGGAAAATTTGAGAAAATCTATAAAACCCTAGGAAATCTTAGAAGCCTTAAAAAATCCAAGGATATCTTAAATAATCTATCGAAAATCCTCGAATGAAAAAGTCACGAGCCGCCAATGTAATACTAATATATTACTAGGTTACTGTCAGTTAAATGGACCCACAATTTTTTTAATTTTCGACAATTTTCTGAGCATTTAAAATAAATTATTGCGGATTATCTATTAGTTTTCGAGAAAACGACAATTAAAAATCAAAATTTTCCATGGATTTTAGATAGGGATCAAACCACATGTAATTAAAAAATTGCTACCTGCCCTTGAGGGCAAACAGAATTTTTCTCTACACGCTGGAAGAAGAACCAGCTTTAAAATATAGTGTAGAAGCCCAAGATGTTACGACTAGCTGATTTGTCCCGGTAGCTAGGGGGTGGTTTTAAAGGTATTAATCAACCACTGCAGGAAAAATTCACCAACAAAAGAAGTCCAGCACGTAGATGGGAAAAAAAGAAATTGTAGATACTTGTCTCTATATTATCCGTAATGGAGAAACACACAGAAAACAAGTAGTCTACGCCCACAGCGAAAATAAAAATTAATCCAAAGTAATAAATAGAAGTAAAAATAATTTACTTTATTAAATTAATTTAAAGGATCACGTTGGAAATGTTTGCCAGCAAGATAAAAATGCTATCGTTGAAGCGCTTGATAATACGGCCAGTCGATGGAAAATAAAATATATTATGCGAATTGAATTATTGCAAATAATTCTTTTTAACTGCTGCGAGTATTTAACAAAGCGAAAATAAAAAAATCAAGGTGTCCAAAAAAGATAAGATGTCTCCTAAAAATCAGTCCACTGGACCAAAACTCACCCAAAATTTCTCTTGAACACAGAAAACACTCACTTCCGTCTTTTCAAGCTCGAGTCCCTAACTCGACTGTCAATTTTCCATACCACCGCGCGCAACGCAGTCTTATCCGCCCAGATAACAGGAGCGCCTCGTTGTGAAATGCAAAAGGAATACATATGCGTATCCTTAAAAACAAATTCAATAAAATTTGTTACACACAATTTTTACCCAGGCATTCTGTTACCGGTCCGTGTGCTCATATACACTCTTAGTGATGGCGGTCAGATGCGATTGTTACTCTGTTGAGTGCACATGCTAGTAACCGCACAATTTACCGAGTTGCAGCAGAGTAAGGGGGTGTTTTTGTGCGTTTTAGGCAAATCTCGGATGCACCCTAAAATGACTTTCACTCCTTTCGAGTAGCACTATTAGCGAGTTGGAGCTACACTCAGGGATGTTTTTAGCGAGTAAGCGTTCGATGCATTCCGCAATCCCTCGCTGGCCGTTTTGACGAAAGCAACCACGACAAATCAGGGATCCACCATAAAATCTAGTTCTGCGTTTGTCTAAATAGAACGGTTCATAAAATACTAGTTCAACGGCAAATACTAAGAGTAAATGCCGTTTTTTTGAAAACTAATGAGTTAACTTCCTTGAATTTTTTTTAAATGCTCAAAAAATTGTCCTCTTTCCAATAGTCTTCAGGAAAAAGTTAAATTCGTGTGCCCATTTAACTGACAGTTCCCTATTACTGTTTGCATCAGTTATGCAGGTCTAAAGATTATCAAGAGATGGCGCCACTAAATTGAAAGACGTAATAAAGTGCTTGAAGTGTTGGGCACTATTATAAATTGGCGAAGTTCCCAAAAATTAGCAAATTTTGGAAATCAAGAAAACTTAAATTCAAAAATATTTGGAATCCCATTGTGAATTCGATTTATAAATAAATTTTTTTTTTTTATAAAATTAATATGAAAGGCGTAGCCGATAAAATTGTTTCACAGTTCTTATTCGGCCCAAAACAGTTATGCACATCCCTTTTACCTGATACACAGGTATTTAGTGATTATAGGCGCCATTCACGTTTAGAAAATCAAATGTAAATCAATATAATGGACGCGTTTGTCGGTGGATGAATAAATGAAACTGTTAAATTTTAGTGCTATTTCAAACTTGGCGTTACCCAATGTAGTAAGAATAGCATTTTGTCATAATAAAATTTAAGACTCGTTAAAAAAACTGGTGGTTAGTGTTAAAAAGTCGTAAATACCTGATAAAAAAATCATCGCAACTTTATGACTTGTCACTTCATGGAATTTCTTGTATTTATAGTAGGTAACTATAATATGCAATATACATATTTGCAATTCTCATAATTTCCGGTCTAATAAAGAAATTACAAACATTTCAATAGAGGTCGATTTGTTCTATATAATATTCGAAAAAAAAAGACATAAAAATCTTCGGTCTGACCGTTCAAGGATTCTGAACTAATTCTGTTGTGGTGGGTCTTTGTTGTTGTTATTTTGCTTTTTTACTCATTTCGCCCAAAGCCTTTTTAGCAATAACGTCCAAGATTAAAATTCTGCAGACGAAACAACAATTAAACAATGATGTTGGGCTAAGAACCATTATGCTCTTCGAGTAATCACTAATTAGGGATCTACCCACGACTGGTTGTAAGTATTTCACTTGGTAGTTGAGCGGTTTTTGTTCAAACCCCGTCTAGTCCCAAAGTACTTGTGCCGTGGTTCGGAATCCACGTTAAGCGAAAGCTTATGGGATATTCCTTTTTCCCAATATGTTGTAAACGAAGATAGAAAGCTTTTGCAATTGGAGATTTTTGTGTGGTTGAAATTAACAGTCAGTCATATGTCTTTCAGGTACAATGAACAATATATAAAAGTAAAACTAGCATTACAATGAAAACAATCTAATGCAATTAACTAACTTTTCATTATTTTTCAGTGTTGTTAAACAAGGTGTAAGAATTTTATTCATAAGGACAAATGATTGGCATGTAATTAGAGTTCTAGAAACGATAATAAAATACAGAGTACAAGGCACTATAAAACATAAGAAAGGTATGTACGGTGTAGGTAGACGTATTGCAAAAGGAAGAAATAAAACAAGAGATGAAGTATATAATGGGTACATACATACATTATTATATTTATATAGGTATACATAAGTATGTGAAGCTACAGGTAGAAGTACATACTTGCGGACCACACGATTGTATGTGTATTGTTTGTATTATTTTGACGTGGCTATACCGCATAGTTTCACGTTTTGTCGGTAACTACATAACCAAACCGATCCAATGCCAGCAACAAGCGAAATAAATATAATCTTAAATTATTATATTATTTTCTTCTTTATGTATTATATTTTTGTAATATACCATTGTATACTGCGCTAGTGCGAAATGATAAAATATATAAACTTCTGATTTCTATGAAAGTAGGCAAATAACCTGTATATTTTTTACCCACGGAGGACCGCCTACCACTGCATTCCTTCCTAGAATTCCTTTTAACGAAACCGACGGAGGATTCCACAATTCATCCCTTAGCAGGTGAAAAATCGAATCACTTTCGTTCTCGGCATTAAATAACAACGTCTTGGTTGCGTAAACATTCACTTCATGGGAGAGGTACATACCAGAGAATTTATTTTAAATTCATACAGCACACTTATACCATATTATGGTGAACCCAAATCATCAAACTGGCGAGATCTTTGATCTTCCTGTAACAATGCAAATGATGTCATGTCGATGTAATATTTTAATAGTCATCCACGGGCAATATAAGAAAAGGTCAAATTTAAATTATACAAATTTAAATATCTTATGCATGTTAGATTTTTCTACATAGGCAATGTTTGGTGTCGTTCAACTGTTATTTCTTTCTATTCTATATAAATCCATCCTCGGCAAGCTGCCTTTGCCGAAAATCGGAAAGAAAAGGATTTTGACTGGGCAGCCAATATAAGAAGTGCTTTTAAACTATTTGGGGAGAAAATTAAGTGGACCGTTTACGAGATATTTGCAACAAAATTGAAAAATTGCAATGTCGGCAAAATTTTGTTACTCGTAAAACCGTGCGATGGCTCTCTCGAAACAGTCAACTGAAACATGACATAAAAATCTTTAAACTGGCTTGAAATCGGTTCATTCATGTGCATCCCCACTTTTTTCAGGACTTGTTTTGGCCGTTACACACTTGATTTCATTCATTGCTGCATCGATGCAGCGTGCGAGATGTACGTAGGCGTGCACAAAAGAGACGGCCACGTGCTATTCGTATACACAGACATTTAAAAAAATACTATTAGGTTTTTAATATTTTACAAATACACAAATTATTCATTATAAATCAATTTATGAGGGAAAAAACTTAAATTGATGTGCAAATTTAAATTACAAGCTAATTTAATAACTCGTGTGATGAATGAAAAGATAATAACTATAATTATATTGAAATAGTAGACAAATTAACGGCTTGGCTACAGACTTAAAAATTGCGGTTTGTAGTTTATTAATAGGGTTTCTGCTAAGTAGTTCCAGTCAACATTTCAGTTCGTGCGTTTTTGGATCCATAATGTGAAACTAGTTTTTTGCAGCCACCCAAGACCCGAACCATCCGAACTCAAAAAAATCCCTTGTGTATTTAAATTCAAGTTTACCCGCAGAGACCTAAAAAATTGTCTCGATTAAGGAATTTTCTGAGAAATGCGAGATCTAATGCTTCGTTTTGCCCGAAATGTGTAAACAGAATGATTAAAATTTATATAAACAAATAAATATGTTACTACATCCATTGATGGGAGCGGAATTTCAAATATGTTACCTGAATATTTACCCATTATACGCTACTCAAAACAAATATGAATGTTTATATAATATTACCAGTGCAAAGGTATTAAATTACCCATACATTTTTGAACGAATTTTCTTGTTCTTTACCGATGTGATCAGCGGCGAATCTGCATATTATAATAAAGAAAGCAATAAAACTGCAGCTTCGGGCCCCCGATATAACAAAGGCTTGGATATAATTTTTATTTCATCATCATTAATTGTTTTAATGGGCATTATAATGTTGTAGACAGTTGTTGATTGGTGATGAGTCTTTTTTTTAGGTTGATGTCGCTGATTTACACTGTATTCTTACCTACAAAGAAGCTAAATCCATCACTACAACGGTTATTTCATAATCAAAGATTACTCCTTTTCAATTGGACAATTGCATATTGTCATGAATATTAATTATATAAACATGTATAGTATATTCATAATACATATTATAATACAATACAATGAATATATACTAAATATTGTAGTCAGGAGTGGAACTACTGGGGGTGCGGTGGATGCGACGCATACGGACCCCAGGCTAAAATTTATTATTAAAATTTGTAAATATTTTGAATTTTCTATATTTCCCGCCAACTAGTTAAGCTGGCAGCAACTAGGTGGGGAAACCAAGCTTTGTGCTAAAAATAACCGTCAGAAGCGGTAGAGGAGACGTTTGTCTCCTGAATTACTTTTTCCATTTTAGTTTGAGATTTAAATTTTGCAAATAAAGAGTTTATTTAAATTTTTAAAAATTTTTAGACCAAATTGGTAAATTGTGGATGCGTTTGTTTGAATGTGATTGGTTGATGATGTTTTTGGGCAGATGAAAATTAAAAGGATAAATGGAAATTTGTAATTTTTCGGTAATTTTAAAATATTTTAAGTTAAAATTAAAGGTTTCATAAAATATGCTTATATATCGTCGTGTGTGGTTAAAGTTATATTGTTTAATTTGTCTACCCAGTTAACATTTGGAAATTTGTTTAAATTAAAATTTTGAATTGGATTTAGATACTTATATTTAATTTATGGATAATTTTGAAATATGCGGTAATCTCTTCATGGTCGTAAGCGGTCGTCTCTTCCAAGTGCTTTACCATTTTTTATTTTTTGAATTATCGATATTATTTCTTCGGTTGTGGATGGTATCAGTTCCTGGCTGTCGTTGATTATTTCAAAATAACTTTGGTCTTCTTTTTTTTTGCTCGGTTTTCAGTAATTTTTGAAAATATTTCATAAATATGTTTGCCCATTTTTAAATCTTGCTCTATTGCAAGGGAGGCTTAGCCTCCCCTTATATTCTGGACCAGTGGTTCTCAAATGTATTCGTCTGGCGGTACCCTAAACTCATTAAAAAAAATTCACGGCACCCCTATCATTCAATTTTTTTTTAAGAAAAAAAAAACGTATTTGATAAATATAATATAACAATTTATAAACACATAGCTATGTGCCCAAGCAACATTTTGTGCTGACACAGCAAATTATCAGCTGCCATTGCGGTCTGTCAGCTTAAAATTCAGCTGGAAGCTCTTTTGCGACTCCTACCTCCTACTGCCTTGTTCCCGGGGAAACCAAATCAGTCGCCCCACCCTAGTTACGGCACCTCTACTGATGATTTGAAGATTACTCCGAAGAAATTACTCCGCAGTAGCTATGCATCAACTAAAATCTTCGCATAACTGCTATATGCCGCTATCGACTTAATGTGGAAATCCCATTATATCTAGGCTAGGGCATAAAAAAGACACACTTTCGGAAGTTGAGGAAATCTGGTATACAAGTGAAGTGAAATTTTAGAAAATTCAAGAAAATGCTGCAAAATTTGAGAAAATCATAAGAAATCTTAGAAAATTATAGGAAATCGAAGAAAATGTTGGGAAATCTTAAAAGTCTTAAGACATTCTAGGAAATTTAAAGTTGACAAATGATAAAGGCACGAGCCACCACTGCTCTATTGCTACTTCTTCATTTTACATACTCTTTGCCTTGTGATTCATTTTTAGTCTTCTCAACAGCCGATAGAATATTTTCGAGTTGTTTTCGATCTCATCTATTTTTCATGTTTTCTTGCCTATTCGTTATCATGATATGGTTGGTCTGGTTTGCTATCTTCACCGGCGCCTCCACCAAATGTCGCAAGGGTTTTTTTAGGAGGTTATTATTTGAATGCGACCTCCTGGGGTTTGCTCGCTTGGCATACTTTGAGGTTCCAGGATTTAACCGACGCGTTCAACATACTTCATTAAAAACCCAGTAATTAAGTTAATATTAAATTTACTAGCTGACCCGGCGAACTTCGTATCGCCTCAGAACTTGAACCATATAAATTATTTGTAAAATTCTAGAACATCGTACCGCCTCAGAATTAATATACCAAGTGACTCGGCGAACGTTCTGCCATATAAATTATAGCTGGATACCCGGCTTCGCCCGGGGTCTCATTATAAATATAATGCTTTGCTTTAGTCTGAGTACTCCAATGATTTCCAGTCTTGCTTTCCGCTGCTGATTTATTTGTGAAGCTCAAAATACCTTTTTAGGTGCATTTCGCCCCCCCCCATTTCGAATTTTGGATCCAAAATAGTCTAAATCGTTTGTACCTTCCTTATTTTCGTTTGTACCAGTTTTGATTTTGAAATATTTCAAATTTTCTAATAATGACATTCTGCTAAATGTCCTTAGCCCCTCCCCCCGGATTTTAAATTGAAATAAAACAAAAATATTTGTCTGAAAAACAAAATGGGTACAAACAAAAATAATGAAGGTACAAACAGGTACAAACGATTTAGACTATTTTGGATCCAAAATTCAAAATTTGGGGGTAGACTGGCGAAATGCACCTTTTTGGGGGGGGGGGGAATTACGGGAATCTCGTTAATCGGTCACTTTTCCTTCAACTTTTTTAACATTTTCTTGCACTAAAACATTTTTCAAGTCCTACTGAGTATGTGTTCCAAATTTGGTTGAAATCGGTCGAAGGGTCTAGAAGTGTATAGCGAACAAACATACACACAAGCTCTTTTATATACTTCACGTTCTTCCTCCATTTCAGCAGCTCTAGACGTTGAAGCTCTATTGCGGTTTTGTGAAAGCCGAGCTTCACGTTCTTCCTCCGTTTCAGCAGCTCTTTTTTCCCTGAGTTTCTTAGCCTTTGATGATTTATTTCCAACAGCTGCTTTTTTTGGTGGCATTGAATGTATTTTATCTAAGATGAGTTTAACAATCTAACAAAGTAGTCTCTATGTTCACAGAAACTTTTACATTTGTACTGAAAGGGTAATGTCCTATATAGGGAAATTAATCCAATTATCCGTTGATCCGTTGATAATTAGCTTATACACCAAATTTCATAAAGATTGGTCAAGCGGTCTAGGAGTCTATAAGGAACATAGGAGTCTATAAGGAACATTTGCCACATATTTTATTAAAGTTTGTTGAAAGCCGTTCTAAAGTAGCCTATCTTCTTCGCAGCATCGTAATTAGCTTATACACCAAATTTCATAAAGATTGGTCAAGCGGTCTAGGAGTCCATTTTTATATATATAGATTCATAAGCCCAATTAAAAATATTCGATAACAAGTCATTAAGCAAATTATTAAGTAAAGTTATTTAGTAAAATTATTAAGTACCCAATAAATGGGACTTACCTTCCAACCAGGAAGATCTGGATTGGGGACGCTGGAGCAAGGCACTTCATCCTCAGTAACTAGTTGTCACTTTTAGATTCCCCGTAAGACTAATTAATTCTTTTTCATTGTCCATCCATTATTGATTCATTGCTCCAACCTCCCCACTACCATTTTTACATGAACTTTTTGAACTTAAGTTAAGTTCAAAGTATTTGCACTTTATTCCAATGCAAGTCATTTCCTTTTTTCCAATTTTCGTGTAAACCCTTTGCTCAACAGGAAATATCAATTTATGCCTTTTCTAGTCTACATAAATTTATTAGTAAGCGTCTATATGTATAATATTACCATTGAGTTATGTAGAGTGACATTATTGTTTGATTAATTAGTAATTTTTTTGAATGTGACAATATTTCCATGGTTACTTATTACTTTCTTTTATTCTCGTCTAATTCGCCCCTGTGAACAACTTCTCACACGGGTCGTTCAACTGCTTGTTACGCTACTGAGTGTATTTGTATCAAAATTTATTAACGAAATGGTTTAGTGTTGTAAATATTTATAATTTCCGTTGTAAAATTTGTATTTAACATTAATATTGTAAATTTTGGTTTACCCGCGAATTGGTACACGTTGCGCCAACTAGCGGACAAGATAGTACCTTCTCCTCCAAAATGATGCACTGAGCGGTTGAACCAATTTTTATTTCCGCAGTTTTTGATTAACTTCTTAAAATTTTGCAAATAAAAACGATTCTTTTTACGTAATTAATTCGTTTAATTGAATTTGAATTAAGTTGATAAAATTTATGAGACTATTTTGACTGAAGTAAGCGGAAACAATTTTTGGATAATTGGAAAATATTGAGATAGAGAATATGAAAATAATCAGAACAAAAGATTAAAATCGTAATTTATTTAATTCAGTGGTAAAATTGATAATACGAGTACTATTTTAAATTTTTAAGTAATTATTCAATGTATCGTGGAATAAGATTTGATACTAGTGCAGATGGGCAAGTTATAACTTAATTTTTATGTTTTCACTTTTACAAGTACCTACTACATTTTGAAATTTATTTAAAATTAAACTTGAATTTGGATTTTAAAGAAAAACTAAATGGAAATTATAATTTAAAAAGTATACTTTCCCGTAGGTATACTATTTATAGTAAAGTTTATTTTGGAACAAAATTGAAAAAAGTTAGCTAGCTTACATTTAAGAAAACATTTGGAAAAACCTGAGTACAAGTGAAAGGAAATCTAAGGAAATGCAAGTAAATTTTAAGAAATTCGGGGATATCTTAGAAACACGATTGTTACGAAACAATACTGGTTAATTATATTTGATGACTAATATAAGATGGCTCATCCGCGATGACTCATAATCAGTGGCGCAGCCAAGATTTTGTTATGGGGGGGCTAAGGTACAAATTAATGTAAAATTTTGATTTTTAAATACCGTTTTCTCGAAAACTAAGGGATATTCCGCAAAATTTTTTGTTCTAAAATACTTAGAAAATTGTCCTCTTTCCAATGGTGTATAGAAAAAAGTTGAATTCGTACTCCCATTTTCGTGAGAGTTCCCTTGGATATTAAAAACATTGATTGAATTGGTTTATATATGGAAAAATTCTTAAATTTTGATGTTAAAAGTTGGAAGGTATCCTAAATAGATTAGATATGAACGTGTATGGTGCAGTTTAACTTTTCCATTTTATGCATAAAATTTTTTATTGAAAATTAAAATTTGGATTAATTTGAGGATTTTGTTAAAAAACAAAAAACAATGACAGATTGTAAATAAATATAAAATGAATGTTTTAAATTCCTTTGAAGATATAAACTTTTACAACTCTTTTTATAATTTTTATTTAATCCTCTACTTCCAGAACCGATCATTTACTCGAATAACGATTTTTTAAGGAATTCATAAAAGGTTTGCATCTCTTTGTTTTATAAATGCCAACCTTAAGGTCAGTGGTGTAGGCGGTTTGGTATGCTTATTTCCTTTTATTCAAAATATTGTTGATCGTAGAATATGACAAAAAATTTTTACTATGTAGTACATAAATATAATGCTTACCTATGTAATATGTATATAGAATTTAGTTTATATTTTTTTTATTTGGGAGGGAGGAGAGCAGGATTCAGGGAATATTTACGTTAAGATATAAAATATGGAACTTTCAATTTCCCTTGGAATGTTAAATGTGATTTAATTAAATTTATCATCTGTAAAAGCAAATAGTGAAGTAATACCACTCTGAATAATTCCCTTTGTACCCCTTTGAAGCATAAATATGTTGTTTGACTTCTCAATTTAATTTAAGATTATTAGGTTCGTGGAACAGCATCATTATAAAATTGGTAATAATACATTGATACAAATAATCACAAGTCTTATAATAATGAAAGAATGCAAAAGAGGAGTATGAAAATAATAATAATAGCACTTGTAAATAGCGAGCCGACATTATGATTAATTTTATTTTGCTTTGCAAATGTTTTATTTCCTAAAGTAGGTATGTAACGTATGTATGTTGACATCCTTAAAATAATTTTCAAAATAATAGTGCATTAAGAAGTATTGTATGGTAATGGTGCATGTTCATGTAACATCACTTTATTAACAAAGTAAAGCATAAATTTGGGTGTAAAATGAATATTTGATATCAAGAGGCGTGCACAGGATGTGAATTCTCCCTTTAAATTTTTAAAAACCTGTAATTATTCACACGAGAATTTACAATATAGTAACACAACATAAAGTCATTCTTACTGTTTTATTATTTGTTTAACTACAAATATATACACCGAGTTATTAAGTAATATTATTTAAGTTGACAAGTTGGATAATTTAATATTTTAAGCATTAATCGGTAATAATAACATCTTTGTTATTTTCCACATGTTTAAGGGATAAAACTTAAGTTTCACATGTCAAACCATTTACAAATATTTATGTTTGCATGCTCTTCCTTTAACACACATACTTTCCCATAACAAATTATTATTGTATTAAAATTCCTTTACACTTTTTACATTTTCATTTTTCAAGGATTACCTATTATGTACACAAAATTGTTAAGTTACTCCCAATTTTGTTTATTAAAAAATAATCACATATTTTTGTCGTTATTGTGATTTATATTATACCTAGGTGGTTGTACTCTTTATTTATACATTATGGTTGTATCTACCTACAAATCATCGCGAGGTATAAATGTTTACGTAATTTGTAAATATTTTTGTTATAAAATTACGCACCTTCCTTT
The DNA here is from genome assembly GCA_947369205.1 of Cantharis rufa. NCBI lineage: Eukaryota > Metazoa > Arthropoda > Insecta > Coleoptera > Cantharidae > Cantharis > Cantharis rufa. The sequence continues at coordinate 27,354,170 of OX376306.1, read as the reverse complement.
TTTAGTAAGTAGTAATTTTAATACACATTACATATTTTAAAAGTAATTATACAGTCAGTTGTTAAAATTGATAAAAATATTTTTTTGGAAAAAATCCTTGGACAAGGACAAAGGACTTTCATATTGCAATTAAATATTACAATATTGATTTATGTACTATGTATATTGCCCCAATAATGTCTAAGACTAATATTGCTGCATTGCAGTGTGAATATTAATGCAATATTAAATACTAATATCTAACAATATAATATTAGCAGACCCCAAAGATAAGGAATTTTTGCGTTTCGTTGGTACCTACCAGAAAAAGATCATAATCTACTACAGTTTAAACGACTATTGATTGAAAGGGGCTTAGCAGTCTTAAAATCAAAATTAGCCTCTCCAAAATTAATTGACTACAGTAAAAATTTTAATAAAAAAATATTAAATTTTATTATTTATCAATTTGCTTACTTCGTTTACGATACATTTTTACCCCCCCCCCTCCTACCCCTAACATTGCCCCTAGTTACACTTAATTTAAAGTTTTTCTAATTTATTAAAATTTATATTAGAAGAAACATGTAAACTAGTGTTTTGGTTGTAAAAAGGTTCTTTAAATATCTGCATTACCTAATTAGATTTAGCCTGAATCTTTCGCAGGTCTAATTATGTTAATAAATAGTGCTACGGGGGGTAAATCACTGCGGCAATATATTGTAGACTAAGCAGCAATATATGCAGTGGCGGCTTGTGGCTTTATCTTTTGAGGAGACTATTCATAAAATATAGATTTCACAAGATTTCTCAACATTTCCTTGAATTTTCTAAAATTTTCCGGAATTTCTTTAAACTTTCTCAGATTTCCTTTCACTTGTATACCAGATTTTTTCAGCGATTCTCCCCTCGGTCAGTAGCAGTGTTATAATTAGGGTGGGGGCGACAGGTGCAATAGGCCCGGGCAGAAGGTAGAAAGAGGCACAAGAAACAGCTCAAAGAGGGCGAAATATAGTGAACGCCGCTGTTTTTAGTGACAAAAAAGCTAAAAAATGGTCACACAAAAATTAGGGCGCCTCATTTAATTTTCACCAAATATTTTACGCTGAGGGGGGGGGGGCGTAAAATGTTACGTTTGTACCGGGCGTAACATCACCTAGTTTTGGCGGCTCATATGATGGCTACATTTATCTATGTGCATATATATTCTAAGGTCTAGGCCTCTTCTAAGTCAAAGGTTTTGCCTCTGCGGAAGCCTCACTTCACTTTTTGAATAAGTATTGCGGAAAGGAATATCTATCTTTTCTTTTCTTCTTACAATCAAAAATCAACTTTTTTACCTTATTCAAAATTTTGATAGTTTAATTATTAATGGTCAAGAATTTCAGGGGAGGCTAAGCCTCCCTTGCCTCCTCTGACCACCCGCCGCTGCTTCTCATATAAAAAAACTTTAATCCAACTGATAGTGACTTAGTGTACTTAGACACTTGGTCCAACTTCAGAACACACAGAACATAGCATTCCAACGAGATATGAAGTCACCATGATACATGAACATGACGAACAAACGGCTGCAGGACGACTCTAACATAGATTCCATTGAAAAATTAATCCATCACTCAACGGGGAAATTCTACTACAAACTGGGATCTTCAGATAACTCACTAATCGGAGAGTTTGGCAATTATAATCTCGAAGATTTTTTGAGGTGTAAGAGGTCCAGGTTGATCCTACAGCTTCAAGAACCCTAAACCGACTGACTAAAACGAATCCAACCAAAATGACTATCAACCCTATATGGTCAACAATCATACATGTTAGGAATTTATTCTGTCCAAAGATAGGAATTTCGATGTGTAACTGGCACGGTACAGGGTCGCTACGAACCGACCCAGCGCTATTATTATTTTGGTTATCCAATGGGGTTTCACCCCACCCACGGCCATGGTCAAAACCTAATAACCCGTCAGATGAAGTAAGTATAGAAGTGCCGGCTCGTGCTTTCATCATTTGAGGACGCTATTCATAAATATAAATATTTTAAGATTTTATTGAATATCCTAAAATTTACTAAGATTTTCTCAAATTTACCTGGATTTTTTTAAATTTTCTCAGATTTCCCTTCAATTGTATACCAGATTTTCTCAGCGATTCTTCTCCTCGGTTTCATCCCAACTTTTTTATGATTTATAATGATCCCAAGATTTTTATGTGGAGAAGTAGGTAAAAGGAGACGCAAAAAGGCAAAGAGAGTGCAAAGTAGAGAACGCCGCTGATTTTGTAGACAAAAATGAAAAAAAAACAAAAAGTCCCACGAAAATGAGGGTATCCTCATTTAACTTTTACCAAAATTGTAAGTTCGGGAGGAGGCGTAAAATGTTATGTTACGGTACTGAGCAGTTAGAACAGTTACACTTTGGGGTCCATGTGATGGCTGTATTATCTATAGGCCGTTTTAGGCTAACGATTCTGATTCTGCTTCTGCTTATGTAAGGAGTACTATACATCTTTTATCTACTTCTTTACATCTACTTTTTTACATTTTTGATAATTTTTAAAGTTTAATTAATAGTCCAGAATTTAAGGGGAGGCTAAGCCTCCCTTGTCTCCTCTGACGAGCCGCCGCTGAATATAGGCAGTATCCAGCGGCGTAGCGAGAGGTTTTGGCGCCCGGGGCGGTCCCTAAATTTGGCGCCCCCCCCCCATAGGAACAATTTTTTATTTTTTAAGTTGTCAAAAAAGCTAAAAAAAAAGATCAACGGTATGTTTTTCTTTATTTGATTATGATCTTACAAGAAGTTTATTTTTCTCGCCTTCAATTGCGCAAATTCGTCAATTGCACTATATTATTACACGAAAAATTTTTTTTGAAAATGGAAAAATGGCGCCCCTAAAAAGTGTGCGCCCGGGGCGGACCGTCCCCTCCGCCTCCCCCCTCGCTACGTTACTGGCAGTATTTTTAGCAGTAAATTTAAATAAGTAGCAGTATTTGGCAGTCTTAGGTAGTATTTTAGGCAGCGAGAAGCAGTATTAGGCAGTAATTATCAATTTCAGAACGAATGAATTCACTGACGATTTGCAGATAGAAGGCGACAATTTACACCATTCCATCTGCAATTTTTCTCTCAGCTAAGTTTTCGATTTACAATTATTGTGTTTTCCCACTTTTTTTTAAATGGACTATAAATGCTCAATGGGATTTAAGTCAGGTGACTATGCAAGCCAGTTTAACACATTCACCCTCTTGGACTCAAAACACCGTCTGCTCGCTCGCGAGGTATGGCAAGGAGCGTTGTCTTATTGAAATATTATATTCTGGGTTTCTGGGGGTCCTTGTCAGAAAATATTTTAGCGTAGGATTCCACCATTGCAGTATAGGTAGAACTGTTCATGCGACTTTCGCAAACGTACCTGTTCCCTACGCCTGCTGCTGCCATACAGCCCATCATGACCCCTCCCCCTTTCACCAAAAAGTACGATGTTTTACCGTAGGTACGATGCAATCATGGTGATATTCTTAGCCTATTCTACAACGTAAGCACACAACCCCCGGGTTCCAAAAAACCTAAAACAAATAATCATAAAAATGAATATCAATATATTTGTATAACAATATTGGTTCAGTGTAGTGTGAATATTGGTACAATATTGTCTTTCTATTAATTGTGATATATTGGTCACTAAGTTTAAGAAAATATTGATATTGAAATTTGACTTCAGATCACACGACACTGTTGGGTTTTACTGAATATTATGTATTTCTGTCTTATCCGGTTCAAATCTGGTAGGATTGCTTCTAGCATGAGAGCCACTGCTTTAATTTAACCTCTAACTTCATCTGTAACCTAACTTTTAACTTTGTTTTTAACCTGACCTTTAGAATCTAAACTCTAACCTTTAATATGATTTCTTACCTAAAGGAAACATGTTCTTAATAAAAAACTAGAATTTCTAAAAATATTAGAAAAATACAATAAACTACAGTAATTCTCTTGAACATGACTGAGCACTTTTTAGAAGTATTTGGTACAACTGTAGACATCATAGTGCAAAGAAGTAGTCCAGTAACATCAACCAAAAAAATGGTTTAAAAGCAAACGTTGTTATGACCTTAGATCATTTATTATGTAATTTGTAAACTATTGATCGTCACCATCTAAGGTTCACTAATTATTCTGACGAATAGTTAACAAATTACTTCTACTCCTGAGTTATAGATAAATCAACGTATTCGTTACTAGTAATTTATTTTCCAATATGGAAAATTTAATGGCAGGTAACATTTTAATTGTCGAAAAAATGTGAATTTTATTGAAAATGCGGCTATAAAATGCCATATATTCAAGGATTTTCCCAGAGAAAATTTTTACACGTTTTAACTCGTACACACTAAATCGCCATTTTTATTGTCATGCTGGAAACAACAAGACAACAATTTTTTATGTAACTAGTAATTGATGTTAGATCGATTTTATCGTTATTTATTTTCCATTCAATAAGCGTTTTACAATAATTCGTTTATTAATAATTATAAACGAGACATGTTATATCAAGCAAATAACGCGAAACCAGTTTTTAGTTGTATTTTATATAATAAATAAAGCAGCCGACATCACTCTTATTATGTATTGGTAAATAAGATTAAAGAAATTAATTGATTGATTATTTTTATTGCTTTATATAAAATTGTTAATTATCCAAAGTGAATTGTAATTTGCAAAAATTAAAATTTAATTAACCGCACCAAATATTTCTGTAAGGGAGATTTTTCTATCGGGTGGTATCCAATCCATTTAATGAGGTGTGGCTCTTCTAGGAATCGGTATCCCTAACTTCACTAAGCCAATAGTCCTTCGGCTGAGTTATTACAGATTGTAAAAAAATTGGAAAGTTTTCTAAAATTATCTGTTCAAAACCGTCTGGAATTTTCTTAATTTATTCGGTAACTTCTGCATTCTATTCTCGAAATGCTTGCGTATAAGAATCGCGATGTTATTGTTGTTATGACAAAATGTATTAGGTATAAAATTTTCATTGATCTATTTTTTGAGAGACGATGGGTTGAACAATAGATCCTGAAATTCCAAACTATTATTACTACGGCAATCAAGATTTATTTCGTTCGCTTGTTAATCACATTCTCGGTCGGCAAAAATTTAATAAGTATTTTTCCCTATTTTGAATAAAGATGTTTACCTTTTTGGTAAGCTCTTGGGAAATTTTATAGCAATTGTTGATATTACTCAAGTTATCAAGTAGAAGTAATAAATAACAGTTAAGTACCAAACAACACAAATTAGTATATCTTCATATACAAATTTAATGAAGCTATTAACAAAGCAAGCAGATAAACTTCTTTACCCAAAATTGTGTAGAGCAATCGTAACTAATTATTTTAATGTATTGTCATGTCAGAAATGATATTTATTACTATAAACTTGTGTTCTTATGCGGGTTGGAAATAATTTGGTTATAAATTGCGCAAAGGAAACCACAAAAATAATCAACAGAAATAGTTCATCACAAAGCGACTTTTTTGCAGTTATTGAAGCAACGAGGATAACCCCGACCGTGTAATGTCTATTATCGGTAGGATAATTTTCTTGTAAAAACCTTTTTATATAATGGAGTACGTGCCTTTTAAACCATGAATAGTGCTGAAATACGGACCCCCCGTACAAACCGTAATGTTTTGAAAAGGACCATAAGATCAAATCACCAATCCCACGCTCATTGAAAGAATTTACACTTGAAGTACGCAACATACGACCAAGGGTAAGATTTGTACAGATTCTTTTAAGAAATGGAGCAGGTTAAATTCATTCATAAACTTTTTCAATGGGTGGTATTTTACTTGGTTTTCTTACGATATAGTAAAATATGTATGTGCAATAGATTAATTCCTGTTCCCATAAAAAAAAATTAAGGAAGCTGTGCTTCGAAGTCTGCAATAAATGTATGATACAACTTTTGACTTTTTCAAAACGTAAACCATTTAATATTTTTTGATTTCAACAAAATAAAGAACCGCATTAAAATGGTAATTATTCCAAGTTAAAATTTGCGTAAAATTACTTTTAACTAACCAATTTTTACGCTCAACGAGCAGTATCTGGTTCTAATAACTCCACGAACCTGTTGTATCGGAACACCAATTTATTTAATTTTACAAAGCTAAGAAGCAATATGCAAATTTAAAAGTGAAATTTTAGAGATTACTGGATTGAAGAATAGTTAGCACTGTACTGAAGTACTGAATAATTTTTTCATCCGGCATTTTTTTATGTCATCTTTTTTTCTTCTTCTGATATTTGTATTGTTCTGACTATATATAATAAATGTGTGAAAAAGCTGTTGTTGTCATTTCACCAGCGGCGGTTCGTCAGAGAAGGCAAGGGAGGCTTAGTCTTCCCTTAAATTCTGGACTATTAATTAAATCTATCAAAAGATAGACACTTCTTCCACAATACTTATTCAAAAAATAAGGGAGGCTACCGCAGAAGCAGCTTCTTTTGTAGGCTTTCCTATGCCTATAAATAGCATCATCAGATTAATTTTTTTTTTAGTTTAAATAAGTTGGGATGGAACCGAGGGGAAGAATTGCTGAGGAAATTTGGTATACAAGTGAAGGAAAATCTTAAAAAATTTCGGGAAAATTGGAGAAAATCCAAGGAAATGTTCGGAAATCTTAAGAATCTTAAGAAATTCAAGGAAATTCTAAGAAATCTCAAAAAATTTATATTTCATAATTAGCTTCCTCAAATGACGAAGGCACGAGCCGCTCCTGATTCTAACATTCTTCAACCAAAAGATTCTCCTTCTGCCCACACTTTTTTATTTTTTCACTGTGAAATGCAAATGCAAGTTTTACTTTTTTACAGTGGACCAACTTACTAAATAGTCAATATGTAAATAAAATTTAATAAATATGTCTTTGAATTGAAATTTCTGATTTTTCAATGCAATTTCAATTTCAAAAATTGAAAAAATCGAATTTTTGATAATTTTCGACTCCAAGGATAATATTTTAAAAAATCTACCCCCAAGAACGGCAAGGGGGGAATTAAAAATGATTTTGCCAAGTGGGGCGGAATATTTGTGATTTAATGAAATTAGTTAGAATCTAACACATCTAAAACATCTAAATTTTATTTACATATTGACTATTTAGTTGGTCCACTGTGAAAACGTAAATCTGAATTTTAATTCAAATCTGAATGTGAATCTAACTTCAGCCACATTTAATTTAATATACTATTTTTCAGGAATATAATTTAGATTAATATTTGATGATTTGCTGATTTTGCCTTTGGTTTTTTAATTAATCAACAAAAATTCTGATGCCCTTTCTTTTTCTGATCTCTGTTCTTTATGAATATTTGTATTCTTATTTTTTTTGTTATGTGAAGCTTTAATTTATCATTTTATTTGTACTTCATCATTTGCCTTTATTTTGCCTTTGTATTATATTTTTATTTTTTCAGATTATATTAAATTAAAAACAAATTTAATTAGAGTTTTGTGTTACCCCAATTTATAGGGGTAAATCATGATACAATAAATTTATTGTATCATGGGGGTAAATCATATTAGTATGTTGCTAACCTAACCTAAACTGTACTATAAACGGTGAAATAACCTTAGTTGGTTGTCATTTACGAGCTTTCCTTATTCATTAGGCTGATTGGGTTATAGCCCAAAGCCACCATTGGTCCAAGATCCAACGGCACCTATGAACCGAACTTTGAACCAGGAGGAATTTTTCGTTATTCTCAGTTACTTTTATTGATTTGTCATTACTTTTAATTTTAATCACATTATTTTATTGTTATATCTTCATTTTAAATCTCCTATTGTTATTCAAATAATTTTATTTCGTTAATTACTACTTTATTGTTATATTTTCACTTTATTAATTATTTATTTTATTGTTATATTTAAGTTATTTTTAATATATATTAACGCTGTATCAATTCGCAGCAATATACGCCTCTTTTACGTGGTTAACGTAGAAGGGAAAGGGAAAAAAACCCAGAAGGAATTCACTAGGTAAATCCGGTTTACAAGCGAAGCAAAACCTAGGAAAAAACTTTATTTTGGAGATTTTTCTGGAACAAAGGTCCCAACGAAAATTATTTCAGCTCAGAGCCTTAAAACTTTTTAAGCTAAATTTTATTATAATTAAGAGGCCATGACCAAAATTTTATTTTGGAAATTTTTCTGGAACAAAGGGCCCAACGAAAATTATTTCAGCTCAGAGCCTTAAAACTTTTTAAGCTAAATTTTATTATAATTAAGAGGCCATGTCATCTACCGACCGCCATAATCTCTTTAAAAAAATGTGCTTTAAAGAAGCCTAACTCTTGAGGGTTTAAAGTTAGAAAAAAAATTTTGTTAAAAACGTTTTTTAGAAAAGTGCCCTCTATCACCACCTGTTAGGTGTATTTGGGGACACCCTGTCCCTCTATGGGATTTTTCCTAAGGCACATAATATTCCCAATAGTAAAAAAGATGCTATTGTATTTGTATTTGTATTCAACGTAAAACAGTCGATAGCTTATTATGGTAATGCGAAAAACAATTTTTTTTTCTTATATATTATCATAAATCAGAGGCAGATACAAGGGGGTAACGGGGTAACTACTCCCCATGACCTACTTTTTTTTTGTGAACGTTGGGAGTGGGGAAATCTTCAAAAGACACCACCCAGATGGTTTGGGTGGTAGTGTCGGATTTTTACCGACTAAAACCCCACTACTTGGAGATGCCGGGAATCGCAAAGCATTACTTCCGAACACACTCCTGCCTATCGTCCTGAATTCTGCCATTTCGGAACTTTACTCTTCTTGGTCGTTTAGGTTGTCTTGGAGTTTGGCTTTTGTGGATATGACTTCTACCAGCATATCCTCAATCACCCGCCAGTACTCTTCGCTACTCAGCATCAGCTCCACGATGTTTTGCGGAGTAAGATCTATCCCCAACTGTGTTTGGGCGGCTGCTCTGTGTTCCGTCCATTTGATGCAGAAAAAGATGGTTTGTTCTGGATCGTCCTCTTCACGTCGTTGTTCACCTCTTTTATAAGCTTTTTCCAGTGCTCCTTCTGAGTGTCTCTGATGTTTTCCACCATAAGCCCCCGTAGTCTCTTCAGTTCCACCCTTGCCTCTTCGCACTGGTCGGTAAATTTTCTTCTTGCGCTTACACAACGCTTACTCGTCTAGCACTGCGCATTCTTTGACCTTGCTTGCTAGCCCCGTCGAAACCGCCGTGATGTCCAGCATGGATTCATGTTCATATCTCTCGAACGTTGGAGTTGATCCAATGTTGCATATGCTGCAGTCCAACTCTGCCGGTACCTCTGGCAGAGCTAGAATCACTAGAATGGTTCCTCTGGCATCGTTTTCCGGGGACCCCCATTCCATCGCCTTCGCATTGAAGTCCCCCCGACAACCGTAGGTTAGCTGATGCTATCTCTGAGATTCCATAATTGGTCTACGAATTCCCCCAATGTATCGTTGGGTGGGAAATAACATGAATACACAAACAGTTTCTGGGTTTCCACCCATACAAAACACTTGCTCATTTCGGAGCTCAGGACCACTACTCGTTCGTTTGTGAGTATGGCCGCCTTCCCGTTGATGGTCTGGGTCCAGCCGCCATTCATTTCCCTATGTGGCTTGCTGATAATTGCAATATCCACTGATTTTGTTGCGATTCTATGTAGGAGCAGGTCCTGAGCAGCTCTGGCATGGTTAAGATAACTTGTGGGAACACTGTCTGTGTTTCTACGGCGTTTTTATCTTGCTGCTGGGCAGGTAAAGCTTGTTGTCCTATGACCCTCCCGTTTGCAGGTGACCCATGACCCACTAAGGACCAACAAAATTTCATAATTTTGTGGAAGTTTGAAAACTATATTCGACGCTCACGGTCGAACACTTATTCAAAAATATGTATTTACCCTCGCCCCCCCCACATTTCAGACTAATTTGAAATTTTTTTAATGGAAAAGATACCAAAAAATTAATTAAAAAATTGTTATTTTTAAAAATAATTTTGCATTTTTATTAGTTATTTATGTATTAAGGGCACAATCGATAGATTATAGCCCTCAGGCAATTTTAAGCCCGACGCGTTAGCGTTATGCGTTAATCTGATTGTGCACGTGGTACATACAACGTTTTATTTCATTTTGGTACTTGATACTTAGGGTACGTTCCACTTACAGACCACGACGCCCACGGTCGACCACGGGCGACTTTTAAGCGTTCCACCTAAAGCCGTGGTCGTTGCGGTCGAGCTCAAAACATCATCAATGACGTCACCGATTGCTAGCCCACCACGACCACGAAGCCCCACTGGAAAAGGTAGGTTGCCGTGATCGTGAAAGTTTTTTCATCATAATAATTTATGCAAAACTTGTAAGGGTACCAACATCAAGATTTACATTTTAAAATTTGAATATGAAAATTCAAAATGACGTTAGCCCGCCCACAAAGATCACAAAAACCGTTCCACTACATTAAACGACCGTGGTCGCCGTGGGCGAAAACGTATAAGTGGAACGCTAAATGACACGACCAAGCCGCGGTCGTCGTGGGCTGTAAGTGGAACGTACCCTTGAAGAGTTAAAATTCAAGTAAGTATTTTGGGAAAAAATATTATGTCGTCGTTTTGTTTGTGCTATGAATTTTTGGTGTGCCATGGTTCCTATGTAGGTTGTTGATATTGCTATAATGCTCTCTTGTTTTATTGTAAACAAATTAATTTTTATTTGAAAATGGATAATATTGAGCAAGCTTATTCAAAAGAAATTTTTGATAACTTTGAGGCCGCACAGAATAGATCAATTCCAATAAAATCAAAGGATTTGTACGAAGAGTACGAAAAGTTTTGTGTATTTAATTTTAATAAATAATTTGTAGTATCCTTAAAGTTTAATATTAAAGTCAAGATTTCCACATTTTGTTTAGATAAGGTATTAATATTGTTGACATTGCTTAGCAACTTTATAGGCCCTCGGGCTTAAAAAGCCATATTACGCCCGCATTTAGGTCCTAATAAACAAGGTTATGATTCCAAAATGAAATAAAATAAAAAATATATTTTTAAATAATATATAAAATTGGGGAAGGGTTAAGCTTTACCATAAAATTTATAAAAACATTGGAATGCCTTGTGTCGCCTAAAGTTTGAATTTGTCCCACTGTGAGAAGTCTTTTATTTTAAAATTCTTAAAAGATTATTATTTCGTATTTTATAAAAATTTTCCGATTTTACGAAAGAGTAAAATAAGATATAGTATATCGTAACAATTAAAATCCATTAAAGTCAAAATTGGTTAACTCTTGAGTAAATCGAGATACAGGTTTCTAAATACCATAATTTATACATTAAAAATGGCGGCTACAGATTATCTCGTTTAATGCAATCAAGAATTTTCTTCTAAGATTTTAATCCACTTTTGATCTCAACTATTTACAGAGTGACTGCATAAATTTCCATCAGTCACACGACTTTTGATATACAAATAAATAAATAAATAAAATAGAATGCAAACTGGAATATTTATCTAAATTCTAAAATAACTCGAAAACTTGGAAAACAATTTAATGAATAATGTATTTGCTAATTGCATGTATGATTAAGTGTGAAATACGAGAAAACAGTGTAATTATAACGTAATGAAAATTGTTAGACAGGTGTAATTAACCTTCTAGGATGTAAAAATGCGTTTTATCATTGTTTGCGTGTTTCAGACAAGTAATTTGCCGTAAGGTACATTTTTATTATCAATTCTAATCTTGAAAGTAATAACAATAGCTACTACAATATTGACATGTGCTGAACTGTGGATCTAATAGCTTCCCGAATTATAATGTGCCTTGGTTCGGATTCCACGTTAAACTGTAGGTGTACGTGTAGTCGGTAGGAAAAAGTCACTTATTGGCTTGCAATTCTTTTAAATAGCGTACAATATAACAAATGAGTACAGCAGGGTACAATATATTACGGTGGTTCTGGCATTTAAATTTTAAAGAACTTCCTTTTAACCTTTCCAGAATTTATAGTGTTAAAATACTACTTGTGCATTAGCATAAATGTAATATTGTAACTTTTATGTGAATTTACTCAACCGCTGCATAATTGCCGAGTAATTTTTCAAATCTAAAATTATAACATAATTTTTTTAAAGGTGGATTTCCAAGAATGGCAGCAGGATATAACTGTCACATTTTAAATGTTCAATGAAATATTTCTATTTTCAATGGTAATTATTCTTCTCGTACTGCAACGCCCTGCAAATATGTCGGTATATTTATCATTTTCCTACAAAATTATTGTCATGCAAGAAAAAACCTAAAATGCTAATATTTTAAAAATCAAAATTTAGTTCTCTCGACTCGAAAAATACTTGAATTGAATTGTATCTTATCTAGTGGTAACTTTGTTGGCGGCCTGTCCTTTCCCATGTTTTTAAAGGGCGAATTCTTAGAAATGGGGTTGGTTAATGGTATCATCGTGGTATCATATAAATATTTTCTTAACTGGACTTTAACATAATTATACTGCAGTCACTGGTAAAAAAATCTGGAAGAAATAAATAATATAAAAACATGCTTGAATGTAACATTTTGTTAAAGGTAACTTTTACCATTCTATTATTGTGGATTTGTCAAGAGCACCAAAGAATAAAATCAAAAAGTATAGCAAGGGCCATTATACTCTTTGAAACATGACATATTTGTAAATTGGTACTCTTTGGGAGCAATTCATTGATAAATTTTTGTGTAGCAGAAGAGTTGTTAACTCCGTATATCACAATAGCGTACGACTTTTAAGTACTACGTCTTCAAATATAATTAGATAAATAAAGGTGTTACCAATGCAAAATTGAAAAAAGTTTGTTTGCGGTGCAAATATTTGAAATAATTATCAGCACTAAAATAGCAGAAAATATTTTCAAGTCGTAAACAAATTGAGTTTTTTCAGTGCTGGCTATTTAAACACTTAAATGTTCAAAGTTTTGATGACATTTAAATGACTCAAATTTGTGGTGAAAAATTAAATTCGATTATTTATTAATGTTTATATTTATAGATATTTAAAGGTCCGTATCGTTTAAGTCAATGACCCATAAATAACCTATTTTTTAGTTTTAAAATTTAAAAGCCACTTCTAACCTTATTAAATGATAGTTGACCTGTATATAAACCATTTTTTTACACTTTCAAAATTGATAAACAAACACCGAAATTCTTAATTGCTTATTTCAAAAACTAAACAGTATCTTCCTAATTAATAGATAATATGGGCGGGAAAAGTAATTGCGTAAATGCAAATAACTTCAGGAATAGATTTCACATTATTTATAGAACTAGAGCTGATAAAATTGATAAAAATTTAACATTTTATAAAAAAATGCTTGATATGTATATAATACGATGTGGTTCAAATCGTTGACAGCACTATCTAGTGCTATGTTGAGTAATTTGTGTTTCAAGTCATTTATTTCCATAATATTTCCAATTAGTTTCCGTCAATATTTAAATCTTCACACAAAAATGTCGAATTTACCAAAAAACGAATCGGGGATTCCCATACGTACATTTTCTTTTTACGCCACAGTAATTTTAATGTTAATTATTTTTGTGTGTCTATGCACGGTGTTCCACAAGTAATTGATAAAATTAGCCGAAACTAATTATTATTCTGGAAGTAAGTGACACACTAACATTAATTATTTTACCCAGGATGGTACTGGACAACACTGTTAATGATATTATAATTGGAGTACACATTAACTTTCAATTATTTGAATGGAAATGTTACCACATAAATAAGGCCACCAAATTTGGTAAACATTACTGTAATAAAATTAAAAAGTTTTATTTTTAAAACAAGTTAATTGCATAAAATTAATAAAATAAATCAAACTCAACAAAGTATGAAATCCCCTGAACTTGCCGAGGGTATAATTTATGAATCAAGTTGTAGGGATGAAGCCGAAAAATGTGCGTTAATTCCGAAGATCTCTACGTTTGATGGTGATTGCATGATTTTTAATTGTTATCCTAATAACAATATTTTTTCTTTTTTATTACTATTATACCAAATAAAATTATTCATTATTATACAAAAATTTAAAAGCACTTTAGTTGGTTTTGGCTGGAAATTCAAAGAAAAATATTACAAATTCAGAGCCGGATTATATCACACATAAATATCTAAAATGGCCCGAAGATTACCAAGCTGCCGACTTTTTTTAAATAATTTTAATAATCTATATTTTGCAAAGAAATTTTTATAATTTTGAGAAAAATATATTGCTAATAAAAAATTTTAGAATTTGTATGAAATGCACAGTGATATTAGTGACTTTTATGTGGAAATGAATGTTGAACCGAGGTGATAAAAGTGATAAACCGATCCACATTTTAATCGATATTAGGAATAAAGTTTATCAAAAAAATAGCGTAATATTCAGTGAATGAGAAGGGGGGGGGGGCTAGAAATTTAAAAAAATAGTGAATTATTTTAGGGATAAGGAATTTTTAATTCTAATATTAAACATGAAAATTATTCCAATGTTTATCTCAAATTATTCGCAACTAAAATTAACAATATAGTGGTCTACAAGTTTAAGCTCGAGGGGGGGGGTATAAATTTACCAGGTCAATTATACAGTTGTAAGGGTCATGGAAATTGCATTACATTGCAGAAATATATTTCTAATATATTCTTAATAATAAAGAGTAGAAATAGATAAAAAGTGAAATTTTTAGTTTGAACTTCATAAGCTCAAAAATACGTTTTCTTTTTTGAAAGATAGGTTTTTCAAACCAGGACATCGGTGATTTTGTTCAAAAATAGAAAATGTATTATTGAATTTTAAATAAAAGATCTTAGATTTTAGAATTGTAGAAGTTAGATTGAAACCCATAAGCTTAATAACACATTTTTTGCTCACAATCTCTAGTGTACTGAAGGGTATTCCATACCCCCCAGACTCCCCGCTTTGAAACCTTGCTTTGTATACGTATTGTGTTCATATTGTGTGCGGTTATTCAAATTTCATTGTAAATTGTTATTTTAATTCGGAAATAATTACCGATGCAATTGCCATGACTGCTACTGTATAATGGGTTTGGAAGTTACCCCAAAACCTCCCAATTCAATAAATTACTATAAGAGAGTAAAGTAAAGCCAGTATTAAACTACAAAAAAAAACAAAATCAGAAACGTGTTTCGAGTGTCTGCGTCTTGAAGTTCTTTTGTTCTGAGCAACATGTGTAAGAAATTTTTCACTTGAATGAGCTCAAATAAGATTTACGTAGTAGTTCACTTTCTACTCTAATTTGAGTTTCATAATGAGCTGCTTTCACTCACTGGCGCGGAAAGTGATTTACTCTTAACACGGGTGTTGTAAGCAAATTTGTTGTGCTTTCATGTTTTTTAAATTGTGGAAATTGACTTTTGTTAACATTTATTGTCAATTAAATTGTTGACAGTTGACAGATTGTCAATTAATATTTTTCCAAATTCCAAAATTTAACAATAAATTATTCTTCCAGAAAAATAAAAACCTTTGCAAATTAATATTGCCCGGTTAATTTCAAATTTTAATAATTATAATTTGAATACTTGATGATAATTAGATAAATCAATTTTTCAGAACACTTATGCCCGGTTGCACAAAGGCTTGTTAAAACTTAATCAATGATTAGCGATTTTTAACAATGAAAATTCATTGTTGCGACATCACTTTTCCATCTATTTTCTATCTATTTTTCTTTTTTTTAATTTATTTCAAAATTTTACAAATAGAATAAAAATTTTCCATAACAAAACAGTATCAAATCTACAAAATAAATTCAAATTATTATAGAAGATGTTAGAACACGATATTTACCTTTACCTTTAGTCAGCGGCGGCTCGTCAGAGGAGGCAAGGGAGGCTTAGCATCCTCTGAAACTTAGGACTATTAAATAATTAGAATTTTTTAAAAATTAAAAAGTCAATTTTAAAATATGAGATCTGTCAAAAAAAAGATACTTCTTCCACAATACTGATCCAAAACATAAGGTGAGGCTACTGCAAAAGTAGCATCCCTGGCCTAGAAGCATACATGCAGATGTTTTAGTCATCATATTAACTGTAAAGACTCTGCTACTGGTAGAATATGCTACTACCAATTTAATGTGTTATTGCAATATTTTTACCAGCGACGGCTCGCCAGAGGAGGCAAGGGAAGCTTGGCCTCCTTAAATTCTGGACTATTAATTAAACTATCAAAATTTTTAAAAATGTAAAAAAGTAGATTTTTGATTGTAAAAACCAACAAAAGATAGATATTTCTTCCACATTACTTATTAAAGAAATAAAGAGGCTTAGAAGAAGCCTAGACCGTAGAGGCTTAGAATCGGACACCGTCATTTCGGCGATTCTAGTTCGGCACCGTCATTTTGGCGATTCTGATTCGGCGACAGTCAATTCGGCGACCCGATATTCGGCTATGCCAGTTTCGGCGATTCCAATTCGGCACTGGCATTTCGGCGATTCTCATTCGGCGACAGAAAATTCGACTATGTCGATTCGGCGACGCGCGACGGGAGGTATACTTTTAGTTTATTCAATTTATTGAATAATAAATTTTTATTTATTCCATTTATTGAATATTTCATTTTTCAATTTTTATTCATTATTTTTATTATTTATTCAATTTATTCCTTAAACTATACTCCGCGGAGTAGCTCATAATAAATTATAACATTGATTAAAATTTGTTTAATTGTTTAAAAAGTATGTAAAATTATGATACCTGTGATGTACCTATATGTAAATAAATATTTAATTTAAAAATAAAAAATTATTTTATTTATATTTTTAATAAATTATAACACTTAAATAAATTTTCCGTCGCCGAATCAACGTAGTCGAATTTTCTGTCGCCGAATGAGAATCGCCGAAATACCAGTGCCGAATTGGAATCGTCGAAAGTAGCATAGCCGAATTTCGGGTCGCCGAATTGACCGTCGCCGAATCGCTTTCGCCGAACTACGGTTACCGAAACGACGTGTACCGCTTAGAATATATTATGTACATAGATAATGTAGCCATTATATGGACCGCAAAGTGTAACTACTGATCAGTACTCATTTTCGTATTGCTTTTTGTTTTTCTGCTTTCTTGCCTACAAAATCAGCGGCATTCACTGCTTTGAGCCCTCTTTGAGCTCCTTTTTGCGTTACCTTGTTTTCAGAGTTACCGCATCAGTCGCCCCCCACCCTAGTTACGACACTGCTACTGATGATTTTAAGATTACTTTAAAGAAATTACTCCGCAGTAGCTATGCAGCAACTGAAACGCTAGCGCATAAGAACACACTTCCTTGTTGTGTATTCAACATAGCTATTTAACGACGTGGTGCTTTGGTATATACCTATATATATAAGTATTGGCTAGTTACTTTCATTAGAGTTACTTTTTTGTTATTTAAATAAGGTGGGATAGAACCGATGGTAAGAATCGTTGAGAAAATCTAGTATAAAGTGAAAGGAAATCTGAGAAAATTCGGAAAATTTGAAAAAATCTTAGGAAACCTAAGAAATGTTGGAAAATCTTAAAAATGTTAAATAGCCTCCTCAAAAGATAAAGGCACGAGCCGCCACTGCGTTTGAGCGTCTGCCTCATATGTGAATCATATGCTTTGGTATACTGATAAATAGCATTTAAAGTATGTAGAGTGGGTGGGGGTTACATGTTGCACTATACTTTATGGGGATCTGTCAGGGAATCATCAACACGAATTGAGCATCGACACCTGCACTATAGGAAATAGGACAATTTTCTGAGTATATTAAAAAAAGAAATTTTGCGGATTATCCATTAGTTTTCAAGAAAACGGCATTTGAAAATCAAAATTTTACATGCATTTTAGATAGGGAATTCATTAACACGAAAGTTCTATTGACGGTGCGTGCGTTCTGATATAGTCTTAGTGTTAGCAGGCAGACGCGATTGTGACATAGTCGGGTGTATTACGCAACATTATGCAATAATTTAAAAAATAAACGCAGAACTCGTTTTTAGGTTAGAATCTCGAGTGCCTTGGTTGCGTTCGTCAAAACCGACGGTCCGCTACTCTCCGCTCCGGTCCCCTCCGCTCCGGGCGCTACGCGCCGTTTTGACGAACGCTGACTCGCTAAAAACATCCCTCTAGGTAGCACAAACTCGCCAAAGGTGCAACTCGAAAGGGGTAAAACTCGTAAGGGGCGAAACTCGTTAGCCACGCTCGATGTGTACCCGACCGGGTCACAATCGCGTCTGACTGCCAACACTAAGACTATATCAGAACGCACGCACCATCAATAGAACTCGGGAACGAATCAATTCCCTATGTAAAATACATGTAAAATTTTGATTTTCAAATGCCGTTTTCTCGAAAACTACTGGATAATCCGCATCGAAGTGCTGTCTCAAAATGCTCAGAAAATTGTCCTCTTTCTAATAGAAAAAAAAATCAAAGCCTAACGAGTGTTGATGATTAACTGACAGTAACCACTTTATGATTAGCCTCCTCAAATAAAAGAACCACCAGTCACCACTGCTTTTAGTTCAGGAGAAATAGACAAAAAAATGGGCACAATTGGAAATAATTTGTAACAGGCTAAATATTTGCATACACTTTAGTATTGTGGCCCTGAATAATGTCTCAAAGTAGTTCCCCATCGATATCCTTTCCGCTAGCTGTGTTACGTGAGGTTAAATGTCGCGAAAAATAGCTTTTCACATATATCTCGAGAACGGTGACATTTATTGAAAAAAATAGGGAGAACTAATTTATAGCTAAGACAATTTGCTATAAAAAGTGTTTTCCATCTTCGCATAAACTACTATTTTTGATTTTTGGTGAAAGGATATTCTTTTATTATAAACTGTTTGTAAATTAAGCGGAGCAGAGCGAGTCCGATGAACTACAAAAAGTTCATTAGGTCCGAATAAAACGTTATCCTATTATTTTTTCAGAAAATGTAAAAACCAAATTATCAAATTTGATTAACATTACATTTACTTTAGTGCTGCCCGTTGCAATCAGTAAAATATAGAAATAATTTTTCAGATTGCTGATTACAGAGTAAATTCGACTTTTACGCACAATTTTGTAATATTCTTTAACGGCCACAGCATTTAGCTTTAAAACTTACTTCAAAATAAAATTGATAATTAATATTATGAAATTGGCTGTGTTGCATCAATGCAATGCTATTTATTTTAGTGGTTAGTTACAGACAAAGTCTAAATACACAAGTAATAAAAGTAAGAAATAAATATATCGAAAATTTCCCATGATGCAATTCCCGACCATTATAAGTAAAACACGTACACTTGAAAATTGTATTCAAGTTTAAATATAAAACTGTAAAATCCAACATTACTCACAAATAATCAGGAAAACGTGTTCGGGTCAATTGATGCTACAAAACAGTTTGCATGATAAAAATTACAAAATTTTTCAAGCTATTGTAAAATCTTTCGATTCTTTCTAAAATATTGAAATTGAGACCTGCACAAAGAAAATTAAGTAATATTAGGTAACTATAGGGAAAGAAAAATAAAAGTTAAAAAGAAAGAAAGAAAGATAAATAAAAGTTAAATTGGGGCATAGCCATCAAATTAGAAGAAAAAGCTTTCTATTTCTATAAAATAATGTAAAAATTAAAATAAAAATATTTCCGAAGGCTAACAAGGATTTGCGAAGAAAGCTTAGGAACATAAAAATAACATGAAAATGCAGAAAAATTTTTAAAATTAATTCAGAAAGTGCTGCCGATGATTCGACAACCACTACGAGATTTGACTATGGTTCTGCCAGGTCATTGTTAGTTTTAATGTAAATCTTTCCCCCTCCCCTGGATACATGTATTGATTGGAAATTTTGATATTATAATATCTTTCCGATATAAAGATTTATGGTTTGCTCTTTACTGGAAAAAAAAATTTTAATTTTAGCCAAAAATATTTTGTTTGGAGCCGTTGTCTTGGTCTTGGTTCTAGTTAGAGTTCTGGTTTTGATACTAGTTTAGTACCTACTAGCTCTGGTTTCTTGTAAAAATGTGAAATAATTCGTGAACAGCAGGAAACAATTTTATATCTACTGAGAGAACATTTTGATTGTACTACTTATGCTAATTAATTCAGTATATTTTATACAAAGTATAACAGTAGAGAAATAAATAAGATATATAAATAAATTAAAGCTTTATGAGACTTCCATGTGTTCCACTCAAGATATCAAGACGAGAAGAATCATTACGTAAACTGTAATTCAAAAAATACCTATACGAAAAAATCAATAAATTCTAAATAAAAGTCAAAATATTATATGGTCCAATAAATTCTACAAGGAGGTGTTTAAAAAATGCCAAGTCATCTTCAGGACAAAATAAAATTTAATTACATTTTTATTTCTTAACGACATATTTCGTTTTTTGACCGAGTTCGTGCAACACTTATCGGGCAATTCCCAAATGTAAATATTGTAATATAAAAAGGTTTATCTTAATCTTTTAATAATAAATTGTTAACTACGTAAATGATATAACAATTTTTTCAGTAAAATATGTGACTGAATTACTTTCTATAAGATTACGCTTACAATGTATTAATATTTAGAACACATTTAATGTATTTATTTGTCGTAAAGACTGAAGATTTGATAATAATTTAGTCGAAAACAAAAATATTAATTGGTAAAATTGAAACCAATTAATGTAACAGCGTTCGCTTTTCCGGAAAAATGAAAAACAGCCAATTACTCAATTTTCCCAAATTTGAATTTCGTCATTTTGTGTTGCTCAAGAATTGTTAAAGGTTATCAATGGTAAGATTATGCTGCTTTAGGTGGATTAATTAATTTTGTTTACAAAATTCATTAATCATCCGAACGATTTTGAATTTTTGTGGTGGAATCGATGTAAAAAAATCATTAATCTTGCCCGAAAAACGCTGGCATCCGAACTAAGCCTATTTCTACGTTGCCTTGTTTTTGTCGAACGTTTAAAAACAATTTCGTTTTTTGTTTCTTAAACAATTTCCTTCTTAACGAATTGAAGAGGAAATTATAAATTTTGCTCAATTACGAAAAAAACTTGTCTTTACTATAAATACCGTCGTCGTATTCTCTAAAAAATTTGCCTAAATAAAAAACCTTGGAATCGTGGATTGTTGAACCGAAGTTGTCAAATTTGTTAACCTTGTTAATAAATTCAACCATGAGGTAAATAAAACTTATGTCGAAAAAAGAGTGAATATCTTCGCACTTGAAAATTTATTTTTATTATTAATTATGAGCTTCCTAAATTGACGAAAGATGAAAGTGTAAGTTATCACTTGAAAAGAACATTAAGAGTAAAACAGGTTGTTGTGAGTTTTATAAACTTTTCAAGATCTTCAAGAGAAAATTAATTAAATTTAATTAATAAATAGCGGGAAAACGATGAAATTTTTTTTTAATTTCAGGTGAAACAAATAAACCTCCACGACCACTGATTATATTCCACCTAAGAGTCATTGGACAATTTTTAAATTTCTGAACTTTTTTCTGTTGTTTCAAGGTCTGAAATCGTAAGGCAGTATATAAATAATTACGTGTTATTGGTGTTGGGAAATTTCCTGTGCATTCGATAAAGATCCATTTTGAGGAAATCACAAACTAATTTGATGTTTTAAAAAATTGACCAAATTAGATAGAGCAACTATAGGCTCTTTCATATGCAGTAATTTTATTGTCCGAAATAATCTTAATCTCTTTATTATCGTATAAAGCAAAGATAAAGTTAAATTACCCGTTTTTGAAGACGTCGCCCCATTTATACATTGGATCGTAAAAAGTTTTATCAAACCGTTACATGATTGTTACATGTATCTTACTGGTTGAAGCACCTGTAAAAGCTGTATCCCACAAGTCTCGCCATAAGTATTCAAATCCCTTCGCTAACGGTTACTTAAATTTTATTTCCCGCATTTGACACGTGTTTCCGAAAATGTTACCCTAAGATGCAACAATACCTTCTAATAACGAAATGCACCCTTGTTGCCAATAATTATTTACCCTCGCAGATCTTAACCCCTATTAGAAAATCAACGTTTTTAACCGAAATTTAATTTCGCAGATTATTTATAATACCATTAACAAATTGCTATTACCATTTATTATTATGCATAAAAGTGCGACAATGAAATCTGTCACATCGCCATCACTTCCGGTTACTCTCAAAGAACAACAGTAACAAGTTGCTGGACAATTTTCTCCTCAACCAGTTATAAATGCAAAATGTGATTATTGTCCTGACAGGCAAAAAAATCTGCACGTAAGCTTTGTTAAGAATATTAAAATAACAAAACCATCCTAACAACTTATAAATTAATGCTACTTTTGTCATATATTGTAATATTTTACAGGCTCGGACTTAGGAGCAAACCACTAGTGACAACGCCTGCGAAATTAGAAATAAAAAGGTAACTTTTCTCTATTTTTTGCTTTCTTTTGTTTGGTTTTCATTTGTTTGTCAAAGTTAATTTTTCAAATAATTGTTTTGGCTGTAGAACGTTAACTGTCCCAATTGATTTTCATAATAGTTACCACCAAAATTGCCATGGAGTTTAAAAGATTACTTGAAATGAGAAAATTAAGATTTCGAAATAATCTAACTTGAAATTTTGATTTTTCAAGACTCGGCAAATTGTTCATTCTGTTAACGGTGCGTGTACTCAACATAAAAAGTTGCAGCACTTGCTTTAGTGGGCGAAGATGCCCACACAGCATATATTATAAATTTATTTAATAGTTAATTATGGCCAAATTTATTCTAAAAACACAGATCTTGTTTTTATAGATTCGTATTTTTTCTTTCTGGCTACTTCGGGGATGGTTTTAATGATATTCACTGTCTAATTAGATCTGTCATTTTTGAGTACATTTGGAAGAGCCAATCATGCACACGCATTCAGTTTTAGCATTTTTACGCATATTTTTGAATAATTTTCAAAATTTAATGTTTGGGACTTGTTAGTTTGCTTTTGCTACTAGTAAAACCCAAAACATTCCCAAAAATTACTTTACTCGAAAATTCCAGAAAACAAAAAAATTAAATATTGGGTTCAATCCCCGACCAAGTACCTGCGGCTATTTTGACCGTGTTTCCCTCGCAAGATACTGGCAACATCTTTAAGGTATTTAAAGATTAAATACTACTTATCTAATAAGTAGGCCTTTGGCCCTTCTGCTTATTAATATTAATAGTGGAATTTAAGATCTAAAGGGAGCATTCTTTTATTATTTGGAAATCGCCTTGTAATGAAAACACCTTACACTGAACAAAATGGTTAATCATATTGATGAAAAATTCATCATTTTTATACTCATGAACAAAATTCATCATATTAATGAAAAATTGATTTTTTTCATAAATACTATGAATCTTTCATCAATAATATGGTATATTTTGTTCATCGGTGTAAAAATGATGAATTTTTCATCAATATGATGAACCATTTTTTTCAGTGTACAACTCGATTTTTGAACTAGCCTTTTCGTACTAGCAAACACATTTCAGAATTACCCAAACACAACCAGCACTGAAGGCTTGGCGAACAGAGTACTTATGTATCAGTTGTGGAGGATATCATTCATCAATCATCAATCATTAATCTTCATTCATCGATCGTCAATCATAAATCATCCATCCTCAATCGTTAATCGGCAATCATCAATCCTCAATCGTCAAAAATTAATCTTCATTCATCGATCGTCAATCATCAATCCTCAATCATTGAACAATAGTCTTCATTCATCGGTCATCAATCGCCAATCATAGATCATCAACCGTCAATCATCGATCATAAATCGTCAATCATTTACCAGCCATCATCCAACATCCATCATCAATTGTCAATCTTTATTCATCAATCATCATTCATCAACCATCGATCACCAATCATCAATCAGACAATCGGCGTCAATCAATGAGGACAGAGCCGTCCTTAGGGTGGAGTGATTGGAGCGGCCGCTCCAGGCCTCGCGCTGAGGAAAAAACTTTTACTCTCGCTAAAAAATAAGTAAAAGTTTTGGTTGAATGAAAATAATATAATAATGTACAGATATACGTGCCTAAAATATCTGCCTGATTACCCCCGCAATATGTACAACCCTGGTGGAAATATTTCTCTGAAAAAGGAAAACAAAGTCTGCAGAAGTCTTAGAAACTCTGAGAAACTCTGCAAAAGTCTAATTCAGAGTTTTCAGAGAAATTTTTCCACCAGGGAATTATTGATTAATTAAAAAATCTACGAACGAGATTCTCATTCGTACGAGATAGTCGCGACCGAAAGAATGCAAATGCAAAACATCGTTTGATAGCGACGGTGGCGAGGTGACAGAGCCCGAGCCTCGCGATTGAGATTGTTGACGACTTCGCTGGAATGAAATGAGATCAAAAGTACAGTTCACATAAGGAGGTGAGTCTAAGTTGATAATTATACCAACCCGAAATGGGAGTTTTGCACTTAAACTTTTCAGAATGTAAGATATTAAACT
Source organism: Cantharis rufa (assembly GCA_947369205.1). NCBI lineage: Eukaryota > Metazoa > Arthropoda > Insecta > Coleoptera > Cantharidae > Cantharis > Cantharis rufa. Next base: position 27,329,599 of record OX376306.1, on the reverse strand, counting down.
TATTCGTCGTCAAAGTGCTTAAAATGACGACTTTGCTAGTATAATTTTGCAAAAATTACCCCCCTTTCCCCCAGGGGTATTCCATACCCTCGAGATCCCCCGTAATCATTATTAAAAAAGGCATCGAAAAAAATGTTGCTCCAGGCCTCGCATTTGCTAAGGACGGCTCTAAATGAAGAATATTATTTATTATTGATGATTCTTCTTCTTCTTATAGTGCCATCTCCTAACAGAAGTTGGCGATCATCAAAGATGACGTACTAGGGAATTTAATTAATGGGGTGGTTTCCCGTTGCCTTCCCCACAGCCCACATTAGACTTTACGCCACACTGCTGGTCTTGTGATGATTGACGATTGACAATTGAAAACTAAAGTATGACGATAGACTTAATTCAAATTTTCAAGTTCTTATGAGAAATTTGAGAAAAAAGTACAAAGTACATTGATAAAAGGTTTGTCGCTGTTAACAGCTTTAGTAGCAATAGCCTCTATAGTTTTTCGTTGCTATACAACAAATTTACTGCTGCTTTTAAGGGTAATACTACTTAGCCCTAGACCCACGAGGCCTTTGGCGTTTAATTAATTAGTTATAATAATAATTAATATTGGATTAAGTTGATTTAACAAATATTCTTATTCTGAATAGAAAGAACTTTGTTGTAGCAGCAGAAAATTTACTGCAGCAATGACAAAACTCTGTTTTGGCTGTAGCTACTAAAAAGCTACTATACTTTTTCTCAATTTTATCAAATTTCCAATATCATAATAACTTGAAAATTTGAATTGAAGTCTATCATCATTCTTCTTCTTCAATCTTCAATTATCAAACATCTACCTGTAATCATCAATAATAAAAAATTTTGATTGATTGATTGATGGTTGATGATCGATTATGGATGATTGAAGATGGATGATCGATGCTGGCTGGTAAATGAATGATGATTGATGATTGATGATTGATGATACATGATTGATGACTGACGAATGATGACTGATGAATGAAGAGTAATGATTTATGATGGCTGGTAGATGAGTGATGATTGAGAACTGATGATTGAGGATTGCCAATCGACGATTCACGATTGATCGATGATGGATGATGATGGATCATGGCTGGTAGATGATTGACGATTGAAGATATAAATTGATGATTGATGAATGAAGATTAATAATAAATTAATGATGGATGATCGATGATGGCTAGTAGTTGATTGACGATTGAGGATGGACAATTGACGAATGAAGATTACTGATTGATGAGGGATGATGGAGGTTTGCCTGATCGATGATCGATGATGACCGGTAGACGATTGAAGATTGACGATTAGCGATTGAGGATTAATGATTGACGATTGATCGATTATGTATGATGATCGATTATGAATGATTGATCGATGATGGGTGGTAGATGGTTGAAGATTGACGATTAACGATTTACGATTGAGATTGGTGACTGATGATTGATGTGCGATGAATGATCGATGATTGCCGATTGACGATTTTGGATTGACAATTCACGATTGATATGACCTAATAAAATTGGTATTAAAATACATTAGCTACTCAGCAATCGACGTCAAATTCAAGGTTCATAGCAACCAAATTGTACATCAATCATTCATTCGTTCACATTACGGCCGAATAGCCACTCTTACATGTTAATGATTTTTAATAATTTTTTGACAATCTTTGACAATAAATGTCAGCAAATATTAAAATAAATCGGTTTAAATTTTATTATAGAAGAGATAGTACCTCATTATAAGGCGGTCCTGATTGTAGAATCATATTTCTTTAAGGATATTCTTATATTTAGAATATATATTATATATTTTAGAATGTTTTGAAGCAAGAAGCATATTTGAAAATAGAAATGAAAACATACTGCTTTACAAAAAGCTACCCCCCCTCAGGGAGGGGGTTAATTTGTGTTTTCTACAAGATGGGAGTTGCTGGGAAAATCTGGAGATAACAAGTGGAAGTAATCAGAGAAAATTTAAGGAAACTTTTCTTTATTTCCGAAAAACCCATAAGTTTTGGTTAGCTGCTGTTTTTTCATGCTCAACTTTTAATCCATCAAAATTCTTTTCTATCTAAAATCCTGGTATATTTCGTAAGCAAAAATTTATTTAAAAAAAAATTGCTAAAATTACTGAAAAATTTATTAGTATCTACTAATAAATTTGGTGTGGAAACAAACCAGGCTCAACACAGAATAATACTAAATTATTGAGTCCCTGACTGGAATTCTTCCATTCAACAATTTTCTAAATCCGCTCTGGATATCAGCAATTTTCATTTGTTAATTTTATTGAATGAACCGAATGACTGGATCGATGAAGATTTGTGTAAAAAATATTAAAGAACTCAAATTATATCAAAGCTTTATCGTCTATTTTCACACTCGAAAGCACTCGACAGTTAAAACTCACTAATAACTTGTCGTGATTCAAAAGGAAATAATAACAATAATTTCAAATAAAAAATGAAAGAGTTGCTGTGTTATTATATAAAAGTATCTGATTTAAATGGGCGTTAGTTACATTTTGCAGATTATTATGCTTTATGAATGAAAATATCCTGTCTTTACAAAATTTTTGAATGGTGCTATTCGTTCTTTTCTTTTTTTCACACTCCTACCGCCGAAGGTGGTTTTACATAAAGCGCCTGGGTGATTAATTTACAAAATTTGGCAAAGGTAATTTGGTAAATTGGTAATAGCAATTCTATTACCCAAATCTCAGGACCAGTTCTAGTCAGTACGGTCTGATATTAATCAGGACTGGCGCCGGTGTGATTTCATTACTTTATTTGACCAATTTTTTTGACCAAATATTGAAGTTGCTAAACTTGTTTGACAATAATATTTATTACAGATATCAGTGTTTGGCCACCGTGTAATTCTAATTCTGTAGAAATGATTAATTTTTTTTTACAATAATACGTCCAGACCTGGTTTGGCTCATATAAAATAAACACGTTAATATAAAAATAAACATCTTAACTGACGTGAAAGATGAATGGTATGATGACGTAAAATATAGTATTAATAAATTATTATTCATACAAATTGAGATAAATCTAATTTTTTTTTTTAATATTTATCACAAAATTTTCGTAAAAATTACCTACTTCATTGAATAAACACTAATAATAATTAATAATAATCATAATAAAGTGGTACATATTACTAGAAATTCTATAAGCAAAAATTATTTAATAAAACCAATAAAATAAATGAGGAAGTAAAAATTATATGGAAATAGCTACTTTTATCAATATGTTTCCTTCCTACGATAATGTACCACCCTACATTTTAAAATTCCTGTAACTTGTAAGTAGGTATGTTGTGGCAGATAATTATTATTGATGATCTAATTTCCAATAACTACTACAACAAAACAATAAATTGAGTATAATATTATGTATAATACAAATTTTGTATTATAATAATATTGAAATGAAAAGGTTGAAATACGTGGGCTTTAAATTAATATGTAATAATTTTTCTTTTTTGACACTTTCAGTATTCAAAGAAAGGGCATCGCCGAAATATTTTGATTTTGTTATGTGGGTATCAATGAATACGACAACATTTTTTACAACTTTTTCATATTATAAAAATATTAATAGTAAATTACATAAGAGAAAAAAAGAATGTACGAAAAAATTCGTTATTGAATAATTTTATCAGATTAATATTGACTTATAATTTTTTAAATTAAAAACTAAAGGCTAAATAATATTTTAATTCCCTATAATCTGTATATTGCAATGTTTTGTGAATTATAAGGCAACAGGTATCTGTAGAGCTTTAAAAATTTGCACCAAATAGTATTTGTTAGCGAACCAAAAACAGGATTTTGGGGCATCCAGGCGAGCAAAAAGTTTTAATACATTATTTAAATATAATTTTTACTTATGCCCGTAGTAATAGGGACGGATTAATCCGAGATTCAATATTAATTCTCGAAATAGCAGCTGTTGCTACGATACGGTTTAAATTCCAGTAATCTCATTGGTAAATCCTAGGATTATCTTGAATCTCGGATTAATCCATGACTATTATTATAAAACTTAATTTTAAATTTTTTTAAAATTCTAAGAAAATTTAAATAAACCAAGAATTTTGCAATTTTTCTTAAAAGGTTGGAAAACCTTTCTCTTAAAATCACAATTGTTTTTTCTACATCATATTGAATTTCTTTTAGTGGTTGTTTAATTTCAAAATGGATCTTTTCTTATTTTTCAAGTTATTAAACTTTCGAGTTTCTTTGCCATTTTGGTTTTTTAAATTGGTCTCAGCGACTAGTAGTCCTATTTCATTTATATTTAAATTTTAAGTAAATTGTGTATTGCCACGATAAATCCAAAATTTAGTGTATAAATTAATTTAGATTTAATTTTTATGAAAAAAAATAATTTTTGCAATAATTTAAAAGCAGGGATTGAAATTCGGGATTCCAATATTATGAAACCTGATGGAACCTATTAAGTCCCTTGCTTGGTCTTAAAATTCCACACTTTTTTTTTACGCAAAAAAATTTTATGCACAGCATAATACTTATTTTCACGGAACAAGATGATAAGAAAAATTTTTCACAAATAAAATAAAATATATGTAAAAATGATTAAAAACAATCAAGTTTGCACATATTTCAATGCTTTAAATGTTTAAATCGTTTTTCTACGTCTTTGACTTACTGTAAGTTAATGTTATTCCATTGAGATAGCTCTCTACCCAC